>WBMZ01014283.1:0-111923 GCA_013400975.1 Atrichornis clamosus | reverse complement strand
GCTGTCCGCGGTGCTGAAGCGGGCGCTGCCCCGACGGCCGCTCCGCTCTGGCTTCAGGCCGCGCTGCGCGGCTCCCCCCGCGCCGGAGCCCGCGCCCCCTCCATGCCCCGCCGCGGCTCCGCTCCGCCGGGCGCACGGCCTCCGCAGGCTCTGAACATCTTCCCCCGCTGCCCAGCCCCTCAAATACTCCAGCCGCGGAGCCTCCCGCAGCGACTCATGCGCAGACGAGCGGCTGCGAGGCACAGGCTCAGCCAGGGATCGCGGCGTCGGGCTGATCCACTCCCGGATCGCAGGCGAGAGCAGCAGGAAGCCCAACTTTCCCCTAATGTGCAGCTCAGGAAGGATCAGACCTGGAGACTACTTACTGGTAGTTTGATTCCTGCGCTGTGCTCAGGCACACCCTGGGCGCACCGGCTACATCCGGCGCTCCTGGAACCTGTTTAAAAGCTGTAGTCCGTGCCCCTTGGCAGGCTTTCTCCCCTCCCTCTGAGGGATTGCTTGCCCTTTTCCCCCTTCAACGCTTTCTATGATTGCCCTCTGGGTATTCACACCATAACCCCTTTGGCGAGCAGTGAGGGATGTTGTGCGTTTCGGGACTCCACTTTGACTGCTTGGACTCACCAGCTGGCTGAACAAGTGCCCACATTAGGCACATTCTCTCTCTTTACCATTTTCCATTCACACTGACACAATAGTGCAATGGTAAGAAAGGTTCTTTCTGTTACCATATTGTGGCAAAAGCTGAAAAGACAGAAAAGACAGACATGAAAGAAAAGAGAATTCCTCCTCTGCAGCTGTCAGAAATGTGGATCACATGGCTAATTCCCAAAAATGCCATGAATCTTTGTCTTAGATTAAAAAAAAAAAAAATAGAGGGAGAGAGAGAAAACAAAGTTTTTGTGCATCAAAACACTGGTACAGAAAAAAGCTGCCTTGTCTAATCACTGTCACATTTTACAGTTGATCACCGGAACAGATATGAAGAAAAAGGAGAAGAAAAGGTAGCTTTCCTACTGTCCAAAATTACTCTTAATATCCTAAGGAAGTGCTGTATTGTATATATTGTCCCTACAATGTAGCCTTGTCACGCAAGTGTGAGCACTGTGTGAATAACTGTACATAAAACTGCTTGAAAGAGCCTGAAGGCAGTGTTGGTTTTGTTGGGCTTTTCTCCCCCAGCAGTAGTTAAAGTTTTGGATCAGGCCCTAATTGAAAAGCTTGCTATGGTAAATTATATGTCTTAAGGAAAGAGCAAAGCAAGAAGACATGAGATGTGTTATTTGGAAGTGAACCAGTACTGTATTATTCCTCAGGATGAAAAGAAAATGAATGTTTTCTTTGATCAGAAAGCTGTCATTTCTAAAGTTAAAAAAATGCAGATACATTTGACAGAGCTTATGCCTGATGAACAAAATTTCAATATTTATCTGTGTAAGCATTTGAGGGAAGTCTATAAAAGCATGGCAATACGAGATTTCTCAGAGTTCAGTTGTTGAATTTCTATCATTGGAGAGCCAACACTGTTTGGGAAGGGTTGTGTAGAAATGAACCATCATGGGAGAATCTGGCTGTATCCTTGCAGAGCAAAGGTTCTGCAATTACTCGCTCTCTCACAGCAGCAATTCTCACGGCTCCTACTAGTCAGAACCCATATATGACCTACCTTTCATTTAATAGTATCACAAGGTTATGGAGCTTTTATGTTAGCCATCTGGGATTAGAGGCTGTCTGTGTAGTGGTGTCAGGTGGGGTAGATGCTATTTTATATCATCACAGAGACAACATAGATGTGCTGTTCTCTTGCTGTGATAGCTACTTGAGAAGCTGTTTCCTGTTGGATCCAGAGAGAAAGAAACTTCCGTCTTTCTTTTTCTCTCTTTTCTACACATACATATATAATGTCTCTCAGACAGCCTTTTCAAATTAGGAATGAATTGATTCTAAAAACTTGTGGAGAAAGAATACCTTGAAATAAGACAAGAAAAAAAAAGGTGGCAAAAAGATGTGAAAAAAATTATTCTGCTTTTTCACATTTACAGTGAGTTGTATGGTCCCCTGCAACAATATTCTGGGCTCAACGAACCCAGTAGGGATGATGTTGTTGGATTTCCCCTTTTGCTTTCAGTGGAGCTTTGTCAGTGTGACATGCACATGATTTCCTGTGAGATGTGAGTCCTCTGCTGACCCTTTCCCATTTACAGGCAGCAACCCCATAACACTTCATACCAGACTTCTTTCAGTCTGATGTTCAAATGTCCACTTGTAGCTTATGAGGCTGGAAACAGTCACTTGTGTGAGACCTGAAGGCTCAGACTTTTTGCAGAGGGCTTGCAAAAGTAGGCAGTGCCATCTTAACCCCTAAAAACATATGCTCATGCTACCTTTCCACATATAAGGAGACACATGTAAATGATTGCAAGTGCTCACAGCAGTCGTACTAAACACACATATTTTCCCAATCCAGATCTTACAATATTTATCAAGGATGATGTCTTGATTAAAACTGGGGACTGTAGAGACTGCTGCAATGCAATTAAAAAAAGGAAAAATAAAGATGTCCTTGCCAATAATTATCCTTTAAGAGACATAGACTATTTAGTTAACATAGATTAGGTAAATACTTGAGACTTTTATTCTAGTAGCTGCATCATTCATTAAGTCTACACATTCATCTGTTCTAAATACTGACCACAACTTATTGGATTTAATGGTTAAGGGAGTGTATTTATTGGAAAGGAATAGGGGATGATTCAAATTCCTTTTTAGCTTCACTCCAGGAGAGATGTGTCATGCAAATTTCAATGTAGATCACAACTGCGCATAATTCAGCTCTAATCAATGTATTCTGCAATGGCTAGGAACACATTTAATTTGGTTCTAATTTTAAGAAAGCACCATGAAAGAAGGAAACCTCAAACGAATTATATCAATTAATTTGCAAGTACAGAGAAAAGCAACCCTTTTCCCCAGATTCTCTTATGACAGGTGAAGAGAGGGAAATTAAATTATATTATCCAATATGGGGGGAAGTGGAATGACTCATGGAACTGATGTTAGGAAAAAAGCTTTTCACTTCTAGGCCAATTGCTAAAAAGTGACCCCTTTCAAAAGTGAGGGAGACTGGTTAATACCCATGAGATTTTTCAATATGTTCTGTAAACAGCTCTGGTACTCATAGTTCCTGACAAGCACAGAGAAATATCTTCTCACTACCACAACAGCTGCAGGTGTGTTATTGTTGTCAATTCAGATTTAGCTAATGAAGCTTTAGTGAAGTCAGAGTCCTTCAAGTCTCAGCAAGTACTTTTTTTTTTTTTTTTTTTTTTCTTTTTTATTCCTGCTTTCTTTTCAGAGGCCTATTTTATTAGGATTTGAACTACAGGATCTTTGAGCAAGCAGGCACCCTTACCTACTATACTAGTACAGATTTTATTCTTTCTGGAACAATAAGACAAATAAGAAAGTAGATAGCAGTATTGTGACAAGTGACATCCTTTTAGTCTCTAAAGAAAAGATGCAAAGCCTGACTCATCAGTCTAATACAATTCTGCAAGACTGTTCCCATGGCAGAATTCCAGTAGGCACATTTACCACCTGTGGAATAACTTTGTCCTAAAGATCTTTCTAAAATACAATAAAGAAAAACTTCATATGTGTAAAGTCCACACATTCCTTTAGTAGACCTCTACTCTGCAAGGGAAGTAATTGGAGCAGTAAAAAGTATGTATATCTATCATAACTACCTGGGAAGTTAGAAGAGCAAAAGAAATATGAAGATCAACCATGTCACAGTTCTGTGAATTGAAATTGCTTCAAAATTGCCTAAATACTGTAATGAAAGGAATCTCATGTTCAACAGATAACCTTGGAATTTCAAAAGTGTACACTTGCAAAAATCTTTTGAGTCATATTTCTGTTTATCCAAACGAGACATATTCCTCCAGTCTCAGAATTATTCCAGAAGAAAGTATTTTATTTTGGAAGATGGAGGGCAAAGTATTGAAGGGTCTGGAGCATAAATCTTATGAGGAGGTGGTAAGGGAGCTGGGGGTGTTTAGCCTGGAGAAAATGAGACACATGGAGAACTTTATTGCTCTCTACAACTACCTGAATAGAAGTTGTAGACAGCTGGAGGTCAATCTCTTCTCCCAGGTAACAAGTGACAGGATGAAAGAAAATGGCCTCAAGTTGCACCAGGTGAGGTTTAGATTGCATATTAGGAAAAATTTCTTCACCGAAAGGGTTGTCAAGCATTGAAATGGTCTGCCCAGGGACATGGTTGACCCATCATCTCTGGAGGTATTTTAAAGGCCTTTAAATGTCTTTTTAATGTAGATGTGGTATTGAGGGATATGGTTTAGTGGGGACTTGGCCGTCCTGGGTTAATAGTTGGATTTGATGATCTTTAGGGTCATTTCCAACCTACATGATTCTATAATTCTATTCTTGATATTCTTAATGGAAATGTAAGTGCACACATACTGGAAGATGACAGGAAAACAACAAAATATTCACAGAAACTCAGGTCAGTTTCAGTTGACATACAATTCTAAAAATGGGTATGTATGAATATGTGTCAATGCTTCATCCTTCTCCCACCAGTTCATTTTGGTTTTATCCTCTTCCACAAGATAAGGCAGCAGGTAGGATCAGAATTCTGGATTGCAAAATTTGGCTTTGGAATCAAGCTGGCTGATTTGGGGTTTTCTTTTCCTAGAGTACAATGCAAAAATGTGAATGCAAAAGTGCTCAGTTCTACTGAGCAACAAAATATATTGATTTCAGTGAAGTTTGTGTCGGGAGGTAAAAAAACACTGGCTAGCTTTTACACCCAACTGCTTTACAACTATAATTCAGGTCTGAAATGTTAACAGAGGAATACTATTCCCTCAGGCAAATGGGACAGGCACTTGAATCTCTATCTTTCATAACTCAGGGACAAGTTCTTCAAAATATGCAAACTATGCCATTCTTTCCCCGGAACGGTTCTACAATAGAGTTACTCCTGATTTGATTAAATATTCAGAACATGGGCTATAACCAGAATGTTATATTTTATGAAGGTACAATTCTTCTGCAGGCTCCAGAAAAAATAAAGTGAGTGGAGTCCTATAGATTCCTATTGAATGTAAGACCACATATAATCTCCTTTCATTTTCATCTGTTTTGTCTCTTTTTAAGGATTTCATATATTGATATGTTTTTAACTTGACAGGAATAAAGATTAAAGTGCATTTTCTTGCTATATTTCAGTGCCTCACAAACACAGTGGTTCTTACTAGCAATGCTGTACTACACCAGATTGTTATAAAACTTATCAAAGCTGTAGGCATGGGGATGAAATTCCCAGGAGCCTTTTACTGGCATTCTCAACAAATGTGACAATGTTTAGCACTTCCAGGGGCCAGCAAACATTAAATGGCATTTTTCAGAAACTGCTGAGGCAATTTATTTACTGTTGCAGGCGAGTTCCAGGAGCCAACACATGAAAAAACCAGCATGTGTTCTTCTGCAGTACTGCAGAAATTCTCCTTTTCCTGCCTTACTTGTTCAAAATCTCCCCCACATCTTACAGAGCCTGTTTGATTCTCTTTTTCCTGAGTCAGTGCAAATCCAAGATAAGTCTCTTAGAGCCACTGGGAAAACCAACGCACTGGAAATGAAAGCAATCAAATATAAGACTGTAGAAACAGTATGAAGCTTCTATGATGAGGCCATTTTGATTATAGTTATTTATTATAGAGAGCACTCTCAGCAAGCACATCAAGGAAAAATTAACCCCACTTTGTGCAGTTGAAGGGCTCATCTGCCAGGGATCAGTGCTGAGCTGCTCAGGGACAGGCGCACAGAGGCCTCTGGATGGTTGCAGAGGAGGGAGCACATGCACACAGATGAGGGCTCTGTCCTAAGCTGTTTGCTCAGGAACAGTTTAAGCAGATACTGAATTAAAAGAGCAGAGAAAGCTGGGCTTTCAGGATGGACAAGTCACCTTGCTTTGAACTCACACGCGACCAGAGTGGCTGCAGAAGGACCATTTTCTCTGGCATTATGGCACAGTCAGTGCCTCTCAGCTCTGAAAATTCCCTACTACAAGACTGTCATAACTTATTTTCTCATGGACAGGCAGCAGACCAGTCCCAATAATTCAGGGCAGTAGCCCTGTGCTGTACAGAGTTCACCCAGCCTCAGCCCTTTAACCTTCACAGGTTAATCTTTCTGCTTCAGGATCTTGCTTGAATACCTTAGTTTGCCTTTCCCCAGCCTTCACTGCAGAGAGGTTTCTTTACACCCTCACTAACAGGTACAGCTTCTACTGGTGAAGGTTATCAACTGGCACCATCTGCTTTGAGGAATAAATAGCCAAGATATTTTCTACAGCAATTCTGTAATATCTAGGCACTGTCCTCCCATCACACCCATCCCTTTACCCTGCCTACCCACCCATCCACACACCCCCACATCCATCCGCAGGAACATGTTTTTGCAGAAAATACTCTGGCTCAGAGGCAACTCCACTCTAAGAAATGGAATTGGCAGGTAATAAATAGGTCTATGCTATGCTGCTTTCATAGAACCACTCAGGGCTAAGGCTTTTAAATGTGAACGCAGGTTATTATGAGTGCACAGCTATCTTGGAGCCTCTATTATCACGCACCTTCCACTCTGTGTTTCACTGAGTGTATTAAAAAATCCCCAACACCAAAATGCCCCTCTTTCAGTAGCGTAAAGAAAGAAAATCAAGAAACTGCCAGGACAAAATTGACACTGTATAATGCAAACTCTGCGCGCTGGCATAGCAGGGGTTCCCACAGCAAGTGAGTTGCTTAGGAACAATAATAACACGTAGCAGCCCCACATCATCCCCTCTGAATACACAGGAAGAGAGACCCAGTCTCCCACCAGAAGCATAGAAGTGAAATATTTCACAGCCCTCCTTGGATCGCTTTCTCATGCTTACCTGGGATGGGCTTTCATCTGGAAAACACAGAAGGAGCTGGTCCCCAGTCCTGCCGGGAACCCCCCCCCCAAATACTGTCACAGTCAGGAAGATCTCCAGAAACTCACAGGAACGGGGAACCAAAGTACACGTGGAAATAACAGCCCCCTGAAGCCGTTGTTCCTACAGCTCCTACCACTACCTCTGCCCACCTGTGTGGAAGACTGCAGGAAGGGTTCTCTTACCCAAAACAATGTGATGGAGTAACCTTGCCCTGACCTCTTCTGTGTCTGTGACGGCAGAGCATGAGTGACTCTGGGGCTGGACTTCTGCTCGTTTGCCACACAACGTTTTTGCATGCTGCTTCCTCAAATTTTGATCCTGTGGAGGACGAGGGGCATGTAGGACTTTCACATACAGGGACAGAAGAAATGCCACGTGCTCTTTCTCTCCACAAGGGCTCTGCAGACCTACAGCTGAAGCTCTCTGTTGCACCTTGCTATGCTGAGCTCCTCAGAAGTATCACAACTCTTACCCTCTGAGCACAGTGCAAATCAGTTATTCTCAAAACAACATTTTTTCCTCCTTATGCTGATGAGGTTCCTCGATTTTTGTAACCTCTACAATTTCTTTGGAGATGTGTTACAAATAAATAATATATTCTGAATTATGAACGTTATTTTTTATAATTCTGATGATTTCTGTGCCTCTGAAGGTCATTTAGAATTTTGTCTGTTTCACTAATTGTTTTCAGTAACATAGCAGTAGCCCTGGAAACAGCTAAGCAGGGCTTTGCACCCATCATCCAAGTTCATGCAATGAGTTAAGCAAGTTAAAATATGCTGTTCTCATACGTGTTGTCATACACAGAGCTGTTCTGGGAAACCGGTGTGTAAAGCTGCCATGAGCTCTCCCTGCACTCCAACACACACTCAGCTTCTGGTATTTTTGGCACAGCAGCTTAAAAAAAAAGTAAAAAATTATCTGAAAATGCCTTTATTCCCCATAAAAAATGTTCCAGGTTTTGGAAAAGCTCCTTTACTAGTTGAGCTAATTCAGTTGCAAGTCTAAGATAGGAAAGCTTTGGGTTTAATTCCTTAATCTCTTTGAGTAATCCAGGGTAAAAATTCTGCCTTGTTTTAACATATCTGATCCATATCTGTTTGATATGCTAATTGCTGCTGGATTTTATATGTGTTTAGTACAGCAATCTTTCATTGCATTTTTCCATGGAATTTTTTCTCAGCACTATTGATTAATCCTTGTAATTCAGGATTATATGTTTTCTTTCTGGAGCTGTGTCCTCACTGTTATCACATTCCTTACGGTATTCCTCGAGCTAAAAAGAACCCTACACATTTTTTTGTGAAACTTCCAAGTGCTGGGCATTAGCTTCTCATATGAATGAACCCAAGGTTGGGCTTAAAACCAGCAAAACCCCCCCCAAAGTCATTGTCAGCGTCAGTGTACATAAAATTGAATTTCATGAGAAGTCAGTGGACTTGAGGTATCTCAGTAAAGCACATCGTTCTGATATTTTTTTAAGGTAGAATTCCTCATACATGCTCATTCAAGTCAGCATTTATCATTGTTTATGAATGGATATATCTAGTAAATATATCCCAGGAACTTTTATTTAAGTTAATTTTGTAAAATTCTCTATGTTCTTTAGGATTATGTATGTGCTATTCCTTTCCAATTATAATATGTAATTGTACTCAAAAGCAAGGTGTCTGCTAAGTTTAAATGGGTTATGCATAGACTCAAGACTTGCAGGGGTTTTTTTAATTAACTGATGTTAAAAATCAATAATTAAGATATATTAAGAGGATTTATAGGTCATCAAACCAAATAAAGGGAACAGATGTGATAATTTATTCTGACATTCTTTCAGAAACGGTTATGGTGTTATCGTGTTTGTACTACAGCATGAATAAAATTTCAGACTTGATGACAAAAAAAGGCTTATGCGTGGAATCTGTTGCAGGGGGTCTACCAAATTTGTCCTGGCCAATTTCTCTCACTGCTAAAAAATGTATGGCTCATATCTGAGCTGCATGTGTTCAGAAGTAACTTCAGTCAGGGCTCACACATTTCTCCACCAGATTAAAGGGCCAGTTATCTAAATTGTGTTACTGTAAAATGACAGATTAAGTTCACCAATTTCCAGTACTAATTTGAGCCCTTTCCAGTTCAGCATGTGTCTTTAGCAGGTGAAATCCCAATCAGCAACAACCTTGCAAATGAACTCACAAGTAATATCACCATACTCATTATGGAGCTCAATAATCTTTTATATGATGAAGGTTTATATTAAACAACATTTGTTTGCACCTGTGGCATCAGACACAGCTGATTTCAATGTTTCCTGGAAATCCATGTTGCAGCACTTCTTCCCAAGTTCAGAGGGGTCCTTCTTTTCAACGTAAGGTAAATTAAATGGCTCTGCAGGTATGATTTTACTCTGGCTGTTTTAAAGCATATACTACACTGTTCTTTTTATTTAGCTGACTGATCTGGACCACTCGAGGCTGTAGACCCAGATCAAAGTATTAAATATTGCAGACCAAAACCAATTTCCCATGGTATTCTCTAAGAAAAATAATAATTTGATGGTATTTCTCAACTTAAAATTGCCTTTAATGTAAATTGATTTGTATAATAACTAGCTCACAAATAAAAACTGACAACCTTATTATGCCGTTGGAAAAACAAACAAAAACCAAACGAAACTTTTATTAAAGTTATGATTGAAATCTGGCCATTTCTACATTCAGATTGTCTAAATTATGTTTTTGAATATAAGTGACATGCAGGATGATTCTGTGGGGTATGAGGAGCAATCCTGTAACACAAACAAGAATTGCAACTCAATAAACAATGTATACTGTTTTATAAGACCAACGTTTTAAAGATATTCTCAGGGGATGGTGGAGGCATGTGGAAGCTTCCTGATCCATAAGCTTTATTCCCATCCCTTCTTGAATCTGGGGCAAACCCAGTTTGTTTATTTGGATCTGATTAAACTCCTGATGATTCCAGGTAATAGCAGAACAACATGCGGACCCGGGCGTGTCTCACATCCAGGTGGTCAGCCTGTACCCATTCCCTTTTCTTCTTCCAGGTTCAGCTGGCTGTGCAGCCTCCTGGCAGAGCTTAGCCCAGCAGCTCTGCTGAAGCCTCAATTTCCTGGTTCCCAAAGGCACTCAGGAAGATTAAACTAGAATGACTAAGCATGTGCCTTACTTTTCCAAGCAGGTCTCCACAGACAAAGAAAAAACCATCACTTCTGGTTAAACGGATATTATGTTGCATTGGTTTAAATAGCAAAAAAAAAAACCTCCGTGAAAACAAAATAGTGAAAAAAATGTTTATCACCAAAATGTTGAATGTGGAATAGGAATCTGTGTTAACTGGAAAAATTACTGTCTAAGTGGTCCTGTTTAAGGTATTGCTGGTTTGTATTTGGTTTAGCTGCTTGTTTGCATTTTATCTTTCTGCAGTTTTGTTTATCCTTTTGATTTTTTCCTAGCACTTTCCTATGTCCTTGGATTATACAAGTAACAGAAAAAATGTCCAAAAATCAGGATTTTAAGTATTTTTTTTCCCTTCTGAGAATGCTTATATTGGAGCACACTGTGAATAAACTGCAGCATCCCAGCATATAGTTCTCTCATCATTGATTGCCTTTAATTATACTCAATTTATAGCATTAGTGCTGCAAAGTAAGGAGTGTCCTGTTCAGAGTTCTTTTCAGCTGGCTAAGCATTAATGGATGATGATTAACAGGAAAACCTCTGTGCCCTGCCAGTCCAGGCTAAAAGCAAATTGGTAATTTGGCCAATGCATGTGTTTATTGTCCACATATCTGAAAAAAAGTAGAAGTAGCAATATTGCTAAATAAATGCATGTTGCATTAATTAGTAGGCTAATCTAGGCACTATTTTTTGCTTTTTTGTTCAGATTAAAGTTCAGTTCCAAAACTGCTTCACAACCATTTTGTCAAGCTGAATACACTGGAGGTCTGTTTGTTATGAAACTGTGTGTGAATATCCAAATGCCAAATGGTAAGTGCTTTCCTCTGTCAACCAGATGGTTGAGACTTGAGGGGAGGATGGGGCAACAGTCAGAAGTTAACAAATAAGGCCATAATAGATCAGGATACCCAGTTGCCTACAGCATTTCTCATTAACTTAGTGTTGAACCCACTTGGTCCATTCCCCTAATGACAATAGACCTGGAGCATGTGAAGTTCCAGAAAGACCTCACATCAGATTACCCTTACGTTTCTCACCTCTTTTAAATGGGAAGCAGAATCCTCCCCAACACCTGCCAGTAAAAGCTTCTGTTGCAACACCTGCCAGCTTTAGCACAACTTTTTGTTGGTAAAAGGCTGCATCCTTTGTAGTTGCTATTGAACTCTCAAGATACAGATGTAACAAGTTTTTGTGCATGGTGACATAAAGTTAATGGCAGTGCAAATATATAGAATGTCTTTTCTTGTGTCATCATGCTACACAGTTACCAATTATCAATGGTAGTCATCTATTTATGCAATATTTTGTAAATAACTCCTCTTTCATTGAAGAAAAGCCCAGATTTACCACAAGCTGAAGATCTAACATTTGGGAGGCTCCTATGAAAAGGCTGACATGTCATAAGGCTCTGTCAGAGAAAAACTATGGTGAAATGATGGTAGAATTACTTTTAATTAACATGTTCCTTAGTCCAGGGACTGTGTTTGTGTTTGCAAAATACACAGTTTGAATTGTAAGAAAATTCTCAAATATATTTATTTTTAAAGTAAAATTTTAAGAAGTTTATTTTTGCTCTTAGGTTTTTCAATGAATTTCAGTGAACACGTAATGGAATAAAATGGCTCTAAATATTTAAAAGGAGGAGAATACCTAGTACTTAATTTTTCAGAAAGTTCTGCAAGTTTAGCTGTTTCAGCAGTCAAGCACAGGTCAGTTTGTTTTACTTCTCTGAATTTCCTTGGATGTGTTTTGGGTAATATGAGCACTGCAGTCTGTAGGATACAGTCATCTAGGAGCTATTGGGAAAAGGCATCTGTGTTACTCTTGGTATCTCTGCAATGGCAAGAGGTGGCTCAGAGCTTCATTATCCAAACTGCTGTTCCACCACCACACAACAGAAAAGCCTTTTGATTTTTCATGTTGCATAGGAGAAAGAAGATGATTTCAAGCAATAGTAGTGAAATAATTCTGATCAGCACAGTTAGTAGCTAACATCACAACAAAATTAGTCCATTACATCATGATTTTGTACACACACGCCGAAGTCACTGGATTATCTTTTTTCTTGTATCATATTGCGGGGTTTTGTATAATGAACTAATTGATTATTGTCAATAAATCATTACACTCGTCTAGTCTTTCTTCTCTCATTGCATTTTTAGTTATTAGGTTCCTTGGGTGTTTATTTATTATTTTGCTTTGCTTTGTTTAGTTTTCTTTTCCTGTCCAAATTAATCTCATTTTTAATCTCTTAGCCCTATATTTCTAATATTTTTGGGACTTCGGATCTCTAGATTTCATAAAGATTAATAAACCTCTGCAAAGCTATATATCTACACTTCAGTCTTTCCAGATTTGGGTCTCTCTTTTCAGCTGATATTGAAGATGTTTATATTCTTAATATAATACAACAAGTTGTGGTTAGTTGCAGTCCCTACAGTATATGCCACTAGACACATATCTTCAACACGGTAGAAGGAAGACTCTCTATCACTGCCACATGTTTACAATTTGCCAGGCAGTTTCCTGCCCACATGAGTATGCTGCTATCCAAGCCAATCTGAATTAATTTAGCAGTAAGATTTCATGCAACACACTGCCAAGTGCTTTACTGAACTCTAAGTATGCAACATCCTCATTTTTCCCTTCACACATTTGTATTAAAATGGCTGGTGAGGGAAATTTTCAGAGATATGCATATTTAAGCATGGAAGCCATTAACTTTCACTTACAGTTTCACTTTGATTTACAAAGGCATTTAGGGACCCTGTTTCCATTGGTGTCCTGTTGTGACTTGGAAAAAAACCCATGCTTGTATCAAAAAAAGAAACTACATTTGTAGAGCCAAGTTATCCTTCCTAACCTTACTCTATTCAGTTCCTTCCCAGCTATGCTAGAAGAAGAAAGTGGACTATCCACTGGATCCTGGAATCATTTCAACCCATAACAATGTCTCATATCCTCCTAGGGAAAAGGCAACCATTCGAGATGATTTTTTTTTTCCATCTGCTGTACAAACAGGTAATAATCACTTGGGTGGATGTTTTGGAAAAAAAAATCTCATCAAAGGTGCTTTTGTCTCTCATCAGTAGTACTATAATAGATCGTCATCACTTCAGTGGTCCCTGCAAGGAAGATGAAGCAAACTGCACAGTAATCCCACAGGACTGCTGTGTCAGTAGGGAATGTGCTTCACAGGTAATTTTGAGCAGCGTGGGTTAAAACAGGGTGAAAATAATGAAATAATCCCCTGATAACAGAGTGCATGTAAGGTCAGGGCTCTGACAGGGCACAACTATTTGGCTGAGAACCACTGCTGTTCTTGCAGAAGGAGATTAAAAAGAAGATAGTTTAGCAAGAGCAACTTTTAAACCACTCCGGCTCTTAAAATTACTGTAACTACCTCCATGCAGTGGTTCATTATCAGCATGCAATTAAAGTAATGGACTTCACTTACAGTTTCACCAAGTTCCCTTTGCACCACCCTGACAGCATGAATAGGTTTGGCTTTGAACTGAAGGTACAAGTAATCACTTTCTATGTCTTTAACTTTCCAGAGCAGCAGAAAGAGCTTTTGACATAGATGAGAAGCAACACACAGATTCACACTGTCTTGGTTAGAAGGGAAAATATTGTGAAGATGCTAAAGGTGCTTGAAGATTCAGGTGGAGGGCTGTGGGTCCTAATGGATACCATGTTGAACATGAGCCAACAATGTGCCCTGGCTGCAAAGGGGGCAAATTTTATTCTGAACTTCACTAGGCAAAATATCCTTCCCCTCTACTCAGCTCTGGTGAGGCCACACCTGAAATAATGTGTCCAGTTCTGTGCTCCCCACTGCAAGAGAGGAATGGGCAGCCTAGGGAGAGTCCAACAAAGGGCCACAAAGATGCTGAAGAGACTGGAGCACCTTTTCTAAGAGGAAAGTCTGAGAGATCTGGAAGTGTTCATCCTGAAGAGAAACTTAGGGAAGCTTTTCAATATACATAAATACCTGAAGGGAAGGTGCAGCGCATATTGAGCCAGGATCTTTTCAGTGGTGTCCAGTGACACCAAGACAAGAGGCAATATGCACAAACTAAAAACAGGAGATTCTCTCTGAATATGATCAAAAATTTTTTTTATTGTGACATTGTGATCTCTGGCATAGGTTGCCCCAGGAGGTTGGGGAGTCCTCATCTTTGGAGGCAGTCAGGCACCATCTGGACATTGTCCCAGGAAACTGGCTCTACTGGCCCTGTTTGAGTAGAGGTCACTTCCAAACTCAAACATCCAGTGATTCTCTGACTCTATGACCACTAGAAAGTATCAATATATTAACCTAAAGTTATTGGCAGGATTGTGTCTGTTTTGATAAGATTTTCAAGGAAGAAGGTCATCAAGGTTTTCTATCTTTAGCTTTCCTAGGTAGAAAGATTGTCCTCTTCTTGCTCTGCTGGGACTGAGGTTTCAGATAAGAAGAGAGAGAGATATATAGATTTCTCTTCTGCCTGATTAAACGTAATATTTAATCTCATATCTCACTGATCTGACCTGAAAAACCCTACTGGTGAAGTTCTCTTCCTCCACCATTTCTTTAACAATCCCCCCCAAAAAAATAACATTTACTTTCAAGACTCATCAAAATGGAGACAAAGGTTGAAATCTCAATTTATGCTAGTGAAATGTTTGTTCCTTTGTCATCTGTATTCATGATCTATAATTAGATGCTTTGTGCTCCTGATTTACAGGAGGATCTATATCTGTTTGATATGCTAATTGCTGCTGAATGTAATATGTGTTTAGTACAGCAATCTTTCATTGCATTTTTCCATAGAATTTTTTCTCAACATTATTTAATAATCCTTGTATTTCAGCATTAGATGTTTTCTCTCATTGCTATCACATTCCTTATGGTATTCCTCGAGCTAAAAAGAACCCCACGTATTTTTTGTGAAACTTTCAAATGCTGGGCTTTAGCTTCTCACAGGAATGGACCCAAGGTTGGGATTAAAACCAACAAAACCCCCAAAGTCTTTGTCGGCGTTAGTATATATAAAACTGAATTTCATGAGAAGTCAGTGAACTTGAAATATCTCAGTAAAGCACATTATTCTGATATTTTTTTAAGGTAGAATTCCTCATACATGTTTGTTCAATTCAGCATTATAAAGGCACATCTTGGAGGAAACATTGGGTCACTGGTTTAGCTGTGTGCTTCAGTAATGTGAACAAGGCACAAGACACAATTTCCTGCAGAAATAATGTTGGTGAACACATTTGAGAGAAACAAGAAATAAACAAAGAGGGGAACAGAGTGGTCATAACACAGACAAAACAATAGTTTTGCTTGACAACAGTTTTATACTGATTCTGAAAACTTTTGTAGTAAGTTGCCCTGGGCAGGGAGTCTGGTGTCTGCACATCAGACCTTTCCAAACCAGTTAACCTTTCAGCAACAGGAGTTTACCCTCGGGTCAGACTGTCAGGGGTTACTGGGGTTTTGCCTTGCATGGAAAATGACTCTCTAGGGTTGTTCTGGTTACCTTCACCTAACAAATTTCCTATTGCTGCAGATATCTAGGGCACTGGTGATGTCCTTAATGTTTTGCCTCTCCTCCCATGATACACCGTGGCCCTTTTAGGGTCAATTCATTGTTAAGATTAGGAAGAATTTTCTGACTGTAACACATTTGAATGGACAGGTAGAGAAACTGTGTATTTATGGAGCCTCCTGGACACCCTCTTCGTGCATGTGATGGGCAGTGACTGTGCACACCACGTAAACCTCAATGGAACAACGTTCACTCATCTCGGTGCTGATGGTCTGATCTGCATTACTCATGAATTCTTGACCTGTCACCCAACTAGTATTCACTGTGTTACTTAGACAATTCATAGTCTTCAGGAAAATTGTTTTCGAAGTTCTCTTGTATGTATGTTATCCTCATAAACCTGGTGCTCCTGTGTTATTCTTTGTACATTTTTTCTTGTGATCATACACCCAGGAAAGAGTTACCTCCACTGAAAACATAAAATTTTTTCTTATTTGGGTCTTTACTACTTTTATTTCTCTATATATATCTACTACTCTTGTTGTAATACTAAGCACAACCTTTTTTGTGCCTGACCAGCTTTTGGCATCTTTGGTTTCTGTTAGCTGTGCACAGATTGAAAGTTTTAGAGCAACTAAGAGACATTGGCAAGAATCATGCACACTTAAAAACAAGAATAGAAGTCTTTTAAAAACAATCATTTGAAAAAGGGCATATGCACAGAGAAAATAAATAACTACAGCTAAAATGTTTCTGCTTCTCTAATTTGACATTTTCCCCCTCAAAATTACTACTAATTTTCTATCCTTTACACTAGATTTTAATAGTTTATTCTTTTCTTATTTACTTATATTAAAAGTTTTTGGGTCTTGATAATGGCCAAGCTGGTTGGATATAAATCCATAGCAGCTGGAGAGCCTGGTGTTGTGCCTAAGCACGTGAGGAAGCCCACCTTTGTTCCCAGCCATGCAGGGAAGTATGTCTGTGCTGACTGACCTACAGCCCGTGGCAGAGTCACCTTCTGCCTGTTTTTCCTCACTGGAGACATTCATTTAGACTTCCTCTCCTTACCCTCTTTAATAGAACTAGTAAATTCTTAACTATGGCCAAGACTTCTTTTTCATTTTTAGTTGAAACTGACCAATGCAAGTTATTAGATGGGAAATTAGAGACAAGTAGCATGAGAGCATTTCCTCAGGAAATCATGCAAAATGTTGAGAAAAAAAAAATCAGGTAAAATTCCAGGAGTAGGGAATATGCCTTGTTTTGAACATGCTAAAAAAAATCTTCATATTTTCTTGAGTTTGCTCTTCCATTCCCTTGTCTGGAGAAGGAACTCTGAAATTTGTCAGAACCAAGAAAAAGTATGGGTAGGAAGGATGAAAGAAATAATGATCCCCATGTGAATATCTGTCACATACGGCCATCTTAAATGCTTTTGGAAAGTGTATTTTTCCATGCCTGGTGACCTCATCTTTAAACAGGAATCAAACCCCTTTTGCCTCCCACAAGCTGGACGTTTTCTTGCTTTCACAGAGCTCCTGAGCACAGAGCATCCCCCAGTCCTGCAGCTCTCAGGGCATTCCCCATCCAGTCATTTGGGGGAAAACTTGACTTACCATGTAAGAGGGATGTTAGCAAATGCTCCGGGATGTTATAAAGACTGGTCCTCATATAGAAAGCAGGAGCTTGTCTCACTGTAATTTAAGCAAGTTGGCAGAAGGAGAATAATGAGCCTATTTATGAAATTGATATCACGTAAGATCATAGACTCATAAATTCAAGATGACTAAAAGTGACAGAATCTGGTTTAAATAATACAACAATCAAAACATTTTTACCAACTGGAAAGCCACCAAGTTAGCTGTAAAGTCCGAAGCATGCTAGCGTTAACAATGGGGAGCAGATCAATTGCCAGTTCAGGAAGCATCACTTTCCCACTTGTGAAAATGCCAAGAAACACATGGCCATGACATCATGCTGAGAAGTGTCCTTTACAGTCACACAGATTTATATATTTGACTGCTGTTTCATAGTGCATTTCTTGTCCTTCTTATAATGCAATTCCTTCCTGCTCCACTCAATCACCACTTCTTCTTCCTTGGGCCACTGATACATCAGGGCTCTGGTGTGCAACAAAAGCCTCACCTCTGTAGAGTGGTGTGAACTGAGAAATCTCTATTCCCCTTCCCTCTAGCAGAGGTTTTCACTTTTGATTCCTTTTCACTCGACATTACGTATTTTCATTACTACAGAGACCTCCTGATAGCTGTTATTAACTTCTGTCTCTACTATATTACAAAAACTCTGTATTTTGGAAGAAATGTTTTTTCTGTGTATTGCTAGTAAATCATTTTAAAATGAGATTCAAATGTTTTCCCCCACATTTTTTTTCATGAATGCATGTGATAAGAAGCTACAGGCATCTTTTCCCTGCCTTGGGCTAATTGCCAGCGAAACCTTATCGAAATATCTCTTTTCCCAAGCTGCTGACTCCAGTCTGGGAGAAAACACGGGGTTCTCCTGTAGCACCCATGCCTTTACCCTCAGAACAGACACTGGGTTGCAGCATGTGGGGTCTCACGACCCACAGCACTTTCCCAGATGTAGGATCTGAGTACGCAGCTCTCACTATCGGATCATCTATTTTGTCAGCTGTGCAGGGAGGTTCTTCCCACTGCTAAGACTCTTTGAGAAAGCATCTGGATGGCCATCAGGGTCTGTTTGTTTGTTTACATTCCCCAGGCTGTTGTTTAGAGACACTGTCTAGCTTCCAGCATAAACTGAGAAGTGAGGTTATGAGATTAATTGTGAATGTATACCTATGTTGTAAATATATTTGTGTGTGTATGCTTTTGTATATGTGCATTTCCTGAAGAGTTCCTGAGGTTTCCCATTTCCAGAAAGTGTGAATTATATTCAATTCATGGATAGATATGTGAATTAAAAATAAAGGAAATGGTCAAGCAAAAGAAAATCTGGAAGACAAGACGTCCCTACAGCAGGCCCAGAGGCAATAAGCAAAGGCTCCAGTCTATGTATATCCAATATTTTCCTCTTCAATCACAAAAATTCTTATTTCTTAAGAGTAAGTTTAAACAAAGCGTAGAGCAGATTAATTTATTTTAATCTATTTTTGTTTTAAATTAAAACAACCCCAAAAGTATTAATTATTAATTTGGAAATCAGCCCTAAATTGTTCTATAAATATGTTTATATTAGTGCCTCAAGAGTTCTTATAACAGACCTCAATACATTTCATAGAGTTGAAACTTGAACTAAGAATTTCAGGAAAGTTTTCAAAATGTGATAAAATTAAGTATGAATCTCTTATGTTCATGATTATTTTACAGAAACAGTAAATTAAAAATATGATTTTTTAATTTCTTCAAAAAAATTTGGGCTAAGAAATTACAGTAAACCATAAAAATGTGTGAATATGAACACACAGTTGTTGAATTTTCCATAGAATTTTCAAAACCTTTGTTAAGAATGTACAGTCTCTTTTATAACGGCAGTGGTTTATAACTTGTTTCATATCCTAGACATTTCACAACTGAGAAAAAAATCCAAAGAATATCAAGAATCATTGGGTGAAATGATGAAAGGACATTTTTGAGCAATAAAAACCAGGTAAAGAGTTCCACTCATTTTTACACAAAATGTATTCTTCTGAAGAGTCCTTGATACAAACACGCTTTTCCTCAATCCCCGTCCTGGCAGACATTTAGCGCATTTTACGACCCAGGAGTGTGTGGGGAAGAACTGCTGTTATCACTCAGCAGCATGCTGGTAGCTGTAAGTTGTTAGCAATAAGTGATGCAATTAAGTATTTCTTGAAGTGATCTTCATGCATAATTATGCTTCCATTTTGAACCACACGTCACTAATAACACTGTACGTGCTCTGTAATTAGGTGACAACCTTGTATTTCTGGTGTACTCACGAGCTGTACAGCAAGAACACAACACTGTAAAAAGCCATCTCTCACTGAGACACAATAGACACCATCTAGTCAATACAAAATGTATTTTAAATACTGTTTCTAGAGCTAGCAGTGATCAGAAGAAACAGTTTTTTCCCCAACAGTATAATTACATTTCAAACTTGAACATCTTGTTTATTTCCCACAAATATTTTAATTGCAGCACATAAACTTTTATAGTTCTCAAGTGCACAAAGTGGTTCTTATTTGTTATAAACATCACAGTGGACCCTAAAAAGAGACCTTAGCAGCCTGCCATGGCAGCAGCTGCTCACACAGAGCACCAGAGACCCTGTACCTCTCATGGTGGTGAGTGACCTGGTGGGACCTACCACATAAGGAGACCAATAGGATCTACATACCTATGATGTTTTATTCACAGCTGTCCATGGCATTTGTTAGATTGCAAAACTTTCAATGAAAAATGGTCAACTAACAGTTAGCTTGAGAAGGACAAAGATGTTGGAAGATGTATTTTTATGTAGAAAGCACCCGAGCTTCATGAAAGGGTCTCTCTTTCTTTCTAAGAGTAAGGGAGACCATTTTCTAGAAAAAGTTGATTGACAAGAATGTATTTTTCAAACAGATTTGTGTCTTGTTCCAGCATTGAACCAGTTCAACTCCCAATGCCAAAAGAGTTGAAGTCACATGTTCTTCCCCACATCCACCAAGACCTTGGCAGGGCACCGTTCTCCACACCTCTTCCTGCACCCTGAGGACTTGCATCAGCTGGCACCTCACGGCTTCCACCAGTGACCATCCAGGAGAGTGGATTTACCTCATGTAGACACATCTGTCAACACGAATGACTGGAAAAGATTGTCCCTTGAGAAGTGTCTGGAGCAAGGTAACTTCTCCTTGGCACTAACTCTGGTAAGAGCTGTTCCTGGGCTGGGGAGGTCTGCTGCGGGCAGACAATGTGTGGTTGTGCGGGAGGAACACAGCTTTCATCCTGTGACGCCTCTTCTCACCCACACTACACACAGCCCGGTGGTGGTCACTCTGACCTGAGACTGTCAGCTGAGAAAAGCACATCTCTCTTTATTTATATTGCCTGCCTTAACTGTGTGCCTCAGCCCCGAGTGCCATATTTGCAGGTGCCGTAAACGTTAATAAGAGCAGTGAATATGAAGACAGACTGCTGCTCTGTTAGTAATTACAGGTTTTTCAAATAACATAATTTCCTAGTTAACATTAGAAAAGTGACTGAGAATTGCTATAAATGTAAACATATGGATGTGGGTGACTTTTTCCTGATATCAGCATTTTCCTGAAAGCAATTTAAATGAGAGAAGTGCAAAAGGAATTTATTTTTAGAGTGTGCTTTCCATAAGTGTTTATAGAGCTGAATGAAGTAATGTAGAAGTTTTCAGAATAAAAAGTGCAGTTACCTTGAAATGCACACTAATATGAATTTTAAATAAAATTCACAGCTCCATATTAATGCAAACACTTCACAAAATACTGAGCTGAATGACAGTGCATTAGTTGGACCTTTCCAAATCATTCCTTTTAACTTAAGCACTGGCATTTTTGTGGGCCTGTTGATTAGATCTTCACAGAACTTGAAATGACATCCCAGTGCTTGTTTGGGGTGAAACACTGACAAAGGGTTTTGCTGTGACCATATCATGTGGATTTATTTACTTTCACCAAGAAAGCTTCTATGATTGAACACTGACTGTGGGAAAACCCTAAAGGCCTGAAGGAAGAGTTTTGCAATGAAGGGGTGTCATATACCCTGGGGACAGCATGCTGGGGAAGAAATGCGACCTCTTCACCTATGTTACCTATGGAGTTTGAATTATTGAAACTAACTAAACCAGAATTTTGAAACAACTTAATCATACTAATAATTTACATTTCATCAACAGAGCTCAGGCATCACTGGAAACATTTACTTTGATTTCAGCAAGTCTGGGATCAAATCTTCCCCATCCTTGTCAGCCCAGTTGAAAAATCATGCTGACTGAAAGTAAACTCCCCAGAAAGATTGCAATGCCTTGGATTTGGTATAAGGATTAATCCCTTTTTTTATCCAGGACTTACAAATGGCAGAATTGTTATAAAATTCGCCAAATAACAGACCTACAAGCAGTAACCTCAGGTGCTTTTTGAATCAAGGGAATATTTTTGCCTTTTGTGGTCATTAATTTTTTTTTCCTACAGTGTTCAGTGTCAGGTTTAAGTCCTACTGCAAAACCTTTTTTTAGTAAAAGCAGGGAAGTAAAAAAAGAAAATGGTGACTGTCTTATTAAGAACAGTTATGAGTAATAGGAATATACAGTGGCTAATTGCAGGTTTGCTATTAACAGAATAGAGAAACAAAGTCCACCCACTTGCTGAGGATGAATGGGTTGATGCTGTAATAGAGACGGTTGCATGTGGCAAATCAAAATTTAGATTCCAGGATGCAGAGATTGCAGCAGTGAAGGTGGAGGGGAAAGTGCTGTCGTGCAGGTCAGAGAGCTTTTTAGAAGCTCACTGGGTTCCTAAAACCTGGCTTCCCACCACAGCTGAGGACCTTCAAAGGGAAATCCAAACTGAGGAAGCCTTACTGGTTTCCAAACATCGTCTTTTAGGTCTTCCAGTGCAAGCAAAATCGATGTGGCATGCCATCAGTCAAGCCATTGTTGAGGCAATGTCCCTTAGCAGGAATCTGACTGGTCGATGGGGAGAAGACTGACTTGGTGTGCTGTCAGCTCGTAAGACAGGGTGAAATTGGAGTTATCACAAACCAGACTGTTCATATGACGAAAGGATAATAGAAAAGGGTTCTTTCTGGAAACCCCTTCAGATGAAGTTGAGCTTCATTTTGGGGGATGTAAAATTTGTATTCTGAGTCTGAAAATTAAAATTGTGTGTTTGGTGGCATATTGTGGGACAGAACCACAGAGGAATGGAGTCTACAAGGCCATACTGACAAGATATAAAATTAACAATAATGTCTTCAAAGTACAGAAGACATGGAGCCCACCTAATGCTGTTTCACAGCAAGCTCAGCTGTCTTCGATACCAGTGCTGAGCTGAGCCAAAAGGTCATGGAGGCAAAGCTGGTATTCCTAACTCCTGACTTTGGACATGCCCAGCCCCCTCTGGTGGGCAGTCTTCTCTGAGATTGTGCATGTAGATTAGGCAATCATTAAATAATTAAATGTGGTGCTGTGAACCATGGTCTGCAGGAAATCTTCACATTCCCTACCCACACAGTCTATATTCCTAATTAAGCTACAGTGAATATCAACCAGAATAAGACTTCTTACTGCTGGGCAATCATGAGCTGGGATTTATTCCCTTAGAGCCTAGTGTAAAGCCCAGGAAAAAAAATCCTGCTCCTGAAGATAGCAGTCTATGACCCCAGGCATCTAAGTAGCTCTTTTGACTTCACCATAATGGCTCATATGTGTGAACTCTGTCTTCAGCTGAAGTTAGAAAAATGCTTCACAATCAATAAAGTATGACTGCTTCCCTTTCTCCAGATAATAGCATTCATCGACTTCTGCAAGCAACACAAGCAAGAGATTGATATAAGTCAGTCTCTTAACCCAAGAGAACATTGCACTGCTCCAGTAACTATTGACAGGGTGATTGTTGAGTTTCATTTTTCTGATAAAATTGAAATTTTTCGTTCTTTCATACAGTTTTACTGTTCACTAATGAACTGGATATTGTACTGGAATGAAAAGAAATCCAGTTCTATTATTCCATACTCAGTTCATCTGGTTCATCCTGGTCAGCACCTGTTCCTCTCCTATTTTTGTCTTTATTCTGAGGAGCTGTATTCTCCACGTATATGCACAGCAAGTTTTCCTGGGATGTTCTTCAATGAATAACTTTATTTACAGCAAAAACAGCCAGACAGGGAGACTCACATTGAGCTCAGGCGTAGGCAAGATTTCTTGGCAGGAACTTAGCATGGCTGCATCATGCAGAAGCAGGATCTTCAGGAGAATTTGTTTATACTTGAGACACAAATATATTTTTCAGTGAAAAATGAACTCCCATTTTCCAGTGTACTTTAACTGTAAAACTAAGTGAAGACAATACAAGGTGATTATAAAGATAAAATTAAAACCACTGTGCATCTTGTCAAGATGGCATGTGAAGCATCTATTTGTAGTGCAAAGAGCCTCAAGAATCATTGCCATTTATTCTGTACAGTTCCCACGCTGTCTATAGAAAGAAAATTTTTAAAAAATTCTTGATGAAAGAATGACTGGCAGAAATTATGGTTGCTTAAACAGTGCCTGCTTTAAAGGGACAAGACCACAATGTACTTACCAAGTACATTTAGTTGCAGTGAGGCTCCTCTGTGCCAAATTACAGCAGTCAAGGAAAGGTTATGAATCCTCTTTATTTTTGTGTCTTACACCACCCTGGATGGCCACAGGGGAAAACGGTTTTTTGATAATGCGGGAAGGCCAGGATGGAAATCCTGACTGTGCTTTCAGCCTTGTCTTGGAGAAAGAAGCGCACTGTCCACTGCCCCTCAGAAGGAAACTGGGGGGCTCCAGCTCAACGACAACCACTGCTGGCAAACTTGCCCAGTGTTAAATGCATCAATCCTCTATATTGGGAAAAAAAAAAATCAGACCAGTAGTTTCTATAGTTTCTTCTACTTTCTTGTATCTTATATGTTCTAATGTATCAAATCACAGAGCAGGGTCAGAGTTGTATACTTGCCCTGGAGACACTTGGGACTCCTATGCCGGCTCTTTTGAGGAACCAGTCTGAGTGTAGCGTAAACTCACAGGGAAGACAACTCTTCCTTTGGCTTGTCAGCAGGATAGGTTGATGGTGTACAGTGGCTGATTGGAGAGCTCTGGAGAGCTTTAATGTATTTATTGTCGAAGTGGACTTTCAACCAATTTTTTATCTTTCGCTTTTTTTTTCCTCAGAGCTTCACTGAGGCGAGATTAGTGCTCAGTATCTGGAAATCACATGCTATGTGCTCTCAAACAGCTTATTATCATTCTTAAAACTTAATTCTTAATCTAATACTACATGGACTCATATTTCTTTAGAGAAAAATTAAATTCACTGATTTACTCAAATTTCAAGGGAACTGGAAGAAATTGAACTAGTAAAATTGTGCTTTTATTTAGTGTCTTAGGGAGAGTCTGCAATAAGACCACAATCATTTGCCATTTCTATCCAAGCAGGAGACAAGTGAAATTGCATAGGAATGTTGCTTTACCATATTTCAAACATTGTTTAAAATGCTACAGAAATTCCTTTTGCTGTGAGATTTACATTACATAGGGTGGCTGGTATTTCCAGAAACTCAAGAAAATAAACTTTCCCACCTTGTAAGAGCTGTGTGATGCAGAAGAGTAGAAGTAAGTATTTAATTGCAAAAGAGATAATACCCCAGAATCACTGGTGAGCGTGTGTCTGCGGCTGGATGGAACCTAAGCCATCTTTTCATCCTCTCCAACATGCAGGGATGGAGTGCTGTGGCAGCTTGGTTTCCTACCCTTTCCCAAAGGTGTGGGGCATGTCCAGCACAGCCAGAAACAGCATCTAAAGCTGGGCTGCAGTTGCTTTCTCCTTAAAACCCAGTCAGTAACAGCATAATACACCAAGATCTGGAGGCCAAGAAGAATGAGGTCTGAATGGATATTTTTGTTTGCTTTTTTGAGGGACTGAGCAACAGTGTGAAGAGGGCAATGATACTGCTCACTCAGAAGAGATGAGGAAACGTCCTGCTATCTCCTCATGGTACAGACACACCAGTTCTGTGGGCCTGGATTCAAAACACATTCAAGTGTTTTCGGATAAAAATGTAAGGAACCCACCTCGGAAGTACTTGGAAGAGAAACTCAAAGAAAAGGCTCTTAGTGTCTTATATTCACATGGAAGACAAATTATCAAGCCATTTTCCACTTCTTTTCCCTCAAGGCTCTTTTATGACCCTGCATTCATAGCGAGATGGGAAATGCCCCATCCCATAACTGTGCTTTTCCTCTGGCCATTCTGGATGGCTGCAGCTGTTGAGTCTGTGTCTCCTTCAGACTGAAGAAGGACAATAAACGTACATATATTCTGGAAGAGTTATCATCATTAGACAGCTACAGACAACAATTAAAAAGACATCCTAGGTGAAAAAAGAAAAAAGATAAAATCCCCAGCCCTTTAGTTCTTGCAAATAGCTATCAAGAGTTGCTATTTGCATCGTAAAGAGATCAACATGGATTTCAGGTGAGTGAAGACCTGAATCAAGCTAAGATTTGAATAAATAAAGGATTTCAATGACTTTCTTATCACCAGTTTTTCATAGTGTCCAACTTCAGGCATCTTCTTACCAGCTGCATGGGGATTTCAGACCACCCAGAGGTTTTAAGTAGACTACAAAAAAAATTGGAAATTTTATGTGTATATATGCAATATATGTATAGAGATATGTATATACATATATATGTATGCAAATTACACACATAAAGATGTTACCTACCTAACTCTAGGTGCTGCCTGTGGACTAGGTGCTTCAAAGCAAGGTACTGTGATACTCCAGTTTTACCCTTAATCCAATGCACATTTTGATTGAACATTCAGGTTTAATAACCAAACTGAAACATAATGATGCTTATGAAAACAAGCAGACCCTGTAGGTTGCATGGAGTATCCTATGTGGAAATGTTTTTCCTCAGAAAGAGAACTCTAATAAAAATCAGCAACAGTGCAATCATTTCCTTCTCTCCCTCATACTCAGCAGGAAAAAAACACTGGGAGGAGAGTGGTGAGAGTTTTTGCCTGACAAAATATTTTTCAGTTGTCAGACACAATGAGAAGTATCATTTATATACAGGTTATAATGTATAGACAGAATGAATGAACATTTCAAAGTTAAAAACTTTAGAGGGGAAGTAATGAGTTCGTCATATGGCTTTGCAAAATCTTCATTTTTTCAGTCTAGTTTATGCATTCAGCTTTTAATATTAGGATCAAGATTACATCTCATTCTTTGAAAAATAAAGTCTCTGCTGTCTGTGAGTTTGATAAGAGGAATTACTTGATAATGTTCTGTTGCCTGTATTTTATTTTTGTTTTTTCATGCAGGAAATCAGAGTACGTGACCACAATGGTCCTGCCAAGCTTTAAGTTTGAATAGAAATGAACAAATCTGACATTATAATGGATTTTTATTTTCTTTTTTTAACTTGAAAGGCAAAGAAATGCAATTTCAAACCTAGGACAGTGCAACATTCAATGACTGAGCGACTAGCTCTTATGCTATTAAAATGAATTGGTTCCAGTTTTTGCACTTAATAATCTTCTCACATAATAATTTATTTCTTTAAAACAAAAGAATACCTGCATTGAAATAAACCACTGAAAAATCATCAGGCAGAGTTTTTATCAAATGACATTATGGTTCTTTGAAACTTTTTGGGTCTCAGGAGTGTTGAAGTCTTGTCTCAGTCCCTGAAACATCAGGTTAGGACCCCAGGAACATATGCAGGTGGAATTTTGTGTCACCATAGAGTGGTGGCCAGAGCGGTTTTTAGTGAAGACGTAATTCAAGAAAATTGCTTCTCAGCAATTGTTGGAAATTACAGTCTTTTTTTCAGGATATTAACTTAGGAGAGTCTGCCCTTGTTCAGTCCAAATAGTTCAGCAGTTGACCAGTCCTTGAACCTTCCTGAGAAATTTACTGGGGCCTAGATTTCCAGGAAAATCCATTATTTTATTTTCCTTGTAAATCTTTTTAACTAGACATATAATCCCACGCAATGCTACAGGTTTGGGACAGAGTGAGTGGAAAGTTGCCTGGTAGGAGAGGACCTGGAGGTGCCAGCTGACAACAGCTATTCATGAGCCATCTGTGTGCCCAGGTGGCCAAGAAGGCCAGTGGCATCCTGGCTTGTATTAGAAACAGGATAGCCAGCAGGATCAGGGTAGCCAGCAGGATCAGGGCAGTGATTGTCCCCCTGTATGAATGTCCCCCTGTACTCACCACTCTGAGGTCACACCTCAAATTCTGTGTCTGGTTTTGGGCCGTTCACTGCAAGGAGAACATTGAGGGGCTGGAGCGAGTCCAGAGAAGGGCAATGGAGCTGGGGAAGGGCCTGGAGCACAAGTCTCATGAGGAGCAGCTGAGGGAGCTGGGGGTGTGTAGCCTGGAGAAAAGGAGCCTCAGGGGGAACCTTATCACCCTCCACAACTCCCTGACAGGAGGCTCTAGCCAGGTGGGGGTCGGTCTCCTCTCCCACATACCAAAGGACAGGACGAGAGGAAATGGCCTCAGGTTGCACCAGGGGAGGTTTAGACTGGATATTAAGATAATTCACCAAAAGAGGGCCCGAGGAAGTGGAGAAGTCACCACCTCTGGAGGTAGATGTGTAGATGTGGTGCTTAGGGACATGGTTTGGTGGTGAACATGACGGTGCTGTGTTAGCGGTTGGACTCAACGACCTTAAAGGTCTTTTCCACCTTGATTCTATGATTTTGTATAAGCAAAATTGATCCAAACATTAAAAGAAAAGATTGGAAATAACTCTATGTTTATTGTTTCCCACTAAAACCGAGCAGCACTGCTCAGTCTTTTCAGAATGATTAATTGGCTATTCAGTTCCTTAACTCATGTTAGCTTGGAATCTATCTCTTACTCAAACCGGGAATGTTTTCCGCTTTTTTTTTTTAACAAATTACATCATGCCAGTTTCTTCAGATGTGTAAAACTCCCACTTACTTCAGAGATCAGGCACAATGATTTTAGGAACACAGGATTTGACTCATGAAACACCATCTGCAGCTACACGTGAATGTCTAAATAATGCAACACCTCAGATGAAAACCTCTGCCCCAGGAACCCAAAGACTTTTAACAGTAAAAAGAAGATTTGAGGATGTTTTGTACATTTACAGCTCATGCTATTATAAATGAATTGGGAAGTCAGCTATAAAGGTTTAACCCTCAATACAATAAAGAGGAACAATCCTAGTAAAGGTTGCAATTTATTCCCTTTTCCTCCAGTAATGCATTTTTCTGTCAAACTGATATTGACTTCTCAGTATATTTTGCAAATGGAGATTTGCAGAAGTACACTGGTAATGGGAAAAGGTGAAAAATAATTTAAAGATGTGCATAACAAATTTTAGAGTGTCTCTGTTGGTGAAGGATGAAATTAAAGCAGTAAGTAGAACAAGAACAGAAATTCAATAAATGAAATGCAATCTGAACATGTCAGCTACTGAGTCCATTAAAGCTTGGGAGGTATGTGTACATTATTTTAAATAATGAATGCAGACATGTCTAACCTGCATATCATTGACAGCATCATCACCAAATAAAATCTTTAAATTTTAATCTATTTTGTTCTTTTTTTTTAGAAAACTCCTGAATCAACAAGTCACTTTTAAGATGACACATAAGGACAAAGATGAATGCAAATCAGGCAATACCACAGTATCCTTTGCTACAGAAAAAAAAGGAAAGTGATGGCCAGAGACAATCACATGCAAAGACACATGTTTTCATTTGTACATATTCCTTAGCAGGATAATGTCTCTGAATCAAGATTGTTCAAAGTCTGAGGCACATATGCAAAGACACATGGTCTGTTGCACAATTTGCACTGTTCTCCCAAGCTCTAGCAGAGACCACTGGAAAATGTTACAAAAGTTGCAGAGAGTTTGACATTCCTTCTGACAAACACAGTCACTGACAGAGACACTGTTTGGCTGAAAGTAATGAATATTTTAAAATATTGTTATTTGTGTTATTTATTCTTTTTTCTTAGTTTATGGTAATGGTAAAGAAATTTATGGATTATAATCAGCTTTTAATCAATGTGTCTGTAAAATCGTCATTGGAAGAATTTAAAAATAGCCAAGACTGTAAATAGTGCTGGGAATATTGATTTAGTAATGGCTGAAGTGGTATTAATTGTAGTCAAAATATAATCTTCCTTGTTGTCTAGGGACAGTTCCAAAAGAAGAAGGGAGACAAGCTGAAAGCAATACATGGTCGGAGTGAGAGCCAGCAAACCACAGGAAAACCCCTTCCTGATCTTTTCCTGTACGAAGCTGAGCTACTTTCCCTCCTACCATCATCAAGTGGTGCAAAGCCTCCTGTTGCTTGATGGCAAAACACTCATTAGGCCACCTTTCAGGGCCAGGTTTCTGCTGTCCAGTGTGGGACAGTGAATTTAAATGTCATCAGTGTCGTCAATTTTAATGGGTAATCCATCCACAGGTCTGCCCAAGTGTTCTTACTTCCACTGATTTTAAAGGATAGGTGTCAGGTTTCCTGCCCTACAAATGACTGTTCCCCGTTAGTCTGGGGATTACATCTTTGTGGGCCAAAGACTTCTGGTTGGATAGGTCAGGGATTTGTATTTGAGGGTTGTTGTAGGATGTTCAAAACCCTTTGCACCCTCTGGAAAGTAGAGACAGAGGCACTGGGTGTTCAGCATATCCTTTTGAGTTATACCCCCAGGGAAAAGCTTCCTGCAGGTGGAGGGGAAAGGATGTGATGATCTTTGCTGTCCTTTTTGGTATGATGTTCTTATGTTCTCAGATGAAAGAGAAATCAGATTTTTTCCCCTGGATACTTAAGAAGCAGTAGGAAGTACCAGCAGAAATTGCTGTTATGTTAACAGAGAGAAACTTGGTACTCAACGTGCAAAAACAAGTAGAAGAAACAAAAGTAACCCACATGGCAGAGAAGCACTTGTGGGAGGAAAGACATGAATAGTGCAGAGGGAATTAGGATAGAAAAAAAATTTAATTGAACTTTTAAAAAAAAAGTGACATCACTATATCCTAAAAATATTTAAGAATAATTATACACAAATGCAACTGCTATAGCTGCTGTAAGTCACTGCATATTTACAAAGAGCTGTGCCTACAGATTTTGTGTAGTTTAAGACAATAGCAGCAGTATAGTAAGTTTGGAAATTCCTGACTAAGAGCAGATTTACAAGATGTCAAAATGACCTTGTCATGTCTGCTTACTTATTTGTACTTTCAGTTTGAAAAAGTCACTTCACTAGAGACATGCTTATGGTTTTTATATGTAGTCTATGGGTTTCTACAACACAAATTACAGTCTAAAGCACTTTCATGATACTCATCATGCCAAGCTCCTCAGAACTCATATAACAAATTTCAGCAGGGACCCCATCACCTCCTTGGTGTTGTACAACCTGAGAAAAGCTCTGAAGTAGTTTGTGGTATATCAATGGTCATTCAGACAGGATCAAAGTTACTTCCTCAATATTGAAAACACTTGATTCCTAGAATGTTTCTTTACCTGCAAATTTAGAATTTACTTGTCACTACATACTGAGCAAAAAGAGTACAAATTAAAAAAAAAAAACAACAAACCAAAGTAAAACCAAACCAAACCAAAATCAACAAAAAGACCAAACAAAACTTAGGAAACACAAACAAGACCTGAAAAACACCAGAAGACTTCATACACCTTATGGAGATTTTATCCACAGTTTTCATGGAGCATGAGTCTCAAAGAGAGATTATGAGAAAAACCTAACATGAGACAAACTAATTTGGGGGTAATAGACCCTCCTGCTTTCTCAAAGAACTAAACTAAACTAAAGTTAATCTGATTTTAACATGTATTCACTACTCATTGACTCCTGAAAGGGCGTCATGTCCTCCTCTCTGAAAAAGATCCAAACTACTTTAAATTGGTGTGCTGTGACTGGGAATATGTATTTTCCACCCTTTCCTCTTTGTGGTATCATAGGACATCTGAGGCCCCAGTCACCAGCAATATTTCTCAGTTATATTCATGTTCTGAAGGCTGACTTTAGAGTTTAGACTTTAACAAAAACTACGTTAACAGAAAACAGTCTCTTCCTGAAACAGGATGAGAATAGATAAGATCTCTCAGTGGTTTGAGACAGCTCACCTAACCTTCCAGTGTATCTATAATTCAGCACACTGCAAGATAAGATGAATTTTGACAAATAAAAATAAATAATGCATGCTTTCTGGGAAAAACAAAAGTGTATGGAACAAGAAACAGCATGCTTATGAAAAAAAAATAACCAAAGGAAAAAAAGGCAGAAAAATTGTTTACTAAATACAGGAAGATATTGAATAGTGTAAATTCAGAATCCTCAAAATAATCTATTCTTAGCCCAGTAAATGGCATAGTCCTTACTACGTACATGCATATATTTAGATATAGATACATGTATGTGTATATATATCTATATTTATGTAAAGCATATATTAACAACAGCAAGAAATGTTGTATTTAGTGGAAATTTCATCCTTACCTCTAGCTGGTACAAAATTCACCCTAAAATTTCTCCCAAAGTATCTGAGCTAAGCTGATATTTTTGCACTTTCCCAGCATGTTTTTGACTTCCAGTGAAAAGCCAAAATTGCTAAATTCTTGCCATTAAATGCTAGCTTAATTCCAGATTAATGCCAGAATTAGATGCATTATCTTAAAAAGCCCCCACTACTGATTGTTCAGAATTTGAAACTATTGCTAATACACAAGGAGTCAAGCTGATTCTGCCTTTGTGGAAGAATGACTACTAGTTTACCTGTTTTCTAGGAAAACTCTCTACATAATTGATGTGACTTTTAAACATTAATTGCATATTCAATTACTTCTTATTATTCAGTACTTAACGCAGGTTTACTCAAAGGGAAAATGAGCACCTGGTACCTAGCCTAGTAGCTTACAGTTTAATGTGGATTGAATAGCTCAAGAGTATCAGTCACCTTTATCAGATGTAGATATATTTTTCATATATAGGTTCCCAAATCAAAGTAAACAAGTGGCTAAGATTTGCATTGGCATCTACCTCTACAGTGCTGGAAATAGCTCATTTCAAGAAAGAGAAAAGGATAAGGAAAAGCAAATAGTTTATGCATGAGGACTGATAAACCAGAGCAGTAGCCTATAAATTAAAAGGACAGAACTAAGGAAGAAATACAACAGAAAAATATATTTCAGAGGGGAGGGAAAAAGCAAATAGAGTAGGGACATAAAAAGACAAAGCAAACCTAAATGAAAAGAGCATATGTCAGGTTGAAAATCACCTGAGGCAATACCAAAGGAAGCTGTGGAACTCCTTGTCACGGTGGAGATATCAAGACTGCTAAAATTTTGTCTTCATTCATGAAGATACCTTAAAAATTTGTAGACGAAAACTGCATTGATAAGTCCTAAGGAAAAAAGAGACAATGGAAACCACTGAAAGAGGAGAGTAGCCTGCTGCAATATCACTGCAGGTCTGTCTTGTTCTGATATAAATTTCTGCTGTGTGTGGGAAGAACCTAGAAAATGTGACCACTAAACACTGGATTTAATGTGAAAGGCAGAAAAGACAATTCTAGGTGTGACATGACCCAAGCAGAACATTTTGGGTGGATTTCAACAGGTTACAACTCCATGCTTTAAAAAGAGTTTTTTACTTCATCCGGAAGAACAGGAGGGTTCACACCTCCAACCTCAATAGCAGGATCAAAGGCACAGACAAAGAAAGGAAGAAGTTTAGTAGGAAGGAAAGAAGTGGATTTAGTCCCCCTTAGTGGGGACTGCAGAGAGCCTGAATATGAGAGAGAGACACTATACGTGCCTGTGCAATAGCTAAATGATTGCAGTAGTTTTTTCCCTTGGTGGCAAATTCCATGAAATAAAATGGGGCTACTGTGTATAGAAGAAAATGCCATGAGGCTTGAGATACTAGAAAAGGCATTAAATGGACTGGAATTTACAGTGGGATTTTTTTTCTCTGTTACACACCAAGTGATTAAAAAGAGTCTCATTTTAGTGAGGTAAATGTTCATTGTAGAACAGGCTCTGGATTGTATTCATAAGACAATGGTTGCAGAAATGCTATTCTTTATGCTGCCTTGTGAAGACATGCATTTATGCTTTCACACCCATTTTATCCACACTGAGATTGAATTGAGGAAGAATCAGCCAATGACCAACTCCTTCAATTTTGTGTCCAAGCTGTGTGTTAGTTGTTAGATCTGTGCAATGAAGTGCAACTGCCTGCTCCTTCCCTCTGGCCACAGTGAATTATTAATTGCTGTTTATCTCTGAGCTTGTCCCTCCTTGGGAGATTTCATTAAAGAAAAAGACACAATGAAAATGAATGCTTGAGATACCAAGTCCTCCACTTCCAGGCATGTTACTCAGGCACATCTGTTCAAACAATAATGTAATTTCAAAGACATTAAACTTTGTATCAGAGCAGTTTTTATAGCTATGAATCTCTATGAAGTAGCAATTCACAGGTGTGAGACAAAGTTGATTAAGCCACAAAGAATGTGCAGTCTAGGTACAATTTTCAAAAGAACATGGAATAAAATGAGTGATCAGGTTCTTTAAAAGAGTTCAACACTTTAAATCCTTTGACAAGTCATTCCTATCTGAAGGAAAATTTAGACAATACTTAGTTTTAAAACCTCACTTTTCCTTAGATCTGAAAGCTGAGATTCTTAAAGCATTTGGCTCTGTTTGGAAACTCAGGCCCATTGTATGCAGAACACTCTTCACATTATAATAACCTGAGATGTAATGTTTCAAAAGGAAGAGTCTTTCAGCAAGCATTATTTTCCAGTGTTGAATTCATGATTATTTGTACCTCTGTAAGAGGATTAACATGATGTAATGACACAAAGTGCAGAAATAATGAAATGCTCTTTACTTGCCAAGCCATTACAGAATTTTCTATTGCTCTCGAAGAAGTAAATATAATTTCTCATAAAGCTTTCCGAAATGCAACACAGATGAACAGCAGCTAAAATAAAGTAGGATGATTCCCACTTCAAAAATAATTTCTTGTTGCAAGAATGACAATAAACTGTAGCAGTTCGTCTCTGATTTATGCTTGACTGATGATACACTTTGAAAGTACGAGGCACTAATTTTATTGTCATATATGAAACAGAAAATGCCAGTTGCTAAGTTCACCAGTAAAACATTCCTTGGGAAACTTTATTAGAAAAGCAGTTTAAAGAGCTATCATTCACTTCCTTAAGCTGCTAAGAACAGTTATATAAGATACAGGACCATTATTTTCTTGAGATTCCCCTCGCCCAGCAATACAGTCATGTTCTTGCAATCCTGAGATTGCTAAAACAGCCACATAAATCTCTGCTGAAATAATTCAAGGTTCAGAGTAGCATCATGGCAGGGGCAAGAGACTAGATCATATTTAAAGTCCCTTCCAAACCATACTATTCTAGATTCTATGATTCTATGAAATATCAAGTAAAGACCTCTATCTGAAGAAGAATGACCTAAACTAACCTAACCATGAGTATACCATTCGTATGGGGTGCAAGTGAGGCCATCATAGCCACAATCCATAAGGAAAGACGTCGAGAGGACCAGACCCTGGATGTTTTCATGACCTTATCTGTGGGAAGAGACTTGTGCTTTGCTGCAGCTGAGCGTAACTCTGGGCATGTCTGAAAGGCTTGTGCTGGCTATAGAGACAGAATATCTGCATGAGACACACTTTAAACACCCCTTAAAATTAAACTGGTCCCTAAAGCCATATGAACCCTTCTGTCTTGTTGTATAATGAACTCTGTTTTCATTCACCTTCAAACCAGCATGAATTAAACTGGAGTGAAACACTTCTGCAGACCATACCATGGGTTTAGTGGTATTTCCCAGAGCATTCATCCATCTCTGTCAAATAAAATAGTCCCTGGAGTGTAAAGATAGAGGATTACCTGTAAGGAGGGCCATCTGAAACAGCCCTTGGGGAGAGGGCAGTCAGCATTTCAAAACATATGTAGAGGAACCAGCTTTATGAGAAATTCTGGTAGAGTTCACACCAAGGGGCTGGTCAAAGGTAAGTACATTCACCACTCAAACACAGGGGAAATCAAGCAAAAAGCCATGAGAGATAAAAGGACTTGTAACATTGCAGCTTAGCTGCACGTGAGTTTTCATGGAAATATATTGAAGCAATCACGTGAAAATTTCAGATTTTGAGGCATATGGAGAAGGGAAGATGAAAAATTAAGAAAACAACAAGAATTTTAATGATATGAGGAATGCAGTCAGGTTTTTTGACTTAGTCTGATTATGAAACATATAAAAGAATAAATAAGGCAAAAGTATAATGTATTGACTAAGTTGAAGAAACAAAAAAAAAAGTTTAAGATCAGGCAGTCTGCTATGTTAGAGAGTGCTGGAACTAACAAGAATGTAAGGGAGGCCATTATTAGATTCAGATTTCCCTCAGAGAGTTTAGTTGCCATAATTGACTGACCTCTGAAGTGACCCAAATATGCCACAATCAGCTCTTGGTTTTACAGTCTGTAGTTTCTGAACAAGAGTGCCATGACAGACTAGTCACTGAGCAGAGACACAAAATACCCAGTATTAATTGCTCACTTTAGAGAAAGCCAACCAGGGATCTAAATCAAGTTTTAGCTGTAGTTGGCTCTGAGAATCAGGGATTGTAAGAGTCTTACCTACATGTTTCTAACTCTACTACAAGGTTAATGTAGTAAGCAGTGGGCTAGACTCCTGACTTAATATACTGATGGGGGATTGACTTTTTGTCTTTGTGTGTATGAAAGAAATGAGTGAAACTAGTCTGTAACTAATGACTAAAAGCAATTAATCATAGCCAGGAAAGGAACACACTGCCGCAGAAAGAACCATCATGGGAAGGGCAGAAGAGTTTGGTTTTTTTTTTAATTTGATCTCGGCACTATCTTGAAAATGAATAATGCTTTTCTTATCACTTATGTAATGCTTTCTTATCAGTGAAGTGAAGGCAACATCTAAATGGTAACAGATTTTGTATTTCCAGTTTCTTCAATGTAAATCAAGAGGAAAAGATTAATTTTCAGTATTCCTATTCACTGAACTGCTCAGTGAAACACAGAAGTTGAGCATTTCACTCTCCAAGGCACAGAGCAACATCTTGTGACTGGATTTGGCTGGAATTTCAGAACAACTAATGGTGCTTATAAGACTGCAGCAGCAATAGCTATAGCATCAAAACCCTCTATAAGCCCAAAGATCATGTCTATCTTTAAAAGTAAGAGCTGCAAAGAAGGTCCTGATTAGTCAACAGTTTCTTAGCAAGGAAACAAGGAGCAAATAACACAGAGTTGTTAAGTATATCCTTTTCTTATTCTACCAAAAAAAATTTCCTTGTATAACAGGATCATCACTCTTTGTGGATGGAAAGACTAAGTAGGAACCACATATCTAGGTTTTGCCAAGACTATTAATTTTGCCTTAGGGCAGACTCTCAGTGTTCTAGATGAAAATGCTAAAAAAGAGTTTGCCTACTTCATTTCCAGAGAGTAATTCATTGGATTCACTGACAGAATGGAAAGACTTGTCGAGCAGTGTTCTCTAAAAGCCTGCATAATACTTCACTTTATAATCTGGATGATGAATGTTCAGTAAGCCCATTAAGAGTGCAGATAATGCAAAGCTAGAAATGATCGTGCATAGGCTGTAAGATGGGATAACAACTTAATAATGACCCTGACAAGTTGAGAAGCAATGGTCCAAACCTGGGATGAAATTCAGTGTGTGTGAAATTCATCAAGGTCAAGGTTCCACAGATAAAAAGGAGTGATAGGATGGACAGGGTGGGGAACAACAGACTGTGCTATTCATATGTGTGGAAGATAGGACAAAGAATATTTAGACACTAGAAAAACTTGCTAATTACAACTCTGATTTACAAGGAGTTTCAAGTCATTGTGAAAGGGAAAGAAACTGTGAAAGAAATGCAGAGTTTCCACACTGAAGGTAATTTTAAAGCTTAGGCAAACTTCTGTGAAGTATGATAAATGTGTTCTTGATCCTGTCTTTAGGTAGGGAATGGATTAAATGACCTTTCCATGTAATTTTCAACTGTGTTAACTACAGTTTAAAGTGTTGATTGTGAATATCCTGTGTATTTGTCAAAAAGTGTTCTACTCTTAAAAAATATTCAGTCCTTTGATGGATCAGGTGTAAATTAAATAAAGCATCATTCACTGGGGTAAGAGCAGTGTACAATTCTTCTCACTCCCATATATTGGGAATCATTGTAAGGTTATAGAAACATCAAAACCAGTGTGGATACAGAGCATGTCAGCTGCCTCAGGGTAACCACTCCCAGGAACTGTCCTGCAAGGTAGTTCACAAGCTTCAAATCATAGGCTCACTTAGGTTAGAAAGGACTCTTAAGACCATCAGGTCCAACCATAAACTTGAGAAGCAAATTATGCCAATTTACTTCATATTCTTCAAGAGTAAAAGTGTGCAAGTAGACAAGTTCCATGGACCAGCTGATACTTTTTATGTACACAACCTCTCTTATCTCACAGTAATTTATTCATGTAGCCATAGCCCTGTGCTTAGTGAAGATACAAGGTAATGAATTCAAGACTCACAAAGACTAAATAATTAATTTGACTGTAATACCATCCTGAACTCTTTAGCATGCACCTGGACAAATATCAGAGACTGCAGAGAAATGTACAGCAGAGGCACAGAGCAATTCTAGCAAGCCTGCACGAGTCACCCCATTTGGAGATCACAGGCTCATTTCTATTACCTCCATGCACTGCTAAAAGTATTTTTCTTAGAAAAATGAAAAAAAAGTAGTGCCAAAATGTTCTGTACATGTGAGAAAAGTAATTTCACAACAAGGCTTGGTGGTCATGGCATGAAATGCCGGCAGGTCAAATGCTGGCTGTAAAGCCACTCTTCTAGACTAATTTTTTTCCTTCACAAGTTCTCTTCTTCTTTTGGACATTCTGCATTTCCATCTCGCTTGAATATTTTCAAATAATTCATCCCAATTTGTCCAATACAGCTTTTTCGCAATATAGTGGATTCTTTGGTGACAAATGTATTTTTGTACTTTTTGTTCAATTTGTGTATTGAATGTATCAGAAGGAATTTTATCTAATGATATGGACAAACTTCACATGAGATACAAAACCTTTTTTGTTATGCTTACAGGCATAATCACTCAGATCACAAAATTTACTCAAGTAACACAAAACCCCTTAAAAATCTGTGGGACTACTCATTGAGTAAGGTATTACACAGAGTATCAGAAAAATATTAGAGTCATTCATATGATATATTGCTCTCCTATAAATTGAATATATATATACACTACCTTAAAAAAGCACCTGAGAAATTTAACAAGCCTGTTTTCCAATTTTATTTCAAAGAGCTCATTGATTGCAAGGAAGAGGCCTTCAGAATAATAAGGATTCAATACAGAACTGACATTCTGCCTAGAAAGCAGCCAGGCTTTCATATGTAAATTCTCCACTGTGTTTTGGTTTTTACTTCTAAAAAGTGCATTGTTCTGTGTATGGAATGAATGTTTTTGGAACAGTTGCATAACGTTAAGTTTTGCCCTTGTTGAATATTTCTTTATTTTGCCTGAAATACTATAACTTCATTTTAGTTCTTCTGAAACGACAGATTCATAAATGCCCAAAGGCCTTTCTACATTAAGTAGTTAATATGAGATGTCATCATGATTAATGAATGAGGGGTTTTTTTAAAAGCAATACTTTCAGAACCGGTTTTCATGGCATGAGCCTGACATGACAGTACTTAGTTGCATAAGAAGGGTAAAAAATATTTCAAAATTTTGTAGAATTAAGGTAAACCTGAAAAAAAAAGCAAAGAGAAAAATTCCAACTTAAGTGGATTACAGCATGAGATAGGCTTGGGTTTATTCTAATATGTTAAAGAGTAATTTTTAAAATTAGATTTAAAAAACTTTGGAAAAGTTATTGGGTTTTTGTGTGGACAGGTTTTTTGAACTGAAAACAAGGCAAAAATGCACTTTTAGCTATAATTATTATCCCTCCACCAGAGTCCTCTCCTTCTCCTCAAGATCTTTGAACCCAAGTGACACCTACTTCAGGGGCACAGCATCACTTTGCTAGTGGCAGGGAATAAAGAAGTGCCTTATTATCATGGGAAAAGCCAGCACATCTCCAGCTCTGCGCTAAAAAATTTTGTGGGAGGGAAAAACGACAGCTTCTGCAATGTTCTGCACTTTTCCCCAGCACACCACAGCTCCCCTCTGGGACCACAAGAAAAGAAAGTTAAAGATAAGATATTCAGCCTGACTCTGGGATGTTTACTCCTTTCAGCAGTGATTTGCATGAAAAAAGCATTACCAAAAAGTTAATGGCACTTTGACTTTGACATTGAAATTACTTTAACTATGCAATACAAGACTTCCTAGAAATGGGAAATGATGCTTTTTAAAATGGCCCAGACCTTTTCATGATTTTCAAAGGCATTGCAAATCATTCTGGTTCAGAGAGAAAACAAGTTTCTAAATGTCAGAATTTCCTAAAAAACAGAAATTTGGTTAAATTGAGCTCTTACTGACATCCTCACTCACAACAGCTTAGAAAATGTAGCTGGTTTAGGTGTTACTGATTAGGGGAAATGAAAAAGAGATTTCCCCATTTGATGGTCTTGTCCACAAAGAATGGATGCTCTGTCTAACTTTTCAAGTAAATGTTAAAGTCTTAAAAATGTTTCCAGAAGAGTAGTTAAAAGCAATACATGATATGTACATGCTGCTTAGTCACCTAAATCAGAAAAGCTCAAAAATAAATCTGATTATAATGATTACTGAAATTAAAGACCAACAGAGAGTGAAGTAAGTGAATTGCCACCTTTCTGCAGAAATAAACTCCCTGGAAAACATAATAAGCAATCATGGCTCTGTGAGAGTGCTTATTTGTCCACCTGCATAATGTATTTATGGCAGTTTTTAAAATACAACGTTCCAGTTTGTACCTATACTGCCTGAGCCGCATGATTAAGTTTTTTCCCTGGATTTCAAAAATGCATGTGTGAGTGGGAAGGCGGTAAAGACATGAAAAAGACTTCTTGTATGCCATTTTTAAATTCAAGCGTTTGTAGACCTGGTTCTGCTCAAAAAGGTCAGCTTAAATCCCGTGTTATGTGGGTTTTAACTTGTGCCCGTGACAGAGGTGCTTTGACTCCTTTCTTAGACAGGCAGCAGTGGAGGTGTGTTCAATAGTTCATCGATGCTGCCTGCCGTGATAAGGCATCGCTGACCCCAGGGTCCTGACCCAGGCTGCAGTTAGGTGCTGTCTCTGCTTTTGGCACCCGCAGCGGTGGCGGTGCCGGAGCATGGCGTGGCTGAAGCACGGGGAAAGCCACTTGCCTCGTCTGGGTGTCTCAGCAGCCACAGCAGCTTGGCACAACAGCTCACCAGAGCAGCACGGGGCTGTGTGTGCACGGGCAAGGTGACACACCTCCCTCTGGGTGCAGAGCAGATGGGTCGCATTCAGTGCTCTCCCTGCCACCTCTCCCTACCGCCTCTCTCTGGTTAATAAGGAGCACTGGAAAATAAATCGAGTAAATTATTGATTTGTTTTCCTTGATGGGAAAGGATTGAAAAAGCAGTTTTATGGGGAGACCTGGGAAGAGATAGTCTGATTTAACTTTGGGCATCAATCACCAAATTCTGTCGTTTACAAGCCAAGATGTTGCTGTGTTGAGGAAATCTGTGTGTGCCAAGAGCTGCACCCCTGTCACTGCAGACAACGGCCCTATTAAGTTTGATTTTTTTGTCCTTGTGGCCTTGATGTAAAGCTCCTGCTTTAAAGGTGGTTATACTGGCTTGTCATCAGCATGGTGATCTGCCCCTTCAGCCTTTGGAAAGGTGCTGTGAGGGCCCAGAGGGCACCCATCTTTTCCTGAGGTTTGGCTGCCGGGGCTTGGGGTCAGTTTGGGGCCACTGCAGCCTGTAAATCGGGGTCTGTCCTGGTTCCTAGCCCATGTGACCCCTCACAGTGTTAACTAAGAGGGTCTCTACATTTCTGTAAACATATATACTCATTTTCTCCCCTTTAAATAGCTCGGTAGCATGCCTTGCTCTGCATCCTGCCCCTTAAGTAACATTCACCTGCAGAGAGCTCAAAGACTTAGGCAATACTAAAGAACAAGAAAGATAATCAAGGCAGGCTTAGAGCAATAGCCAGAGACACAGCCACACTTACAATGAACATCACAACGCTGCATGACAAAGGGGATTGTATTCCTACCCTCACCTTCATGAACAGTCTTGTCCCAGTGAAGGACAAGCCAGGGACCACAGAAATAGCTCTGGCAACTTGCCATGGTGTAGCTCTCAAGAAAACTTGGGTAGAAAATTATCTCACCTGGGGAGTGTCCTGTGGCGTTGCCTTCACTGCAGATCTATTTTGTTCACTGCTGATGTTTTTATACACTGAGAGAAAAAATTCTGATTAAAGTCAATCCTGTTGTTCAGCTATAGGTTCTCCAACACACGTCCATCGTAATGATTAGTTTACTTATAGACATCAATTATTTCTGCTTCTTTCCCATGAGAGAGCACCCAGTGTTTGAAATCATGTTTCTTTTCCCAGTGCTTGTCATTCTCATTTAGTCTAGAGGACCTGAAAAATAAGTAGTCAATTCCCACTCCCTTCCTTTGCAGAATTACAGTAATAACCTAGAATTACAGTTCAACATCCAATCTTTTTCAGCAGATGGCTTTCAGCAAATAAATATGCTCAACTTGCCAAGCTTTGTCCTGAAGTACAAAAGCTATCCACATCAAATCAGGATTTTAAGAGTTTTCATTTTCACATGGCGATCTATATTTTGTTCATGAACCAAAATATGAGATGAGAAGGGAAATTTTATTTATTCAAATTTATATCAAGTTTCTCATATCAAGTGCAGATTTCAGAAGTAGGGGACAGAAGCAAAAGAGTGTGGATGGACCAGACTTAGCCCCAGTTTTTACAGCACCTGCTGTAATATGTTATAATAAGTTAAGAAACAATAATCAGCTTCCCTTTACCTCACCCCACTTTACACTAATGTCCACCTTTGAGAAATATAAAAGTCTTTTAGGAGCCCTTTTAGGGGTAAAAGATAATCCAAAGGCCTCTCAAAAAACACATGAACTGAGGAAGGAAATATTTTCTTACATTCACTGCACAAGACTAATATATCAAAAACAAACCAAACAAACAAAAAAAATCACCCAAGACCATGTAATGGTACTTGTAATATCTGTAAGGCATCAGCTAAAAGTGCAGTATAGTTCAGTGTCTGGCAGCTGAAAATTAAGTTTGAAAAACTTGATGCAGAAATGAGGATTTGAGATTTTCAAGGGAGATTAATTACCTATTAAAACAAATCCACACAGTACTGGAAATTCTCCATCCCTCAATGGCTTTCAGGTTTGGTCTCTTCACATTGCAAAAACATCCAGGTACTTCCTTCCTTACAAATGAGTCTCCAAGGACTTTTCTATCATGTTGCCTACCACCACACTAACATGTGGGACTTATCCTTAAGAAGCCTGAGCAGATTCAAATTCATGTTCAGATTTCTGCATGTTTACTCAGACTGCAATAAATTCTCAAACCTTCTGCACATCCGCTTCTCTCACCACCATCCCCAGGCTCTCTTCCATTTCCTAGGACCACCTACAAAATCATTTACACTCTCTTTAGTCCATTGTGAACACCCACTCATTTGGCAAAACATCAAAGCAGTTATTTTACCTTGACAGTCATTTCTATTCTCTCTCAGATGTGCTTCATTCAACCCTACACTTGCTCCAGCTGAGCAGATGTACGGTCTTGCTGACAAGTTTTCACCCTCTTCCACTCCACTTTTGCCCTTTCTGTCTCATCATCCTCTCTGTGGCTTTTTAAAAATTTCATAAATTCTGCCTCCAGGGAGTCTATGCTTCATCTTTGAGCACTGCAGCAGGCGTCCCTTAGCTTCCAGCAAAAGGTCTTGCTAGAAGATAGAGAACCTGTGAACATAGAAAATACTTTAATTTTGTGGTAATTTGAATAACTCTCTAGGGTTTCTCTTAAAATGTCTACTAGCACTAGCCCAGAGCTAAACAAGAATGTGGATACAGCAATAGCGCATGACAAAACACATTATGTGAAATTCTGTATTGTGCAGGTAAAATTTCCCCTTTTAAGATAAAAAGGTAACGATTATTGAAACTTAGAGTAATGAAAAAAAGATAATTGTGCTCTGTGCCTGATTTTACCTCATTTTTTATTGATTATGGAAGTATTTTGGCTCTTGTACATCCCAATATCGTAAGACATTCACATTAAACTATATCTTGTAACAGTTTTACTTCTATTGAATATACATTTTCTGCATGTCATACATCATATAAATAGTTACCTTAACACACAGAGCCGATGCTGCATCTGCAGAGGTGTAAGTTTGTTGGGCTGGGCACAAGCAGAAGCCAAGTCTCAGGCTCCCACAGGGCTCTGAGCTGCAGACAAGTTCCTCTCTTGCTGAAAAGGTCTCCAGGGTGTGCCATGTCGGTGAGTTTGCACATGCACAACCCAGAGGAAAAAAATCTCAAGTTCCTTTATTCAAGGTTTTCCATTTGTTTTTAACAAGCATACTTCTTCATGCCAGAGGGGATGTTTGTTCTCAGAGTGCAAACCTGCATTATTCTGGGCACCAAAACCTAGAAAAATTCTTCCCAACGTGATCAGTTCTATAAACCTACTAGCATTAGAAATTCTACCAGATGTAAATGGGTTGGATTTATATATAAACCTGAGTGACCTTTTTTATTGAAAGTTTTACATACTGAGCTCATAATTTGGAGAGGAGGGAGTAGGTTTAAAGCAGCCAGTAACCTAAACATCTAAGGACATGATCAAATGCAGTTTACAGAGCAATATACTGGGTTTAAATGGCTCTGTACGTGGAAGGTCCTCTAACCCCAGTTAACCAACTGGGTTGGTTTCTGTGTTCCTTAACAGACCTGCTCTCATTTTCAGCTCAGAGCTCTGAAATACTTCCACCAGAAAGAACCAGGGGCCAAACTGCAGCTGAGGGTCAGAATGGCTCAAGGCTGCTCTGGACATGTCCCACCTCTCACCTCACCTGGACTTCTGGCACTGAGAGAAGAAGGAAGGACCTCCCTGACCTGTGCAAACATCAGATGCCTTCTGTGCAGAGCTGGCTTTGCCAGGTGATAGACTCATCACACTTAGATCATGTGTTGTGCAGAAGATACCTGGTGTTCAAAAATATCATTACACACAAAGCAGATTCCATGTGAATGATTCTCTTGGATCAATTCAGGTGAAAAGGTGGACAACTGTAGTGGGTACAGATGTGGTACAGATACACCTCTCTGGAGACCAAAGCTCCCTGGATATGACCCAACCCTGGAAGAAGCAGAGCTGAGACAGTCAGAGCTGAGTCAGTAGCATGATGCTCAAGACAGCACACGCCCACTGCTCACATGGTGACACATTATACAGGTAATGTGGAAACAACACTGGTAAGAGTCTCCTCTGGATTTAGCCAGAACAAACTCCTCTCTTCCCTACTCCATGTTCTTTAGAAGTTCAAACAAAGGTTGAGACCACAGCAGGCAGCTCTGGAGGTGTAACATCAAAGCGAATTCTCAAGGATACATTTTTAAGAGAGGTATGAACAGTTCTCTGAAGAGCTATTGGTGTACAGCACTTCTGTCAGGGTTATGTTCTTGAAAGAAGAATAGAGACTCTGTGGATTAATAAAAAAAATAGGTTTTGATAGAAAGAAAGCTCAGCAGCAGAACTGTGAGGACCTGGTAATGGAGCCCTCTTGTCTCCATCTCCTTTTTGTCCTCTGAGAAGATAAAAGCAATTTTTAAAGATAGGGGAGAGAAGGCTCCACAGCTAAGGCACCAGCACTCAGAATCCTTTAATTCAGTGCTGTAACCTTTCTTCCAACACTCCAAACACAAGAGCACTCACAGTGACCAATTCCTTCCACAAAACACTCTTCCAGCACAGGAAAACATACAAAACCAGACATCAGTAGGACAAGTAATCTAGATGAAGTGATTAATAACAGTGGTGGCAAATACAGTGATTTTCCCCAGACCTCACAGTCACAGAACGAGCAGCACAGCAGACTGGCACTGCAGCAGGAGAGAATCAGTCCTGTGGGAGAGGAACCTCCTAGGGGAGGGAGTCAAAGAGAAACTGTCGTGCTCCACTGTGCATTCTTGCTGCCCTCACAGCAGTGCTGCAGCTGCATCTTGGAGGGGAGGGAGAGACGTTTCCAGCCCACTCACCCTACTCCTAGGTGTATCCCTATCTGCTGTTATCCAGGACCAGCGTTGTACCAGACAAGCCCTCCGCAGGGTGCAGACTGCGTAAGGGCTCTGCAAGACCTTCACCACAGGCTCTGCGGCAAGGACAATCTCAGCAATGACCACCTTATCAGCAAGATTAGACTAGAGAAAATCATGGTGTTCGGGGTGCAGGGATGAAAACAGAGAAAAGGAAAGCAAAATGTATAACAAATTCAGTTGCTTATTTTCTCATCTCGTTATTTATGACTGTGCACAAACAATGTGACCAAAGGTTGATCTGGAAACAACATCAGTCTAGTTCAGGTAGAAACAAAAACAAATGTCTAGCAGATAGGATCAATGCTTGCAAGCCTAAAAAGAGCTTATTTACAAATATATAAGAAAAACTGAGGCAGGGAGAGAGAGTTTCTAGGGGCTTGAAAAAGGCAAGGGTGTGTTAGGCCAAAAGTTTGAAAAGCGAAGGATGATCTTGGCTGCTTGAAATTCCGAAGGCATAGAAGTGTGTCTTGAAGTAATCAATGAGCATAAAGAAAAATATAAGCCCAAAGTATTTGAAAGACTTCTAGCAGGTGTTTTACAGTTTAAGGCAGATAATGGGAATTGCATTCTAGTTGGATGTGTTTAAAGCAGAAAAAAATCACTGAAAAGGTACTGATAAATCTAATTGATTTTTTTTCATAGCTCTTCCTACTTTTGTCTGAAGAGAGTGAAATGACCAGCTACTGCTCATCTCCACCCATATTTCTAGAGGAAAAAGGGACATGCTTCTAAACTTCAAAATAAGATACTGTGGCAGGAACTCAGTCTGTGCAGTGAGGATGGAGGGAGAGAACATGTCTGGGAGGAGAGACCCAAGCCTCCCTGTCAGTTATTCAGGTTCCAACGCCTCAAGGCTCTGTCATCGTTTTCTGAGACAGCAGTTCAGTCTTCAGCGTGCTAACCGTAAAAGTTAGGAAGTCACCCTTATTTTGCAGACCTTTAAGTTTTGAGTCTCAATGCTACATGAAGCCAAATTTCTAGTTTTCCTTGCTGCAGGTCTGCAGACTGGCTTTACGGAAGTTTGCAGAAGCGAGCATTGATTAATGAGATGAGGCAGTAGTCAATGAAAGCAACAAATGGGTGAACTCAGGAGGACTGACTCTTGAGAACCAATTAATGTGTGGACATGCCATCTGGGCTGGCAGCTCACAGGGTAGCTCACTACCTGCTGCCACTGCTGGCACTGCACCAAGAAGAATCAGAGCATCTGTCAGTCCCCAGGATCTGTAACACAAAACTGAAGCTCAGAGAGCTTCAAAACAAGCCTTGAACATCAAAACTCTCTGGTAAATCCCTAGGAAAAAAAAAGCCTAGATACAGTGTAGAATAACTGCATTAAAAATAAAATGTGGAGTTTTTTCCTATGCAAAATAAATTTTCACAAGCCTGACCCTTTCTCTGTTTCTCCTCTTTGACTGCAGACCGAACACTTCTCTCTAAATTTCTTTTAGTTACTTTAATTGACATCAAAGTCATATGATTTCTCTGTGAATATCTTACAGTAAAACTCAGATTTTCAGCTACAACCTTCACCTTTCTCTCCCATTTCCCCCAGTTCATTTTAATAAGGTCAAGATTCTTTCCAAAGGGGTGCTGAATCAGTTAGGAAAAATTTTAATATGAGCAAGCCATATCTCACTTCTCATTGGCCTCCAAGGAGCTCTCTATTGAAAACCAAACTTTCTCTAGCATTGCTGATTATTTAGCCAATGTGCAGGGAGGCAGATCACTATTACGCTTCCCTTTTTCTGCTGAAAGACACACAGCACAGATACGAGGCACTGGCAGGAGCTGACACCATAAATCTTAAAAGGGGAAAATTGATTTTGCAATCTCACAGTGAATCACATGGAAGCACCAAGTTAACCAGGGCTACCCTGTGGTCTTGTGCCCAGCAGAAATCATTACTGCATTCAATGAATAGGTTTTTGTGGGATAGGAGGTGTGAAATCAGGATTCAGTGTCAAAAATTAGGATTTCAGTGCTTAATCACTGTGATCTGCATTTCAGAAGAGATAATTTGACTTTCACTTGAAGACAGCTGTATTGCAAAAAGGCAGACAATTCAGAACTCCGTGAATAAATTAGAAAAAAATTAACCAAATTACTATGTTTGCTCTTCTTTCTTCCATGCTTCATCACTCTGACCTTACTTTCAGAAATATCAGACTTAACATCAGCATATGAATATAAACTTTAAAAAAAAATATACTCTGCACTGACTCCAAGTCAGCAACCAGGCACAGCTGCAAGCTGTGCCTCTATCTGAGATGAATGAACAAAGTGTTATGAAGAGTTTTTCTGCAAGTCCTGCATGAGCCTTTCTCAGAGCCTGATCCAAATTATTGGATCAATCTAAATTATTGGAAAATATTTTGTCAGCTGCAATAGGCACTTGATCAGGTTATCGATGAAAAAAGATGGTTACATATTTGGATTAAAGAGATAATCAGTCTCTACAGTATTTGCTTCAGAGAATGAAACACAGAAAACACAGCTTTCAGCTGAGGTGTTTATGTCTGTCATGCATCAGCAGGCTTGATCATAGTGGAACTTTAATGAGGCATTTGTGTAGAGCACCAGAAGTTGTCTAATTACAGACTTTTCTGGGAGCATCTTTAGTTCCCAGTGGGATGTGGCCTATTTTCAGAGTAGTCTGGCTGGAGAGAAGGGATTAGTTTACCTGTCTCCAGTACTGAAAGGTAGCATGACTGAAGGCAGTGCCCCTTTGTACTTGCCAAGAAAATTCTCTCCAATCAGACATTAAGCTCAGCTTAATGCTCTAATTGTCGGACATCCATAACGTGCTTGAAGTTCAGCAATAAGAAGAGATGCAGCTGATAGAAGTTTGTGTGCTCATTGAAATGTAGAAAAAAAATTGAAAACTTCTGTTATTCTCGGGCAAGAAAACTTGCAAGTTTTATCTGAGTAGGTTCTGCCATTCCATGTCTTCACAAATAAAGAAGACATCATAGGGTGAAGACATCATGGTGATGCAACTGTCTTTCTTATGCACAAAGTGTTGACCACCTTATAAGCCACTAATTTTGGTGAGACTACTACAGCTAGCCAGGCACTCACACAAGAAGTTCCTGAATAAAGAGCTGAGTGTGAAGTCAGGTACTGAACTCTGAGTTGTATGTGGAAGACATGAGATGTCCTAAAATAGACTTCAAAGTGGTCATCAACCTCAAAAGGGTTGCTTGCAAGAAGGAATGGTAGACCAAGAGAGGTGTGCAAGTCAAATTTCAGTGAATGTTGAGTGCTTTCTGTACAATGGTACTTTTCCCACGAAAACATTGGCCTTACCCTGGCAAGCCTAGGAACCTCTTTTGTGAAGAATTGAGGTCTTGGTTTGCCCTAGGGCCTAGGCTTTTTGAATCCTTTTTACCACTGCTAGAGTTTTGGAAACAAATTCCAAATATATTGAAAACTCCAGTAATGAGCAACTTGAGGATGGAGATTTTACAGATGACTACAACCAGTCACCTCGAGACCCTATAAACAGCTGTCCTAAGTGAGGCCCTTTGAGCTCTCCTGGACCACAGGCTGCACCAGCACCTCCCTCTGAGTGGGACCCTTGTTGCACAAACCCTCAGGCTGGCCATATTTGAAAGACCGTTGCTGATGACAAGGCTTAGGTTGATACCCCACAGAACATTCCTCGAGATGCAACCCATGCCTGTTGAGAGACACAAAGGGATTTGACCTGTTTCACTGAACTCAAGGGGAATTTTTGATAGGTACATTTACACACAGATATAATTCTGTACATCTCTTTGCCCATGTGCATGCACATGAATTGATTACAGTGTGAATGTTATTATCGTGACTCTAGAATTAAGTCACTCTTATAATTGTAGCAAGTGCCATCAGAACACCTTTTTTAAAAAATTTATTAAATTAATCAATGGTTAAGTGTTCCTAAATCCTTTTGAATCCTTATCTTTATGTGTCTGTACCATTTGCACTCTTACCTGTTTACATCCCTGGTCTCAATGTAAATAATTCCAAATTTATTCCAGTCTGATTTGCCTATCCATGCTTCATCTATGTAAAGTAACAGAGTGAGCCTTGTCATCAAACCCTGTTAAGGTCATACTTTCATAAATTCCTTTTAAAACCTACTTTTGTCAATAAATTTGATGGTGATTCTTTTAGTGTCTGAAGCCACTCATTTGTAACACAGGTCAAAATAACTTTTTTAAATCAGTGAAATTTACATCCAGTGTTACCACTTTGAATTAGAGGAGAATCAGTTAAACCACTTTACACTGAAAACCTTATTATAATCAATTAAAAATCTACTCATTCTCATGACTAGCATTCATCCAAAACCATGTAGACTGGTGTGATGGTAAAAAGACATGGAAGTCCTAGCATTGGCTAGATTGCACAACAATGACAATAAACCCCTAAGTACCAATTGCTATTAAGAAAAAAAACCTGAACAGAAAATTGCATTAACGGAAATGAAATCAGAAAGCTTGGAGTCAACTACATTGTTTGAATCAGTCTGCAAGACAATATAGCATTAGATAATCAGTACATTATTTCTGATCCACTGAATGAAAGCTGATATCTGCCTAATAATTAAATTGACAGACATGTTTTCATAAACAGCAGCATACTTTTACAAAAGGCCCCTAGCTGATGTGGAAAGAATAGTAATACCCTATTTTGTAGCCAGAAGGTGTTTAGGTAAGGAAGGAAATTCCCTATGTACTGGCTTTTGATATTCCTCTGAGGAGACCCAGAAACATCCATCTCTTCTTGACAAGTGATAGTATAGAGAAAAATAATCACTGAGCACATTTTCATTGACCCAGAAGTCAGAAAACACTCTCTGCTAGACTTGATAGAGAACCAAATTCTAAAAGTAAGAGATTTCATGTAAAATGGTCTCTCCCTAGCAGGACTTTGTACTGTAAAAAGCAGCAGTTGTAATGTCCCAAGCAGTTATTTTCAGATCATTGGAGTACTAAGTGATTTTAGAGATAACCAGGAACAACTTATGCACTGATTTAATATGAAATATTTTAATTGTTCCCAGAAGAGCAGTAGGATGCCAATGTCACAAGCTTATTAAATATAGCCTTTACATTGAGCAGGAGCACATTTATGCCTAGATAAAGTAAGAGCTGCGTGGCAGATTACCAAATCAGGAAGAGCAGTTGGGCTCACATCACCCTGTGCACTGCCATGTCCTGTACGTTCACATCCTGCTCTCCCTGTAGCCAGCACTTTCTCCAACATTCATCAGGTCTTGTAACATGTTTGTCACTTGTCTCTTCACTTTTAGTCCCAGCAGGGGAAATATTTGCAGTAGAGTGTCTCCTGTAATAATCCAGCTGGTGTTTAGAGTCTGCAGACCACTTTTTGCCTTTGCTGCAGAGAGTTCAGTTGTGCGCGGGTGGAATTCATCTTACCCAAATATAGTCCACAGAAAGAAATAAGTACTGCTGGGCAAGATTTTTCTGCTCTATTTTGGGCATTGACCTCAGGAAAAGATTTCTGTCACCAAGCACCTATTTCTCTTCTCTGACAGTACAGTGAGCCTGCGATGACTCACTCAGATGTAGGAGTCTACAGCTGGTCTGATGGATCCTGCCTGGAGTCTCTTGAAGGTAAGGGCAAGACCTTGGACAGGAGGCAAACTCTTACGAAAAGCAAAGGTAAAAATCAAATGCGCATAGCAGGACAGACTGCTGAGGAGATAAACTACATCAGGACTGAGGCACTTACACACCTGCTCTTATTGGGTTTTAAAACATCCCCAATACAAAATGTTCTGTGATTCAGAAATACTTGAGCTTGTTACTGCTACATTTATTCTTGTTCTGGTGTATGTTTTTGTCTGAGTTAGTGTTACATGCTGCTAAGTGGAAAGCTTGATGCTTCAGTGATTAACAAGCACTTGTTTAAATTTGATAGCTTCTAATAAAGACAAAATTCATTAATTTAAAAGGCAATAGCTATTCCTAAATAACAACTTACATAGACAAGACATAGATGGAAGAGCACGTCATTGAACTTCAACAACATGGTAGATGGACAATTTATTTGCCTGGTAAATTTATCTGATTGGGACTTCTCTCAGCATCTCATTTGTAATGACCTTTATCAGTGTTTCCACAGAAAACATTGGTTCTTTGTTTTGGAAAACAAATAATTACACATGTCCGTCAACTTATCAAACAATTATATTAAAATGCATTAATGCACCTATTTCAATTTAGTTATTTGGTTTGGGTTTGGGTTTTTATGGTTGGTTTGGTTTTAAATAAAAAAAAATCTATTAGCTTCCATTCTATAAAACTACAACAATGTCTTTCACGTCTCTCAATTTTTCCCAAATGTTTTTATGCAGATTGTGACATTCTCAGCACTCATCAAGGATGTCACTGGTGCCAGCAACCAGAGCTGACTGTAGACAAGCCATTAAAATGAGAAGTTTCTTCCACAGGTAACTATAAAAGTATCTCAGGAATCCACAAACAGATTAGAAAGCCAGGAGACTCTAGGCTAGGAAAAGGCTTTAGGACTAATACCCAAATCCAAACGGTAATGAAAAGCCTAGTATTCCCGAGAGGAAAAAAATGCATGAGATGTCCATTCTTTGTTGAATAGATGTAGGTATATACCCTGAATGGTAACACACACAATCTACATGACAACCACATGGAATAGCAAACATTTCACACAAATTTGGAATCATATTCTATCATTGAAATCTGACTTCTAAAAATGTGCAAGAGTTTCTTTAGAAAAAAGTTGGAAACATTTGTGCAGATACTATTTACCTTTGCCTTATTCTGAGGCACAAAACTTCTATATTTTGGAAAGCAGAAGCTGCAATCACAGAGCTAGATTCCTCTTCCTTCAAAACTTCATAAGCAGCTCTGTGAAACCTGAGGCATGGCATGGCATGGCATAAGTTATAAAGCTGAAGTCTGAAATCAAACACTGAAGAGTATTAAAAGTTATATTGAACAGTCAGTTGAATAGCTTAAAAGTTTGCATCATTTTACACCCTCACATGAGCACAAATTGGTACTCCAGTACTACTAGACAAAGAAAAGGTAATCTATTTCTTTTTATTTGATCATGGCCCTTCCTTCTCCAATTGTACAACGTGAACAGCACTCTAAAATCAGTGAATGTTGCTTCTCTTTTGTAGCTGAAGAATTTGGCCTCATTTTTATAGGGCTTTCTAAAGGCTTCTTGAACTGCAGAAATTGGCCTACTTTCCTCACAGTGGAGATATCTGACAGAGCCAATATTTTCTTTGCCACGGTCACGATAGAGTTTGTAAGATATTTCTGCAAAGATTCAACCTTAATTTCTCTAATTCAAGTTTGATGAGAGCATTGCACCCCAATTTACTTCCTGAAGCCTTAAGATTATTGCAGCTACTTCTTCCAAACTGGACTATATTCTCAGAAATAGTGGAGATAACCTGCAATCAACTGATTTGCAGAGTTTTGAGTAAAACACTGAATTCATTTGCATGCACTGTTGCATGGAGTGCTCATTGTACAAGCATGACCATGATAGTGCATTCAGGTCTGTTCACTCAGCTATGGAAGTAAGTAATTGAGATTTCTTCAGCACTAATAATATTGGGGTTTAATTGTTTAAGACCTGTTTCATGCAACTTTGTTTGCTGCTTTTATTACCATTTAAAATTTGAGTAGATGAGGCCCTGCAGTCAAAAAATGTCTTTTTTTACTACTAGGAAGCAGTGAGGGAGTAGGGCAAAACCAGCCATGCAATATAGAACAAATATGAGGCTTTTACTTGTGTCAATATATGCACAATTTTGTGCATTTATTTCACAAGCAAAGTGTCATCTCTTTGAAGCCACCCACTTGCTCCCCTGTCTCTCTGTGTGTTTTCCAAACTGAAATCTTCCCTGTTGATCTTTGACATACATGACCATTTGAAAATGACATTTTCTGTGAATTTCTTTCTCTTTATTCCACATTTTACTGGCCATTATCAGATTCCTGCTTACTTTCTGCTTTAGAAAATAAAAGAAGTTATGAGAGAGGAGAAGGGATAATAAAGGAGAAGGATGGGGGAAGAAAAAAGTAAGAAGGAAAGAGAATAAAGAAAAGGGGAAAAAGGTAGTTTCATGAATAATTATTATGATTTTAATGGAGTGCACTTTCATCTTTTACAGGAAAAAAATACAATTCTATACATGACTTGTATAGAATAGCACTCCAAGGATAGCACTCCAAGGCATGCAGCTGAATATTGATGTCACAATATTTTCCCTTAGAAAATTGAATTGAATGAATTCAGCACAATGCAATGTTGCAACATTCACTTTAGTCATCTTTCATATTTTCACTTAGCTGAAGAGAGAAAATTATTCTGTAGAGCTGAATCCAAATAAAAGACAAATGTATTTATTGGACTTGCTTTGTAGATGTACAGGTAAATTACTTTGAATGCCCATGTAACAGAAAGTGATTTGTTTAAATGGGAAAGCTTTTGTGTTCTTCTGTGAGACACAAAAATATATCACGGAACACGTGATTTTGCTGAAGTAAGAGACATTTGAAGCACACTAGCATGCCACATCTCCTGAACAGGAGGGGTTCTTTTATGCATTTGCAAACATTCAGTACCTCAGAGATGTGTGAAGTCCTAATTCATGTTCTTTTTTAATGACTCTTCCCAAGAAGCAGCATCTTTTAAAGATGCTTTTAGCTACGAGTGAAGCCTCATTGACAAAAGCAGAAAGCAACTATGTATTTTCATCAAGAGCTAAGTTGAAAGTCTCCAGCTCTGGTAAACTGAAATATCTGTGACCATGCTCTGACCCCACCGACTCCTGGAGTTCACAGTGGGCAGTAGAGCGGAGCAGAGAGCTCAGCCCAGCTCTCAAACAGCTGTCTACAGCTTCAGCAGCCACAGCCTGTCAGCCAAGACTCACATCAGGGCAAATGCCTTGTCAAGAAGAAGTATTTAGTCCAATATAATGCAATTCTAACACAGTTCTCTTGTTATCAGGGCTCAAAATCCTGTATTTGCATGCTAGTTTACTTCAAACTCACTTGCACATCACGGTGATTACTGTAGTCATATCCTCCGGGTTTTAGAAACCACAACCAAATAAATATCAATATTTGCACAGACACTTAGACACATAAATGCACTTTAAAATCCAGCTCTGACACTTTTGCCAGTGGCTTATGTCAGCTGGTTCAGCTCCATGCCAGGAGAAGTGTTAACTAGCTCCTCTGGGTGTGTGTATCAGCTGCTTTCAGGTCAGGGGTGTCATTCCCAGGAGACAACCAGGGAAGTGCAGGTTGTGTGCCAGCCTTCTTTCCCAGGCAGAAATCAATGTGAGTGATAATACATTCCATTAATAAAGTTAATGCCCAGAGACTTCATTCAAAATCAAATCGTTAGAAATTATATTGATTTCTTTCTGGAAGAGAATAAACCTGAGAAAGGTCTTCCAAAGCCTAGACTGTAACACTCTTTCCTACCATTTTCAAGAAGTTCATACAAATAAGATTTGCTGTTATATTGTCTGTGTCAAAAGGTAATAGGCCTGGAAATAACTCTTGTCTGATGAAAGTCAGAAACATTGGGGAAGTTTCAGTAATTCTGGGAAAATGACCTCTAAACCATAGATTTAAACAGATTAAGAGCTAATGGTGCAACAAAACCAAATATAGATAAATATCAAAAAACATTTCTAGTTTTAAAGCTACCCCAGGTAATAATTACTTGAGTTTTATAGTCAGACTTTTATTAAGAAGCATGTTGACACATTTTTGAGGACTGCATTGAGTCAAAATGTACAAAGGGAAAATTTAGCAAGAACAAACAGTAAGGTTCCTAATGAAGTATGTAAGGAAAGTGGCAGATGAAGTATGTAAGGAAAGTGGCAGTGTCTTTGCATTGAAAACAACGTGAATTGTTCAACATTTATTCCTTCAAGAAGTAACTATGGCGTGAAATAGGAATGACCACTATGAAAAATAGTTTAGCAGCACTTCTACATATTTTTAATCTGTGAATGTCATGAAAAGATTATTTTGCTAGTTCAAATTAGTCAGGGGAAATGTGAGGTAATTACTGGATTATTTAGTGGTGTAACGGGTTAACCCTGGCTGGATTTGAGGCACCCACCAAAGTAACTCTATCACTCCTCTACACAACTCTACAGGGGAGAGAAAACACAACAAAGGGTTAATGAGTTGAGATAAAGACTGGGAGAGATCACTCACCAAATACTGTCATGGGCAAAACAGACTCGAATTAGGGATATTAACTGAATTTATTACAAACAATATCAGTGCAGGAAAAGGAGAAATAAAACAAATATTCAAAAACACCTTCCCCTCACCCCTCCCTCCTTTCCAGCTCTACCTCCTCCCCCCAGCAGCACAGGGAGACAGGGAATGGGGGTTTTGGTCAGTTCATCACACGTTGTTCCTGCTGTTGCTCGGGGAGAGGAGTCCTTCCCCTCTTCCACTGTGGCGTTCCTCTTATGGGAGAGAGTTCTCCATGAACTTCTCCAACGTGAGTCCATCACACAGGCCACAGTCCTCCACAAACTGCTGCAATGTGAGTCCATCCCATGTCGTACAGTCCTTCATGGGCAGGCTGCTCGTGCATGGGTCCCCCACGGGGTCACAGGTCCCACCAGGAAACCTGCTCCAGTGCGGGCTCCTCTCCACAAGTCTGCAGGTCCCTATCAGGAGCCTGGTCCAGAACGGGCCTCCCACGGGGTCACAGCCTCCTCTCAGGCATCCAGCTGCTCTGGTGTGGGTCTCCTCCACGAGCTGCAGGGGGATCCCGGCATCCCCATGGACCTCCACAGGCGGCAGGGGCACAGCTGCTTCACCGTGGTCTGCACCACGGGCTGCACGGGAACCTTGTCTCCAGCACCCGGAGCACCTCCTCCCCCTTCTCCTTCACTGACCTTGGTGTCTGCAGAGTTGTTCCTCTCACATGTTCTCACCCTGCTGTTCTCTGGCTGCAATTGCAACTGCGCCATAACTTCTTAGATCTGTTATCACAGAGGTAACATTTCTAATGGCCCAGCCTTGGCCAGCGGCACGTCTGTCCTGGAGCCGACTGGCACTGGCTCTGCTGGACATGGAGGAAGCTTCTGGCAGCTTCTCACAGCAGCCTCCCCTGTAGCCCCCCACTACCAAAACCAATACAAACCTTGATTTCCTTCTTTGACAAACATGCAGTCAGAAACAGGGAAAAATTCAGTGGGCCTGGTTACTCACTCTGTGAGACTAGAAAGCTAATGCACAACTTTCTGGTATTCTGTTTTGTTTAGTTTTCCCTATAATCAAACTACAACTATTAACCTTAGTAATAAAAAGGAGAGCACTTAAGCTTCAATAAGATAGAAAAAAATAAGGAATAAAAAAAACAGAACTTTCTTAAGTTCAAGTTGGCCCTGTGAGCTGGGTTAGCAATAGATGACCTCCAGAATTTATTTTCAGCCTAAATTATACTACATTTCTCTAAATAGCATTTCCTGGCTCAGACTGACTCAGTGGAACTCACTCTGACATATATCGAGAACTGAGTGGTACAATCTCAGGCAGTTCACAAGTATTGTTTTTGAGAATTATGGGGGACAGGTGAAAAAAGAAACCTTGGAAAGAGGATGTGGCATATCCATTTTTTAAAAAACAGGTGGAGTAGGAAGGCAGAAATGTCAGAACATTAACCTTGTCAGCTTAACACTAACACTTGAAATACTGCAATAAAAAAAAATTTACAAGCCCCTAAAAAGCCAGCAACATCATCATGAATGTCTCAAGGCCAAATGATGTCAAATAATGCATCTTGTGTTACAACGGACCCAAAACACTCAAAAGAAATAGGTGTGATATGCTGTATTTTTTCCTTAAAACACTATGAAAACCTACTAATCTGACTTTTTTTTTAAATCATCTTGAGGACTGTGCTGTAGATTATGGGTTCCCAGGTTTGGTTTACTAAGTTACTACCACCTGTAACAGCAAAAAGACCCTGACTGCTCTCCAGAGCAGCACTCAGGTAAATAGGAGGCATTTGCTGTCTAACAGGGAGGGTTTTGAAGTAGCTTGAATAATCTCCTTGAGGTTTTTTTCTAAATGACTGCTGTAGCTGAAATTGTTATAAGCTATATACAATTGCCTGAAAACCTAATGCCAAGAGCTATCAGTGTTCACTGTCAAACTAGAAGGATGTCTGTGGCTTCCTGCAAAAATCCATCCTGTTTCTGGCATTTTTCAGTATTTCCATTAATGACTCATACAAGTGCTGGGAGTTCTCCTTATGAAATTTGTATACAATCTCAAGTTTAACATGAGTTGCAAGTTCTAAAATTCATCAGCTGGAGGGGCAGTTTGAAATAAATAAGATGCAATTCAGCAAGTACAGGTGAAAAGGTAGGAGTAATCAGCTGCAAAAATAGAAGATGGAAAACCACTGGATAAAATTAGGTTTTGGAGAAAAAGTTCAGATCTGCAAATTGAAGAGTTTGCAGTGCCACACAGCTGCACTGTATCTACCTACGTCCCTCTGGCACATAGGAGCAGGTGGGTTTTATGCAAGATGCGAGGCAATCCTCACCTTCCCTCCAGCTCTGGCATGGCCTCAGCAGTGATCCTGCCTCTCATCCAGGATATGGTAATTAGAGAAAGGTGGGAGCAATTGGCATACAAATCAGAGAGTGTCAAGGATAATCAGAGCCCAAGGAAACATGGCTTCTCTGCGGCAGGTGAAAGGAATGCAGTTGTTTAGGTTAGAGAAGACTGAGAGGAAACAACCATCTCAGGATATATAAAAGGCTCTTGCAATTACTTTGAGAGTATTTCCCAGTGAGGGGATGCATCTTCCAGGACTCAATAGCATTTTGTTTCTGGTAAGCAAAACAAGTATTCACCTAATACAAGCCTAATTTTGGGTACTGAGTGGACCCATTCTTCACACTCTAAATGCCTAAGCAGTGTTTCTCATTATGGATCACATTGAAAGGTGATGTACAATTAGTTACAAAATACAAGTGCACATGCTCCGTTACAGGCAAGAAACCAAATGGGCTGGTGAAAAGCAAATTTTTCTAGTGGTTTGCTGTATATGGAAAACATCTTTTTCTCACAATATGGCTCACAGATTGTAGCTAGAAGAGGACACATAGTCTGCAAACTTTTACAGCTTGGTGATAGGGCAGTGTAGTCAACTGATGGCAGAATTGTCTTTGTAGGCCTCCAATTCATTTCACGTATGTACTTATTAAAATATGTGAAAACCGAGAAGGGGAGGAGAAGGAGATACATGGCAAGAATTAGACTACCAGGTGAGGTGGCTCAGACTGAGACCCACCAGCCTTTTTATGGCAGAGAAGCTCCAGGGCAAATGCTTTCCCTCACCACCTGTATCTGTGCAGCTGGACAGCCCTCTCACCTCCATTAAGTTTAACAGGCTTTTAAATATCTCGTTCAGACAGAGACAGCAATTTGTCAGTGATTTATTTAGCTGGGGTTCTGAGTTCTACCCTGAGTGCTCGCAATCATTTTCATGGTCCACCCATACCTGTTCTTCTTGACCTTTTCTTGATCTTACGTTCTCAGTGTCTTTTCTTGTTCCTTTTGCTTCTCTGCCCCTGTCATGTATGCAAGCTTTCATATAAACAGCCAGCAACTATCAGCCAGGTACTTCTTGCTGGTGCTGTGTGAGATATTGGAATAGAGACCCTCAATAAACTCTAGAAAGGAGATGAATTACTTAAAAGAGGTCTTAAATAAGTGAACACAAACAGACTTCCTTTGCTGGTATATGTGTATATTTTAATAGCATGTTTTCTAGTGATGGGGATGAAGGTTGAGAGGATGAAGGTGAGCCTGCCAGACAGCTGCATCTCTGTTTCTTTCCACTTCTGAGGAGAGGGAATATCTCGTGACAAATGCATAGTAAAAAGAGTCCTGTCTCCATCCTGAGTTGTCTGCACACTGCTAAGATGTCTCTTGTCTTCTCATTCAATTCATTTTGTGTAATTGAGCAGCATTTGTTTGTGCTTCCTCTTGCCCAAGCATCAGACAGAATAGCTTTGAATTCCATCTTTTGTAAAGAAAGCACTTGTGGTTTTTGTAGATATCGAAGGCTTCTAGGGGGAAGATTAAGATTTTCCACCAAAACAAAGAGGAACCTGGTCACTGATTGAAGCATTTAAATTCCAAGTGTTGAGAGAGGGAACAAAGTGTAGGCAGAAAAGAAAGTGCTTTTGCATTCAGGGTGCATTTATCTGCAAATGCTCCTCATAACCCTGGGCTTGAATGGCAGCTGAGTAGCAGTGCTGTTTACAGCAGTGTTTATTTCCACGGGAAAAAGCTTTTGCTATAGCTCTCTTTTCAACTTTTGCAGAAACATTGTCAGTCACTATGAAGACATTAACAGAAAGAAGCATCAGAGAATGCGTAGAATGTAAATATTGGTGTTGTGGCTGTAAACCAGACAACCTAAAAAAGGCCTAACTTCTGAAGATTTTGGGGAGTGAATCTGACAGCTGGGAACCCACTCAGCGAGCTGCTCCCCTGAATGTCTGTGGGTAGGGAGCTTGTTCCTTTACAGCACAGTATTAATCATAATGAAAGCCGCTTATATTGCAGGCCATAAGGGACATACCAGCACAAAACTGTACACACATACAAACTTCAGTACTTTCCCCCATTTCTTAGATCACTTCTTACAAAACCCGCCTGCAGAAAGGGCCTTGTCTGGCAATTTTTCAAGCCGAAGTGTGAGTCTGTCCATACAGAGGTCTGCTACAAAAAAACACAAACAGAAATACTCCTGTAGGATGACCTAAAAGAATCTGGCATCTGTGACCCAGAAAATCCATGTAAAAGCATCTGTTAAACTATCTGAGGAGAAAGGATTAGCATATTTGATAAACACGTGGTGGGAGGCCAGTTTTCTCAAAGGCTGGTTAGCAATTTTGAATAGGACCTTTTCCCCTCTACAGAAAAGTTAGACTTGATGATCTTGGAGGTCTTTTCCAACCGTAATGATTCTATGACTCTATGAATATGCCAGTTTCAATAATCTGCATATTCAGCAGAGACTCACTGGTTTAATTCAGCCTTGCAAGGTAAATGTGCCTGCCCTTCCACCACCTTGCCTGCACTACCTATGGCAGAGCCTAGAAGGTGCATTTCACAGGGCTGACAGACTCCCTGCCATGCAGCCAGATGCCTAACAATCCTAGAAGTCTGAGCCTGACTGGTAGTAGCAGAAATTCACCTTTCCATAAGTTTTCCTTGCAAGTCTTTTTGATCTTAGAATCACTGGGGGACCCTCTTCATACTGCTGTCAAAGTCAGGGGATATACTTAACGTGTGAATCAAGAGCTTTGGTCTTCTCCAGCACCATATATCTTCAAAAATGAATATTCCAGTGCAGACAAAAGCCATCTTCATGGCAACAGAAAAGTCACGCAGGAGACCCCAGGTTCAGACCTGTTCAGCTTCTCAGGGCTGTTACCCACCAAGAGGCAACTGAGAACAAGAAGTACATACAAGAGCTGTTTGCTTCAGGAGGTAGTAGAAACTCTCCCACAGAAGATTTTTTAAGAATAAGGTAGACTCACATTTGTCAGAAATATTATAGGAAGAGCTGACCTTGCTGCAAGGCAGGGCATAGGTTACCTGACCCTTGCAAGCTCCTCTGAGCCATGCTGCTTTTTTTCCAGGTCACTCGACAGAGCAGTGTCTTGTTCCATTTCAGATTTCCGGATGCTGGCTACATCCTCTGCATTTGAAGCTTTTGAGATCCAGGTAGCTTTTAAGCACATTCTTTCCAAAGCAAACCTTCAGAAAAAGGTGGACAGGTTAAGTGAGCAGTTTGCAGAGGAAAAGGTGTGTGCAACTCTTGAGGAAATCCTTGTATTAGCAGTGGAATAAACCTGCTGTACTTGCCAGGAACCTACAAATGGGAAAAACGCAAACAATTTAAGTGGAAAAGTAGGAATAAGAAGGGAGAGAGCCTGCAGGGTCAGCTGTCTCAAAAATGTGTTAATGTGTCTTGCTACCTAGAGCAGGTCTGAGGAGGTTGAAGTACTTGGGTCTTTCACCCTAAATATTAATGACTGAGAAGCAGCTCTATGCTATAGATCTTGTTTAAATGATGCAAAGCTGAATAATGTATGTCTCCTGAAGATGCAGCCTGCAGGGTACTCACAGAGTTGACAAATGGAGACAATGCCGGATACTGCCTACAAGGCCAGTGTGGCCCCTCAAGAACAGCTCCCCAGTGTCACTTCAGCCCTTTCCGTGGTCCATCAGATGTGAGTGGAGAGCAGGACATTGGCTGCATAAAGCAATTTAGCAACTGTCTGCCACCTTCCCTATCTGCCACCTCTTTCACATACTAAGTAGAGTGGGCAGAAGTAAGAGACCTTATCCCAAACCACATGGGTTTGGATTTATGTGATGCACGTGTTCATGTCTGCCTGTGAAAGGTTGCAATCTGGTCATAGAAGAGGCCCAGCGAACACACTGGAGAGGCAGGAACATAACCAGCAAAGGTCTTAAATAATTAGTTGAAATTGGACCATTCACTTTATTGTAACAAAGTTCCTCATTCAGTGTTAGAAATAGCTGTTTTTGCTGTTATATATAGAAATCCATACTTCCTCCCTCAGCTAATTTTTACTAGCATACCGATTTTCCACCCTTAGGGCCCAGTTCTGATTACCTGCACACTGATGATACACGTTTGTGTAACAATACTGGCTCTAACAGCAATAGCTCTCTATTCATGGTGGTATAAGCAAGATAGGAATCTGGCCCTCAAAGCTCTATTTAAACTTGACCTGGATGATTCATGCCTTTGAGATCTCAAAATGAGATTACTGCAAAGTGCTTTACAGTGGGCTGCCGAAAGGGCTAATCTATTCCCTGAAGCTAATGCACAATACAGCACCTTGATTGTTATCAGAGGTGGGCAGAGAGGGATCTGCCTACTCACTACTTGTCTGTCAGCATTTTCTGCTTTTTAGAGCCTAGAAAAGGTCTACAGTTTTGCTTTTAGCTTTTAAAGCTATTAACAGGCTGGAAATTGATGTTGCCAAGGACATCTGTAAATGTGCCTTAGGGATGTATAAATACTTTATAGTATTGAATTGTTCCCCTTTTGTTAGCCACAGGAATCCTATCAGACTGATGAGGGTAATTTCCAGTGATGCCTCTCAAACTGAACAGGCAAACAAGATGGTGACTCTGCCATGCCTTTCCCCTGGGCCACCCTTGAAGGATCAGAAGCCCTCCATCCGTCTCTCATGATCAGATTTAAATTAATTTGAACTTGCATCTTCCCTTGTGAACGTTCTTCTTTTGCTACAAGGCCTGAAATCATTTCCATCATAATAAAGTTCTTCTCACATTTAATTTTTTTTCTGATACACCAGAAACGAAACAGAAGTACACACAACTTTGCATTGCACCTACAGGACTCCAAGCAGACTTTGCAATATGCTCCACAGAAGCAGCAAGTGCAGCAGAGATGTATTTCCCTGTCACATGATTTGCCCAGAAATCTTTTCCTGTGAGTCCCGGAATGCAGCATTCAGCCTCTCTACGCCTGTGCGATGGCATAAGGCTTGATGTAGCTGTAAAAGAATTGGGAAACACACAGGAAAAAAAGATAAATTGAAGTGTTTGTTGCAATACAGAAGACCAGAACAGTGCTGTACTGAAGGTAGGTAGAGATTTGCAGACCTATTGCAGTGTACTGAATTTTCTCCCTAGGGCACATGATGACTCTGGGAAGCTTAAACTAGCATGCATTTTATCAGCCCATATTCTTTAATAATGTCTCTTTTAATAGGGACAGCTGGATCCAAGGCAATCTCATCAATCAACACTGTCAGCTGTGGCTGTGATATTTACTCCATTGACTCTTGCCTGCAGTTGCAGAGCTCATGCCTTTGGAATTACATGCCTAGTTTCAAACTTTCAAATTTAAAATGTTTGACAGCAGGAGATTGGTGAGATCTGATATCATTAGAAGGATCTAGGAACAATCACCGGTGACAACTCATGGACATATCTTCACTTCTACCTCACTCAGATGGGACAATCAACTGACAGCCCTTAAAAGTGGCTCCAATCCTTACACTGACCACCAGCCTGCTCATAAAGGCTGGCAATTGCAAAGGTTAATGGTTAAATTAGCCCTTGGTGGAAAATATTAGCAGTGAAATGTAATATTCCCATGATTAAAAGTCAGCAAAAAACCCACCTATTTTAATCTCAATTTCATATACGCCTGAATTTAGGGAACACTATGTTGTCTGTCAGTGAATATGCCAAGCAGGCAAACTTACCTTTCTTCAACATCTATTGCTATTTTTCCTACTTCAGTATTCAATTTGTTGCATTTTATTGGCAAAGTACAATTCCTAAATTATTTTTATCATAATCTCTGCTTCTAATTAGTTTTCAATCATGGAATACCTCGCTCCTGCTACGAAATAAGGATATTATAGCACAAACTGTGGAAGTCAGTAAATAAAGCCACATAATTTTCTTCCTTAGAAACATTTGTGTGTATGTTTTGTTCAGAAAATAATTAAAAGGATGCTATTTGTTTATGGTATGATGCTTTGGATCATGCAACAATCTCAAAAGAAACAATTTGCCATTGCTGTCTATTTGGCATTGACCAGGAAACATCTGGCAGTCTGTGTCCAGCTCCGGGCTCCCAGTACACAAGGGAGCTCCACAAAGCAGAGCAGGCTCTGCTGCAAGCAGCTGGGGTCTAGAGTACGTTGTGTGAGACAAGGCTGAGACAGCTCACCCTCTTCAGCCTGGCCAGAACAGTCCCGGTTGCTGGGTTCAACTCTCTAATAAGGGGGTAATGGGAAGAGAGAGACGGACTCTTCCCAAGATACATAACAGCAGGACAGGGGGAAACTATGACGAGGTGCAAAAAAAAAAAAGGGAAACTCCAGCTAGATACTTGGAGAGAAAACTTACAAGGAAGGAGATTAAGTGTGAAAACAACTGTGGAATATCCAGCCTTGGAAATATTAAAAACTCAGCTGGATGTAACTGTTAGCTCACTGACTTAACTCTGAAGCCAGCCTTTTGCTCTGAGCAGGGTCTTGGAGTAGACAACTGCACAGGTCCCTTCTGACCTAAGTTATTGTGTGTTTCTGTGTGTCTGACCTTTTTACTTTAAGTGCTCCTTAAGATCCCTATTTTGGAAGAAAAAGCAAGGAGAAATATAGGTCTTTCTTTTAGAAAGCAGTAACTGTTAATGAAGCCAACACCCTTCATTTAAGGATCATAAAGAACACAAAAGTACACACAAGTGCATGCATCAACCACAACCTTACTAAAAATGGAAACAGGAAAAAAACCCCAACAGATTTCTAAAAACTAACACAAAAGTCCTGTGATTTCAAGTTCTAGCAAGAATTTAAAAGAGCTTGATCATAACTGTCTTCATTTTGCTTTTTCAAATCCTCAGATGAGCATTAAGACTAAGGAAGAGTCATATCCCAAAAATAAGAGTTGAGAGAAAGCGCCATACAACTCCGAAAGTGTAAAAGGGATTGCTGGAGGCCTGAGATTATCTCCAAAATGTTATTTTAAAATGTTTCAAAACTTTTTTGCCTTATCACTTTGTTAACCTGCTCTTCTCTTCCTCTCTCACCTCTTATTGTGCATTTGTCTGTGGAAGCCGTAGCTTAGCTCTTTCACAGAATTGTGCCAATGTCAAGGTCTGCAAAGTAGTGAATGCACAGCTCTGCAGGGAATGAATCACCTGCAGTAAGCTACGACTGGAAGAACAGTGAGTTTAGGAGTCCCAGAAATAGCCAAGGTCTTCCTAAGAAATGAGAGACAAAGAAAAATACAATCAAGAAGAAATATAGGCAAAATATAGGTTTGTGAAAAGTTCCGCAGCATCTCAGACTGATGTTTTTGTTTTCTACAGATGCTTCCCTTGACACTCCTCCAAAAGAATTTTGAGAATTCACTGCATAATAACTATTTCCAAGGCTTAGATGGCATTCAGGGTTTTTTTTAAATAACCATCTCTTACACAAGTGATTTGCAGTTTCTCTGTCCTCATGCTCTAAATATTCCCCAGTGGAAGCTCAAACTCTCGTAGAATAAGCCCATCAAATGGATGGATTTTTTTCTCTGTTAACTTTCACATAAGTTGCCATGAAAGGAGTTAAGAAATACCTGAAGATATGAAAAACCTTGACCTGAAACAAAAACAGAACCAAACTTTATCTAAGCTAATAAAAACAGAACTTCGCAGTTCTTCCTTAAATTTACTAGCAAGAACTTTAAAAGCAAGTGGCTCTTCACAGAAAACTTCCATTTTTTTCATGGCCTCTGCTGATGAAGCAAACAGGGATGGACTCAGCTGTGCTCTGCCCTTCTACAGCAACACACAATATACAAGATTTTTCAGAGAATGCCATGCGTTCCAGGTACTGAGAAAACAGCACTGCTGTAGTTTGTGATGTCCCTAAATCACTTGGACTTTCTCCTGTTCTTTCCCAACAGCTCTTGAAAGGATTTCTAGATGTCTTTTTGCATCCTAGTCACACTTCTTAAATATCCTCCCACTCTGAAGCTATTTATTGTACCAGGCTATGTGCTTTTCCGCCTGAAATTCCACCCCTTTCTGAAGATGGATTTTCCTATTAAAAAAGACTCTTCATGCCAAGGAAAGGTTAAAGATTTACCATGCATCAGCTGGTCGGTGGTAACTTTACATATAAATGTTTTTAGTTTGTTTTAAACACAGGGCAATCTCAACAGAGCTCATTGCCAGTTCATATTATATGGTAATATATAAGGGTATTATTCATATTACCCTTCTCTAATCATGGGTTAAGCACATGCATATGAGTACTGATAAACCCTTGCCATCTGCCAGACCACAGAGAAAATGTTGCTTACCTGAACATTGATTTATAACTAATGATTTGGACCAGGTTATGCCCTGCCTTGCACAGGGGAGAAAGCCCATACACTGAAACCATTGCAGCTACTTAAGTGAGCAACTGCTTGCCAGCTTGAACCAGGGGTTCCTCACAGAGGCTCCTAACAGCCTCCATAACCCATCTCCTCAAGAGCAATCTGGTAACAGTGGTTTTGAAGAACCAATTTCTACTGAAATTCAGTGTGTTTCCATCTGCTTGCCAAATTTTTAGTTTTACAAACATACTTGGGGTCTAAAAAGCCCTCATTACTTGCATATCATGGTCCTTGCACTTTAATGTCCTAGAGGTGACATATGGGCATCTGACATTTTTCCTTGGTAGAGAAGATTTAGCAATAACTTGAATTTGTAGGCCTAAAAAACCCTCACAAAAACCCAGGCTCTGGGTGCCTTGCATTTAATCAATATCCTTGTGGAGGAGCTGTTTACATCAATAGAGGTGAAGGTACCTTTTGTTTAATTTTTACTGAAAGAGATTTAGGCTAATATGTCTTTTATGTCCAGGGGACCATACCTTCAACATAGCTAGAAAGAAGCTGTGCTGAAATGTTCTTGAACTTTTCAACCCACTGGTTCTCCACTCCCATATCTCCATCAACCAGAACAAGGAGGAGCATGGGATAAATGCAAACACACAGAATGCAGCTTCAGAGCCCAGATTTTCTTCTGCCTGTGGAGAAGCTACAATTATGCCTCTTTGATGAAAAGAAAGTCTGCAGCAGCCAAACACTGATAGGAGTTTGAACAGCCTAATGACTTTGCTAGCACATGAGGTTTGATAGCAATCTGCAACAGCCCACTGATGACAGAGATCTCTCTTTTTGGAAGGGAGTGATAAACCCCCTGTTCTAGCGGATTAACTTCTACATACCAGGCCACGATCCAACTGTTTCTCTGCCACCTGTGCAAGTAAAATTAGGCCCTGCTGTTGCAGTAATTTAGCTCCTAAGATTTTCAGGCTGAAAAAAACAGACCACCTCAACTAGTGGCAATTTTTACATAATACTTATTTTTTCCAGTGCAGCCTGACTACCTTATATTACACATAAGCTATGACTGTGTTTACTACCACAACGAGCAGCTGTATCTCCTCTAGTGTGAAGATGAAATGACATATAAGAAAAATCATGTCCTTATATTCCTATAGATGAAAATTATGTCTATGTTTTAGTTAGGAAACAACCCTGCCTTCATCTAGAGAACCAGTAGTTCTAATAGATCTTAAGTTCATAAATAAACTTCAGCTAATTTTAAATTGAGCTTGTTCTATGATAAATCTTTAAATTTATCATATGATAGAAGTGGTCAGGATTCACACCTGTGCAAGTAGTTACCAATCCATGGAGAAGAGTTCTCACCTTTTCAAACATCAGTAACAATTCCTGTTTACCTGTGCATGGTTGTCTGAGCAAAAAGCCATGAAAAAGTGATCCCACAGAGACTATCAACTGATTCATTCAATCCCCAAATGGCACATACACAGAATACATATACAGCAGCCACCTCGCTGGTTTTGTTTCCTAAGCTTCAAATTTAAGTTCTGGAAATGTACTCAGTTTCCATCATATGAAAAAATCTGGAAAAAATCAGAAATATGGAACTGAAGTGCTAGTTTCATCCTTCATTTCCATGTCCTTTAATATAGCGATAAAATGAAAGCAGTTTCATGCCAACCACCGAAAGGCTGTATGGCAATAAAAGCAATTAAATGGCAATCGAGCTTCCAGGTGACAAAGTAGGTATGTCAAAGGCTTTGAGCTGCTTCTAAGGACAGAAAAAAATCAATAACCCTTTATTTATACAATCTGGATCATCATAAGCATTTTCTCTGAGGAATTTACACTAACAGAACCTTAGCAATTATTTAAATATACAAACAAGGTGATTTCAAAAATCAGACAAAACCTAAACATTTATTAATGTTGAACCTCAAGTTCTGACAGCACATTTTACCTCTCTAAAACAAATTCTGAAGTTAGCTAATCAATAATCAAGCAAACTACTAATTTATTCCATAGAGAGAAATGCATACACCCACTTTGTAGAGTGAAGGGAAAAAGCAATGTTCCCAGAAAATGGGAAAGCTCAAATACTATAGTTCTTGGTACAGGACCTTTGAAATTCTGCTAGCTGTATGCATAAGATAACCTGGCATGACTTGATTTCTAGAGGTAATAATGGACTGACTTCTTTCCCTGTGACAGACTCATCCAAACACGATTTTTTTGCCAATTTTTCTACTGAAGTAACTAAGGGGGGAAAAAAAGCCAAGAACAAAAACAAAGCCAAAATAATACTCATTTTGGGGAAAAGAGAGGAAGCATGCAAGTAATATGATTAAAGGGAAAGTGGAAATTTTAGATACAGATGAAATTCTGACTGTATTTCCTCAGGGGATTTTCTTCAACAACAGATAAGTATTAAAAGTTTCATTTTGGGCCTGACTCTGCTGCCTAATAGCCTAAACATTTACATTTGGACAAAATAAATGCAAAATGCCACAATTTAAATTTGATGTTATTTTAAAGCCTCAAAGATGGAAGCAATTCCAAAAAATATAAAACAAATTGGAAACAAAAGGTGCTGGTTTACATCCCCAAGTGAGCATTCAGTCAGACTCACTCAAATGATGATGTTCAATTTAAACAGACTACCTGATGGAGACAGATGCCCATTCCACCAGAGAAAATCCACCTCCACAAAGTATTTTAATCAGTTTTAAAAGAACGAAAACCACAAAGCAGGGCTTTCTTTGTTAGAAAGGATAAGAGGCTCCCTTGTACTGGTCAGTCAGCCCAGGAAGAAGGGCCAGAGGAGGGAATTCCCTTCAGGATCCTGCCACAAAGTGAAGAGCTTTGAAATGCCCTCAGGGTTGGCCACCCACAGCAGAAGTAAACCATCAGCTGCTGCCTGTGAGTGTGTGCACAGAGTGAAGTTTTTTGTAGCAGCTGGTGAATGCATCTCCTCCTTATTGCCTTTTTGAGATCCTGCTAAGTTCTTTGCCCAGTAAAGCACTGGGGTTCATGTCGGCACGTCTGCACTTTGTACTTGCCTGGCAAATTTTCAGCTCACTTCCCACCCAGCTTGGAAATCTGCCCAGAGTGTAGGACGCTAGGAAGCATCATTTGGTTTGTACTGTTTGGCTTTGTTGTAAACAGTTGGGTTTAAACTCTGCCATACACCTGGCATGGTTTTGCAAGCTTATGCTGCTACTCACATTCTCTCAGTATCCCACATGTTCAAGCTGGGAAGGGAAAGAGAACATTCTCCTAAACTGTCCTTATCTTCTGTTCTTCTCAAGATAGACATCCTGACAGGCATCACATTTGTCTTTTCTCACTGTGGTGTTTCCACTCCCAGAACAGCTGATCATCGGGAGGCATTAACCAACAGAAATCCTGTCTCCATGGGCAGGTCCCAACCCCTGGTCCTTCTGTGCTTCCACCTTTCTTTCCCATGCCTACTGTCCCCTTTTTCACCTATCCCAAACCTTTCTCATTCTTTAATCATAGTATGTTTGTAGAAAAGGTACAGCAGAGCTGCCACTATAACTTGCCACTGCAGGTAAGTTGCTGGTCCCAGCATTGAGCTACAGCCTCCCTCCCACCACTGCAGACACCTGCCAAGAGCAAGGGTGGCTTATCATGGTCTGGTGCCCAGACATGTGGGCAAAAAAGGTCAAAAATAACCAAAACAAATGCTAACTGAGAGCAGTTACTGGGTTGGGTTTTTTTCTTCTCTTATCAACTGCACAAGACCCATGTCTGCACTGGCTGAACCTTCAAGGACACTTCGTTTATTTATGACTTTGTACCTGAGAGAGGTAGAAAAGACATGAAGAGCCCACCAAACCCTCTTGCAGCCCTCCAAACTGCCTCCCTTGTAGGAGAGAAGGAGTTGATGATGCTCCTGGCTAGCTCATTCTTTTCATCCCCATCTTAGGCATTTTGCTCAGCCATGCTCAAAAATTCTTCTGCCAGTGGCAGGGGCTTTGGAGAAGCTACAACAAAATCTTCTTTCCCCCAGGACATCCAAACTCTATCTCTGTTGACCTTCTTCTGACCTCCTGCATCAAGGAGAAGTTGTTCTGCTGTCCTAGTCTAACAGATCCTCAAAGGCAACCAAAAGCTACATCCTGGCTGGATGAGCCTATGTCCATCTCCTAATGGCTGCATGACTTTCTGCTCTAGACAGAGATGGTTTTCCTCCACTCTTTCTTTCTGAGATTTTATCAACAACTTCCCCAGTCTTCAGTGGCTCTTAACATCACTTCTGGAAAAAAAAAAGATTGCTTTGTTCAACTGAAGCAATATTTCTGTAAACTATTTATAAATCTGTCTTTGACTTTAAAGGACTGTAAATAGCCTGTGCCACAAACACAGCTGAGTCACATCTCAGGCTGAAAACAAGGGCTTTCCTCTTACCAGTGGCCTGCAGTCAGTGCTTTCAGTTTTCTAAATGCCTTTATTTATGGTAGGCATATAACAAACCTACAGCCCCCAAATACTTTTGTTTTGTTGGTATGCTAAACCATGCCTGATTTGCAGCACACCTTAAATTTCAGTGCAATATGGAAGGATGAGTCAGTAAAATTCGTTAATACAAATTAATTAGCACAGGTAAGTGCCTTTTTTCATTTGAGTTAAAGTGGAGAACAAAGAGAAGTCTATCAAAACTGCTTTAGGAAAGGCAGAGTGCATTCATTTAGTCTTTACTGAAATCAGGTGTAACACAAGCCACACAGATTTGAAGATTTTTTTTTGTGAAAAAAAACATATCATGAGTAAACCACTGTGACTGCTCAGCAAAGCAGTAACTAACCTCTCCCATACAAACATTCAATTTGGCTTTTACTGATAAAATAGACCAACTACAGCTCTGAGGCTTTTTACCAACCAACACTGAGCACACTCCAGGCCAACGTGATTTTAACTGTCACAGATACAGGTGGCAAGAGGGCGGGAAACAAGACCCAGGCAGTGAAAAGACACTTCCCAAACTGAAGGTGAGTGTCATAACAAAGCCATATGTCATGTAACAAAAGCACATGGAGAAAACCCATAGGGAATCAAGTAGAGCATGAAGATTTAGTCTTTTTTTTTTTTTTACCCCACAAAAAGCACAAGGCACCCCTGCCAGCTGCCTCAGAGGGAGGTCAGCTGAGAGAAGGCATCCTGCCAGCTGCTTGAAGTACCATGGCTACCCCTGAGCTTCCCACAGCCAGCATTAGGTGACAGTTCCTCTTTCCCACCACAGATGTGCAGATTGCGTATTTATCCCTGCAGTATTGATTGGGAGCTTCCTACCTTGCATCTCACACCTGTCTTCCAAACCTAGTTACACTATGACCTCACAGCTGTGCTGAGTTCTGTAATGTTATTCTCTATCAGCACAGGGATTTAACAGAAAATTTAATTTGAATAGGCAGAGATATGCAATGTTTGACAGATGAAAAAAGAGCAGCAACACCTACAATGCTGACATGGGATGGTGGTGCTGAAGAGGAGAAATTTGCTTTCCACTGAATATCCATAAGGACCATCAAGAAAAAGCCATGACAAACATCTTGAGAATTACCAAACTCCAGAGCAGGCACACCCAAAAAATCAACCCCTTCACTGTTGATCCAACATCACTGGGGTTATTTAACCAAGACAAGATTAAGTAGTTAGCAACAGCAGATAAGGAGAAAAAGACCTCATTGTGCGTCTCCACAGCCCTGCAGCAGGTTCTGTCCACATCTCTAGCAAAAACACCTTTATAACCCTGAAAGCTGAGAGACTGCTACTGTCACCCCAAGGTTATTGCATAATCCTTGGCCTCAGGAATCCAAATTCTAAGCTATAATAAGGTAACCTGACCAAAAAGTATGTGATCCCTCTTATTCTTCTATTTTCCATTGATTTCTCAAACTAGGTGCAGATGGGATTGCTGATGCTGACAAAAGTACAAAATTCAAGTTGCCAGTCATAGGATGAAATCTCAAAAACACCTGTTTAGTCACAGGATAGTCAGCCTTAGATAATACCATGTCCCAAGAAAGGTGACTAAGTGAGATTCCCCACATGATGATAGCTGTCCCTCTTTCACAGCCCCACATGCACAGTTTATTCTTTAATATTTTTGAAAATACCATAGCCTACATTAGAAGTCTTAGCCAGGAAGCCTTCCTTCAACTGTCCTCCTTTCTGCATTTGGTATCAGGGAGAGCCATTTTGAGACAAAAGGAAGAGTACATTTGTATTTATCTGAGAGAAAACCAATAGACCAGATCCTTATTAATCAAAGTCAATGAAACTACGCAGTTGAGGATGTGATCCAGTATTTCCAAACATACATTTTGCAGCCAGACTGCTTTTGTGCAGTTTCTCCTCCAGAAACGGTATTCCCATACGTCTTCATTTATTCTCCTAACGAACTTAATGAGGTATTTAGTGACACAATTTATAGAAAGAAAAATTAATGGCACTGCATTCTCAGCTTATGTGAAAAAAAGCTGTCGTACTTCAGCAAAACAAATAGAATTCATCTGCCCACATATAGTAGAGTCCTAAACTAATTAAATGGGCTGCTTATCTCAGATATGAAATTCAGGCTTCATCTTTCAAAATGAGAGGTTTGAGGAGGGAAGAATATTATGGTCTATCAGCTATATAGATATAGATATATGTGCTTGAATTAATCTTTGGATGTCTCCCAGAGAAACTGAGAAGGTTCTTGTGTTGTCTACAGAATGCAGAGAGTAACCAGAAACGATTATAATTTGTCCTTCTTCAACAGGACCTTGTTCAAGTTCTCTGTAAGGAACAAGACTCTTCTAATATCGCACAGTTCTAGTTTACATTATCTGACTTAATCCTGCAAACAGCATTGTTTTGAATTTAAATATCAGACTATTTTAGATGGTAAATGACTGATCATCTTTCTCCTACTATGAGAACCAGAAGAAGCATGGTGAGAGGCAGTAAATTAAAACCAAAGGAATACAGACCCAATGTTGTATTTAGCCAGTGTCAGGTAGAATGAGATCAAGTTCAAAAGCATGCAGAAAAATTACATTTGCAAATAAGTGAGAGTTTAAAAATTATAAAAGGAAAAATTTCTAAGGGAGTTGGGAAGAAACTTAATTGTAAGCAATCCACAAATTGTCTTTTTTTTGTCTTTTACTTCCTGGAACATGAAATTCTTGTACTATTTGAGAGCAAAAGAGTGAGCCTTTAAAACTGCCTAAGAGCTGAACAATTCTTAATATATTTTGCTATTTCTCAGATCCTTCATCACTGCTTCAGCAACTAAACTGCACTGCTGTTACAGAAATTGCTGTGAGCATCCCTATTTTTGTTCAGGTTTGAGCACAAAGTTTGCATCTCCTCTTGGAAGCCAACAGGAAAAATGGTCACAGACGTAGAGGCAGCTCCAGGGGTAGTCTTGGAAACGTGAATCAGGGAAGGAAACTGTAAAGCTGCTCTTCAATCACCCCGCACAAATTTTTGTCATTTGTGTCTGATCCTGCCCAACACCTTGATGATCTGCAATCAAGCAGTAGCTACGTTTAAATGTATTGATTTCACAACATTCTCTAGATATATGAAATACAGGCAGGTGTTTGAATGCATCGATTCAGCCACCTTGAGAGTTAAATTGACCAGAAACAGTATGAAGTAACTCATGGAAAAAAGAACCCAAAAAATAAAATTTCTTATTGATGTGACAACAAATTATAGATAAGAAGAAAATAACTGCTTAAACTAGACCTTAGCTGAGAGGCTGTGATAAATAAATATATTTAAAGCTGTTAAGACTTTAACAATCAGAATGATATGGGAGTTCAGCCTACAATGAAGTTTTATGTGGCATCCTCAGCAGAGAACTGCTCTTCTGTGTTTGGTTCATGAATAACTACGCACAGCAAACTGAGGTATCAGAGCTCAATAGCTTCAGGAGCATTATAGATATTAAAAAGTCTGAGCTGTATTTATACAGTTAAATAGGTTTAGAACAAGACAGTACCAGCATTGGCATGAAATACACGTGGACAGGGACTTGCATTCAACTTTAAATAGTATGAGATAGCAGTGGGTATCTGGGCATGCAAAATAAAAGCCATCAAAGAGAAAAGTGCAGTCACACAAATGTCCACAAGTGGAGGACAAGAACCAAAGGCAACACGCTACAGCAAAACAAATATCGTCCTAAGAGCTATCCTGGGGGAAGGTACATTAAGATGCAAAAATACTCAAGAATAATGTTTAAGTGCCAATTAGTGAGGTTCCCACTCCTGCAGCAGCATGCCTCTACTTCTAGGTAGCTCATGCAAAATCATCATAGAGTTATGCCCACTGGGAGGAGGTGCTTCAATTAGAGGTTACATTTATAATGTAATTAAATACCTAATTTATTAAAAGGAATGCAAATCACCTCAGTTTCTAAGTGGCAGCAATGACATTCAGAGCATGCTGTGCAACAGCTTTGTTTTAGGAATTAAGCAATGTGTGCCCTGGATGATAGCAGTTCCAAAATGGCATGTTGCTCACTGGTCTCTTGAGAACCCCAGAGACCGTAAAAATTGAGAAATGGGATCATAACATTTGTGAGAGACAACTGGAATAGTCACAATAAATTGTATTTCGACAAGGTTTTGGAGGTTTTTAACGTTTTCCTTTTCATATCAAGAACTCATTTAAAACTATTATTTAACATTTTAAAAAATCCTTTTTATACAAAGGCTTTTATTATTTTTTTTAATTAAATATTGCAGTGGTTTGCAACCATAGTGGTTTGCATTGGCTCTGAGAGTAGAGTTGGCTCTTCGAGCTGTTGTACCTTTTGTGCCTGTTCCTCAGTAACCCTCTGGTGTGCAATTGAGCATCTGGTTGATAGCTATCGTTCCCATTGCAAGACCAATTCAGATGATTTGTTGTAACAGTAAGTCCCATAATGTAACAGCAAAAGATTAGAAACAAGCAGCCTTGCAAAATTGCTAATATACATAATCATTTTTACTGGTTTTAAACTGATATGCCATATGATCCATTGTTAACAAGACTGCTGCTTCACCATGGGAAGTTATATATGCAGCATTAGATATGCATGCATTAGGTATATATGCAATATTAGATATTTTCTTATGTATAAGAAAGGGGTGTCATGTATCTTCTCAGAGCTCTACTTACAAATATTGCTCATCTACTAAGGCCCTTTTTTAGGTGACAGGATAGGACAATGTCTTACTGGAAAAATTCTGAAAAAAAAAAAGAAAAACAAGGAGCAAGCACTGCGACTGCACCTCTCTCTTCCCAGCCCAGGAGCAAAGCCATGGTAACACCTCCATGCAGTGACACTGCTTCATTCCAGAGCTGGTCCCTGATGGAGCAGTTCTCACCTCGGATATTCACCTTTTTTCTTCATGTCTGGGAGTGAATTCTTCCAGGATTGAAGGTGTGGCTCAGTAGCTGCCCATGCAGAGCCCAGTAAAGTCAGCTGGACTCTGATTTTGTAGAGCTGAGTCTCTCCCAACTTGCTGCAGTGCTAAAGCCAAAATCTGCAGCCTGCAAAACACAATATGGACACCTTCTTTAATGCTTTCTGGTTTAATTTTCAGCTTGTTTACCCTCCTGTCTTTTCTCACTTGATTGCTATTAGATAATTTAATAAGAACACAAATAGCACTCACCAAAAAAAAGTAGATGGAAAGGTGTCCTGGTTAAAATGTTTTCTTTGAACTCAGGCAATCACATCTACTCAAATTCTTATCTCCAGATAAAACATAGATAGCCATGAGAAGAAATAATTTACAGCTGTCTTTTTCAAGTGCTGTTTTAACTGTATACAATGTCTATTGAAATAACAAGCTTTTCTCCAAACATGTAAAGGCACAGAGGCCTGATATATCAGGCTGTGATTTTTTGCCAATTATCATTTGATTATTTGGGATTTTAAGAACATTGTTGTTTTATATGTAATAAAGATCACGTTACTTATATGTATAGATTTACCTATTTACACACAAGAGTACTTTGTTTGCATATTTTGGTGTATTTCCAATACAATGTTCTTCAAGGAGATAATATTTTCACTACTCTTTTTATATGTGGTATTTCATTCTGTTCCTTATAAGTAGCCCACTCTTTGCAGCATACTGTTGAGATCTGAGGATCAGAAAACTAGTGTGGAAAAATAGAGATCCTTCATACTTAACACCCGTCTGTACACTGAGTTTGGACTAAGTAACTTTTAATACATGTTCATTTCAAATGCATTTTTCTTTGCCTCTTACCTGAGCCCAGAAAAAGCCCTAGAAGTCCTGTAATACAAAAGGATGATGAGGAACTACCAGTTTGCTTTGAACAACACGCAAATGCAGAGTGTTGTCAGTCCTCTGGCTGGTGCCACACTATTCCCAAAGATCAATGTCCATGAACACTTCCAAACTCTTTTTACCTTAGTTAGGATGTTGCTACCATAATATACAATTTTACTGCTTTGAGGATTGACTAAATTCTACATGATAAGGTTCTCTTTTTTTCCCCACCCATAAAACACTTAGAGAGTCTTATACGATCTGTGCAAAAAAACCTAGGGAGGTCACCTGTTGGCTTCCAGATGGAACATAAATGTATGGGTTGGGATATTGCAATTTAAAATAAAAACCCCAGTGACATAGTTCCACAAGAGCACTGAACTATTCCTCTTTATTTAATGGCCTGGCATCAGCCTTGGAAAACAACTCCTCTCCTATTCTGAAAAAAGCAAAGCAAGTTGCTCCAAATTATTTCATATGTTCTCATATCTCACACAGAAAGGGCTTTTAATTTGTCCAAACATAATTGAGTTTGCATCGAAAAAACAAAAGAAATATGTGAGGATTTTATGAACGTGATGGGACCAAAGAATAGACAGATCTTAGGGAGAATGATCACTTTCCCACTGCAAACCTCAGATTTCTGTCAAGGGCATGAAAAAAAAATCTGTTTTCAGGCAAATTTTCAAGTTTGGGTAAACCGCATACACTAGTCTATAAACAACTATATAATTAAATAAAATCTGCTAAACTTCTCAGATAGTCATTATGGGAGCTTTGCCTGTATCCACAAACTTGAAGACATAATCTGCACTAACAAGATAAAGCCAGATTGTTCCCATGGCATAATCAGGTCTGAAAATGGACTGATAGCTATACAAGATACTGCATACTCTATGACACTGGGAATTTTCCAAGTAATGAATTTTTCCATAAGCAAGAGTAAAAGTCAACATATATAAGAGTTACTAATACTTTCTATGTATTTTCATATTCTTCAGTAATATTTACCAGTTACAGTTAAGAGGAGAGCAACTTCTACAGTGAAATAGGAGTTAGATGGCAAATAAAAGTAATACATTCCACTCTTAAAAAAATAAAAAACAATAAAAGGCTTGCCACAGATTCGTTTAATTCTTTGCTGGCATGTGCACTCCAATTGAAAACATATCACGCTAAGGGGAACGATATCATTTGTTTAGCCAAGGCTCTGGTGCCAGGGGTGGATGCTCTGTCTCCCAGCAAACTGCAGCCATGAGCCTCTGCCTTGTCTTGTCCTTCAGTCAGGAGAATGGACTCCCTTGCAGCCATGGGGTCTTATAAGGTTGCATTGCCTCCATGATTAAAAACTCTGCCATTGCTTTAGCTCCTAGAAGTACGAATTACACCTTTACCATAACATCCCTAATGAAAAGGAAAATTATCTGTCTGAAAACTAGGACACAGAGCCAGGAAATTAAGAAAATGAGATAGAACAGCAACTTATTTCCAAGAGCACACAGTCAGCTGCTGAAAGCACTGCCAGGAGCAAAAATTATTCCTCTAAGAGACTGCTACCAGTGAATCCTGCTTAGTGGTTGATGATTACCTATGGATGGTCACTTTCCTTGTCTTAACACTCTATATGAATTATCCATCTCTTCCCTAGATAGTACACGAAATCTTCTTATTTCTACCTGAATAGCACTGGTGATATTTGGAAATCATCTCTGGAAATGGGTCTGGTCAAAGTTTTTCTGAGCTCCACTGGAATATCCACAATAAATAATAACAGTGAACCTTTTGCTGCCAATAGTCTGTTGTCTCTGCTCAAATGGAGCAGATACCATCAGCTGTTATGATATTGGTAGTATACCAAACACTGTAATTCCACATTTAAGGGATCTGAAAGAACAGGAATTATCTTCATTTGAACTATTAAATTTAAAGAATGTTTCCTTTTTCGTCTCAGAGGTTTCTTTGGACTTGAAATCAGTCAAGAAACTGTGATTCCCAAGAGAAAATTACTGAGATGGAATATTTCTCCACTACCCTCCAATTTTAAGTGACAGAGGCAGATATGTCTCAAGAGACTGGCAGTTTTCTTATTGTGCTTTGCATTTGAAAGGCATGTGGGATTTTTACTTCAGAATTTTTTTATTCCTTCTCTTGCTATGTCAGTGGCCAAGTTTGAAAGTCAAGCCTTGTAAATCACATAATTCCTGGAAATGAGTTTCAGACCTCTGAATGCTGACTCACTGGCAGTTAAGTACATTTTTGTAAGTAGCTCAGTAGCTTTTAGAGCCAGGAATTTTGGAAACAACCTTCTGTACTGGAGATTGTTGACAGGTAAATTGATGTGCCAGTTTAAGGATGAATAGAGAAATTTTCATTACCCATCTATATTGCATTCACTGTACTGATTAATTAAATGTCAAGAAATATGGACAGTGTATGGCCTACTTGTAAAGACTGGCTACATACTTAATAGAAGGCATTTTAAAGCAGTTCATCCAATATTCCTATTTCCAGCACAGATTAGGAGCATCATATACAGTCCACAAAGAGCTCACCTGGCCTCTTCTGCTGTTGTGTTAAACCACCAAAAAGCATGAAAGAACTGTCAAGACTAGTCATGCACATGAATGGAGGCTGGGGTATCCTAATGGGTGGTGACCCTCCTCTTGAGAACAATCCTGGGGGCAAAGTGTGTAAATCTCATGGCTTTAGCTGATTGTGATTCCCTTCCCTTGGCATGCAGGTGTAAGTTAAACCTTACAGTGAGAGCCCTGCACGGAAGGGAAGGGGCTTATCCCACTCAATGCATGCATTACTCAGGGAGTTCTAGGAGATGCCCCAGGAGCCACGGGGATAGAGCTCTTCTGGGTGTGCACTGATCCCAGTCCCTCTCTTTTCCCTGCAGCCCACAGCCGCGGGAAGGTGGGTGCCATTTGACATAGCTACAATGACTTGTCTGTTTCTGAGAGATTCGGGGGTGGCAGCTGTTACTAGGAGCTGCCATGGGCCCTGGTGCTGGACATCATCGAGATGCAGCCCGCACATTCCACTACGGAAAGGCTTAGTGCCACTAGGTGTTCTGACGGGTTTTCATGCCTGCACTTGCCTTTTTCATCTTTGAGTATTTCTGCAGTGAGGACAAACTCTCTCTGAGACTGCATCAGACACTGATGCCGCTCATGACTGAGGGCAATGACCTCTCCCAGCTGGAATGCCATCTCCAAGTGTGTGTGCGGCTGCTGTTGGGCTTTCACCCCTAGGACCAATGATCAGTGAAAGGAAGGGGCTTCTGCAAGATGCTGGTTGTTCCAAAAAATACAGGAAATACACGTGTGGGCTAAGCTGACAATTTTTCTGCTACCTCCCTCCCCACTCTCACTTCATAAAAACCTATCCCTGCCAATGCTGAGACACTTCTTTTGTCCATTTAGGAAGACTGTGTCCCTCATTAAAGAAACTGCTCTGATCAAACTGGTAGTTTATGATTTTGCTTTACTCAGTCTGAGGTTTGAAAAAAGGCTATTACTCATAGGCAAAATCCTGAGGAGTTGAACATGCAGATGGGTACAGGTGACCTTTAGCTTTGCTCTTTCTGGCTAGATCACGTTGCTGTGCCTGAGCTGAGCTGACTCAGGTGTTGCACTCTCACACTCTCTTTATACTCCTTGCAAATCCCAGGCCTGTCAGTGAAGAAACAGAGATGATGGTAAGTTAGCAGAGGTCTGGAAATAATTATGTCATTACCCTGCAATCCACAGCTTCATATTCCCCAGGATGGAAACATCCTGATATCAGATACCCTATATTGTAGGAATAATCCTATTATTGTTGTATTTTTTATTATATATCCTATCCTATTATAAGTATTATAAGAAACATTATATAAGATATCCTATAATATTGGATCTTTTCACTTCAAGAAAACACCTCCCTGCTTCCAGATTTCTTTTCCCAGACTCTCTGTGCCATGGGACCTTTGCACTCTGCCATACCCTGGGGACACACATGGTCCTTCCTGCTTAGCCCCAGGTATGCATTGCCACTCAGAATTCCCATTTTCTTGGGGTTCAGGAAGTCTTTTCGCAGACAGCTCCTTCACTGAGAAATCCTGACTCAAGAGGAATGAAACAGTTGGAACATTTGGATTAGATTAAGCAATTAGTTTCAGCTCAAAGGAAAATTCAGGGGAAAACTCAAATACATTTTCAACATTTACTTGCAAAATGATTTTATCATGCAGCTATATTAAGAAATAATATCAAGAATTTCCCCAAAATAAATCAAGGCATTTTTTTCAGGGGAACTAATCTTTTACTTGGCCACTTTACTTGACACTTTTTCCCATTTTGAATAGAAACAAACAAAATCCCTCCAACTTTCAGTTTTAAACCAAAGTGAATTATTCTCCCAATTCTCTTTCAGTTGGCCGCAGAAATTAAAACAATTTCTTTTCTATTGTGTTCTGTGAAGGATCTAAATGCCCTACTTAAAGGTATAGGAAAAACCTGCCTACATCTAAAACTAGCTCAATCTGGCTGAGTAGAACAGCATTTTCTATTTTTTTTTTTAGCTGAAGTAGGTGCAGCAATAAAACTACTCTAAAGCCTTAGAACAAATTAATGTACTTTAAAATTAAATACTTTATTAGTTTCTCTTTAATTCTTTTACAAAAAGCAGGGCAATACTAAAATACCAGCCTATAACAGAGCTGCTTCATATTTTTCCTTTTATAAGGTAACTGAATTCTCCTAATCAAAAGTCATTTAAATAAAACAATATTGTTAGTTGCCAGGTTTGTAAACACAGAAGGCATGGTTAACACCTCAGTGAATCCCACAAAAATTGTACTTACAAGCCAAATAACCCACTGATTCCTTGGACTGTGTTTTTCAAGTGTGTAGAAGAAAATGCGTAGAAGTATTACAGCCTTGCAGATGCAGAGGAGAGGCAGGCAGCCCTTGCTGTGCCTCCAGGGACTTTTTCTGGATGGGTCAGAGGGAGATATTCCAACAAATCTTCTGCTACTCAGCCTGTGCCACATGCAAGGACCTCACAGCATGTAACCTTTCCAGTGCCTTCACAAGGTAGGAAAGAGCTCTAATGCCCTCTCTTTTGGCCCCTTTATGGAGAAATAGAGAAGATGGATTGGCAGTAGATGGATATATGGAGATAAGGCATTGGCTATTGTAAGAAGGTAGCTGCATCCTGCCAAGAGCAAAAAAATGTATTTCTGGAAAACTCTCCTTTTTACCCTGCCCTGCCATATGACAGCTCTGGCTGGGATCTCCCCTGTGGGAATGTTTCTCCTGCCTTAACACTCTGGAGTGGGCTTCGAAAATGCAAAAGGGAATTAATACCCAAAGGACAGCCAGCGACTTTTACTTGCTTTTTCATCTCTACCTATCTGAGGGGGTTTGGAAATCTGAAGAAATAAAAGAAGGCAGAGGATTCACTCATATCAAAGTACAACATGTTCTTAAAACTTCTATTGTTTAAGCATTCATACCTCTAGATTCTCGCCTGTAACTGCAAGGTAGGAGTTGCTAAATTCATTCCCACTTGAGAAATCCTCCAGGAAGCCAAAGAAGCTTATTAATGTCATTAAAGGACTTCACAGATCCATGGGTTAAAATGAGAGAAGGTTTTTTGCTAGAACTATTGCATTTTAAAAGTGCATTATCATCTAAAACATTTCTTTGTTGCATTTTTATGGGGAATTATTGCTATAGCAATGAATGGAGTCGGCTACATGAGCTTTCTAAGTTCACTTCTCCGTTTAACTGGCTGACAAGTTACCCTGGTCTTTGCTGGATCCCTGTAAAACAGGGCTGCCAAAGAAGCGTGAGAGGACATTTGACCAAACAAAATGTTCATCTCTGCGAAGGGTGAGGGCTCTTTCTCACCCTCTGAGATTGCTGCCCAACATTCATATGTCTCTTGATGTATTTTGCTGCAAGCATCAGTTTGCCAACAGAACACACAGGAACTGCTGTGGGGTTTCGGCATGGACTTTGTGTTAGACAGAGCATACACATCTCAACTGGGCTGACTTCTTAAAGTGCTGCGAAAGGTGAAATCCAGCGTGTAGGGGACAAGCATGGCTTTCCCCAAATGGCCACTTCTGAAAGTTCGGGCATGAATATTTATCTACCAGCTAGAGCAATTTAATAGTCACTCTTTCTGGGATTTCATCCTAAAGCCAAAATGCAGCCACTACACTGTTGTGAATGATTCCCCATACTAGTTCTGGATTTCATGTCTAACTGTAAAAAATGAGCAGAGATGTGGGCTCCCCCTCCTCCAAAACAAATTGCATGGCTGAAATTTACCCTGCATACATTATCCACAAATTTATTTCCTGATGATCCATTATTTTCAACTACCAGCTTCCCTGGATTTCTCGCTGAGATAAAGCAGACTCCTCCAGCAGCATTTAAAATGGAATTTCAACAAACTGCAAATTAGACCAAGCACAGCAGGAGCTGAGCATCTAAAAGCTACTTCAGTGCTCAGTATTGACTCCAGAGCCCAAACCTCCCATCCCTGGTCAGCCCACTTCTGCATGGAGAAGCATAAACACAAATATCGTGCAATCACAGCTTTCCACTTTGTGTTTTGAAATAAAAAAATAATTTGTGAATCCAGATCTTATTTTAGTTACTATTCTAGCCTGTTGCCTTTCTAGGCTTCCCAAACAGAGTCTGTTTCTCTTGAAAACAATGAATGATTAAAAAAAAAATCTATTAAAAGTCAAACCTCCCTACCTGCAGATTCACTTATTTGTCATTAATCAGACTTTGGTCAGGTATCTCTGCAGAGTATTGCATGAAGGTGCAGTATTACAGTATATTTAATCTAATCTAACCTCAGGGTATTAGGAAAAAAAGTGAAAAATGATACCATTTTCCTTCCCATAACTTGACTGACAACCTGGTGAAAGAAAGGAAATTAATTTGATTTCTCCACATGAATCTCTCCATTCCTTAGACTAACTGAGCTAATGTATTCCCAGATAAAGCTGAATTTTGATCAAATAATTGCCTAACCAAAGAGAAATATCAGGTGCTTTCACCCAGTGGCTCCTTGGCAATGCAGAAAATGGGAAATAAAACACATCAGGTGCCTGAGGATCCAGGCAGAGCAGTGCAGAACAGATAATCTCCATCTGGCTCAAATGGGAAGTGAACAAACTCCTATCACCCACATTTGCCAATAGCTACCCTACTCCTGCTCACTGCATTTTCAGGCCAGCCCTTACTGTTGCAGCAGCAGCTCTGAGCTCCTGCTATGCCCTTTCCAACCAGTCTTGGATTTTCCTGGCTGTAAGCAGTACCCCCTCAGTGTGTGTGCAGTGCTGAGGGGGCTTCTGGCCGTGCGGCTGGACGGGACAGTCTGCGCTTGGTCATCGTCTGTCCCCTGGCATTCAGCCCACTGCCTGCTTGCTGCCGCCCCTGCACCTTGTTTCACCACTCAAGGGTTTTCTGATTGCTCTGAACCCTGAAAGCTTAAAAAACCTCTACAAATAAATGTGGTTTCTCCTGTTTACCTAAATACGTGGCTCAAAAAAATCCAAAAAAACAACAACAACAAAAAAAAAACCACCCCAAGTCCACAAAGAATTAAATTGAAAACAATGCTGTATTGAGCATTTCACATGCTTGCTTCAAGGACCATTCTGCATTTCTCAGTTCTCTGATTTCACTTTCAGCAGCTTTCATTTAACTTCCAACCTTTTGTTCTTATTTTCTTCCCAACACTTTATTGTTTCAAGAAGGCAGAAATATCATTTGTCTATTTGTGAACATGACAACCCAGCTCTAACCCTCTATTTACAATATGCACACTGATAATACTGAATTATTCCTCACAAGGCCACCACAGAAATATAATTAATTTGCTCAAAAACCTTCCTAAATTATCTTTCTGAAAAGAGCCAAGGAAAAAAATTTATGTGCTGAAAAAGGTGTTTTATTTTTGTTTCATATTTGCCTGAAAATTAAAGTCCCTTTTCAGCTCTCACTGAAAACAGTTTCAATTCCATTTTAAAATGAAGGTACAGGAAATACCCTGATACACGGTTTCCCAGAAAAGTGATGCTGCTCGGACCAAATTCATCTGCATTTCACAACGTTGCAGTATTTTCACTAATGGGAGGTTGCATTCAAATATTTGTACGGTTTGATTTGCTTTTAATCTTCCTTAATTTGGGAACGTAGGAGAACAATTTTCGGAATGGCACCACTAGAGGGACTCGGTCGGTGGATGAGAAACTGCCGGGCAGGTCATTCCCACCTCGCGGGGTGAGCAGAGAAGGGCTGGCCGGGAACCCACGACACGCTCACCCGCACTTCTTTGTCTGTGTGTTTAAAAGAAACAACCAAAGAGCCTACAAAAGCCCCCCGCTTTTCAGTTCTATGTAACACATCAAAGAAACAAATTAACTCAGCATTAAAGGAAGGGCGGCACTGGAGAGAGCATCCCTGAGCAGTGTTCTGGGAACAAGCAGTTTTGTCTTCAGTGCCTTGAAGAGCACTTTCTGTCATTCCAAGAAAAAGTCTTGTCTTGATTTTTAGGTGTACAGGTAATGGAATTTCTTACAAAAGTCAGATCTCATCCACAATTTAGTGAATCTTTTTGCTAATTTACAGTCTTTACAACCTGGCTTCTAAAATATTTGTTGGAGCCTCCCACTGACTTCCCTGGGTCTTGGTTTATGCCCTTAAAAATCCTCAAAGCCTTGACCTGCAAAATACTCGTGCTTATGCTTCAACTTCATGCCTGTCAATTGTTTCAGTTAAACTAGTGAGAAAATGTGTGTATGGTTCACTGGAAATTTGCTATACAAGGCCTTTGGATTAGACTAGAGGCTGTCTTTGTTTTGAAGTTTTGTATAGTATTTAGTGTGTATTTGGCACCAAATAGTACTGAATATATAGCACTAATAAACAGTGCCAAACAGTACTAATATTCGTCTTTATAGCTATTTCTTAAGTATGAGAGGATCTATTAGAACAATGCATTTTCAGAAACCACCTTAAGACTAAAGAGAAAGGCAGCACTCTCTTTCCCTGAAAGACTTTGCTGAAGTTTCCCACGGAAGGAAAGAGACTTGCCTCAGGCATGGCCCGTCTCACTTCAGAGGCTGCACCTCAGTCATTCCCCTTAATGCTGGCTTGAGGCAGCCAGCTGTGCACACCAAACTGCTACTGCAGACTAACACCAGTGCCGAGTTCGCGGCAGCAGATAGGGAGAATTCTTGAACTCCATGAAACAACAGTATTTGAGATTTTACCCAGGGAAATGTGGAACAAATTAGGACACTAAATGCGACCTCCCCCAAGCTGTTCAATTTTTTTGCAATCATACTAAAAGCAGTAATGACAATTGCATGGCACGTGTTTGCCTTTGCCTGAGGTCAAATGCCTTTTTTTTTGAGACATGTTTCTTTAATCTCCGGAAGGCTGCAGGGGTTTTGCCAGCCTCTATAAGGGTTTTGCTGTTGACTGGCATTCTGTGATGGGGTGCCAAAGCAGGAGCATTTGCTCTTTGGTTTCCTTACCGCACTCTCAAAACACGTCCTTGGACTGACACACTTTGCACCAACACGCAACTGGAACAGGACCTTGGCCAGAACACCCAGGTAAAGAAAACCAAAGCCCTTGGCAGTGCAGCTACAAGAGTCAGAGGTGCATTTTGTGGTTTCCAGCATCCAATCTCATTGTCTCCAGCATGCTCCAAATAATGGGTAGAGAGGATTGTGAGAGGACTGGTTTCCATTTGTCATGAATTCACAACAGGTTTAAGGTTTCAGGATTTGGACGCTGAAAAGTGATTCTTAAGACGTGCTTCTGACAGCATTGTGGCAAAACACACTGCACCAAGACAAGACATCCTAGTTACAAATTTGTTTGCATAGCCCTTCAGAGGCTTCAGTTAAGTCAGAAGTGACAGTCCTGCTACCCAACATTGCAGCCAGGCTTCCCCTGCTGCTCCCTGCTGCATTCTCAAGGGCAAGTACCAGGGCTGGTATCAGAGGCTGAATGTTGTCACTGCATAAACTCAGCCAACAACCTGGTGATCAGGTATAGCTGTAATCCTACCCCTCATAGAAAGGATTTTGAACTCCAAATTCATCAAGCAAAAAGTGACCAGCCCTAACTCCACCACCAGAAATGACACAGACTTAAGAGGCATTGCTTCTATTTGTATCACATTGGTGAAAGAATACAACATCAGGTATCCAAACACCACAGAAAAGCGAGAGTTCAGGTACAATTTGTACCTTGTGCTTTCTGTTAGCTAGTTGTAGGCAGGCCTGAGCTTATGAGAACAAACAAATTGGGTTAGACCAAAGAATCATCCATTGCAGACTAACAAACAGCATTTATCAAGGACTGCATGTGCCTGTAGAAGGGCTTGGATCACCGGTGGATATTCTGGGTCACTCTGGTCCCCTGTGTCTCTGCAGTGATTGTAAGAGATGTCTGTGCCATCCTGCTAAAACCACGTGTCAGCGACAGATGTAGAAACTGGAGGCACTCATATGTCTCTGCAGATCTTCTGTTTGTCCTTGGGACACATAAATCATATAATGGTATATTTTGCTTGTTGCTCCACCAGCAAACAAAATAACCAGGCTCAGAGTAGCACTAAGGCAATATATCCCTGTTCCAAGTAGGAAAACTGGTGGAAGAAAAGCCCTTGTGTCATTGGAGGGAAGTGTTCAGCCTGGGCCCTGTGGGTGGAGGGAGCAATTTTAAATAAATTGGTTCTATCCTCTCACACTCTCTAAAAATACATAAAATTGTTCCTGCTATTAAATTACCATTTGCTGGTACCTGGCAGACTCCTAATTGATTAGAAAAAAGCTAATTTAGTGCAATGAATTATTTGCAAGTGAAGTATCTGAAATATCTACTTTATTAATATTTTTGATGTAAAATTATTATTTTATTCAGATGTCTCAGGTAAGAGCTTGTTATAGTTCAGAAATGTAACTTAAAGTAAGGCTGAATAAAACCAATCCCTGGTGCAAAAGCAGCTCAGCGAGTAGTCATGCCAAGGATGAACTTGTCCCAGGGTAACTCTGCTTCTTTTATTGGCACTGCACCACGTTAAACTTATCCAGATAGTTTAGAGTTATTCCCAGATGGGAAAAAATAAGAAACTCATTAGAATTTGGCAGCAGCTTTTTTTGTGCTAAATTATCTTGACCTTTCCTGTGAAAGTTCAGGATTTGCCAGTTAGCAAAAATTCAGCCAGGCTTCCACCAGTGATTTCTGTGTGAATTCAGGTTTAGCGTTATTCCCTCCTGAGCCCTGACCTTCTCCTCTGGCAGAGGCCACCTCATGCCCTCCTTCACACTTCTGACCTTTTCTTCCAGCTGAGGACAACTTTTAGAAGAGAAGTGGACAATATTTTTTGTAGGAATATCTTTTGTTCACTATCCAAAGTTTCTTCTAGTTGCAATCCATGTGGATGGGCACATGCAAGGTGCCTTGGTTTGTAAATCAACCTAACAAAACATAGCTCAGTGTTTGTGGCTTTTTGTAAGAAATCTCTTCAAAATACAGCAGTTTCACTAAAGTCTGAGCCTACTCAGGCTTCTCTATCAACACTTCTATCTAACCAGGCTCTTCACAATTAGTCAGGGTGGTATAAAGTGTTTTCAGTGCATCCATCATGGGATGCAAGAATCTTCAAAAGATGCCTGCATCCTTCCAAATATCTTCTTAGTTTCCAGAGGAATGGGACATTTGAGATAAGGTTTACTGTCAGACATCACATACAAGACATTCTATCTAGCAAAATACAAGTCTAGGCATTTGAATTTTAACCAGCAAAGGACTACAGAGGTCAGCTCCTCCCCGACAAAAAAACCCATAAAAACAAGAAACAAGAATTCCAACAAAGCAATAACAATTTAAAAACCCCAAAACAAAAAAACAAAACAAAACAAAACAAAAAACCAAACCAAACCAAACTAAAACAAAACAAAAAAAAAACCCTCCAAAAAAACACAAGACCAAATTTTTGAAAGTTCATCTCAAACTTAGTCCCTCTTGATGACTGACACCACAGAGTTCTGCTGCAGCAGGAGTCCCAGCACACTCTGCCCTCCCTGGGCCTTCCTGTACAGGACTGTCCCTTCACTTCAGTCACCACTCATTGTTTGTATCCCAGCTTGGTCAAGATGCAAACATCCTGAAATCTGCTATTCTTTTTTCACCTTCCTCTTAGGTATCACTGAATAGAGATCCACAGCTGCAAACAAGAAAATGAGATGCATTTCAATCTCCTTTTCTTTCCTACTCAGGAATTCTGGTTTCACTTAAAATCTTGAGGTACCTGAAATATGAACATTTCTTACTCCTCCCCCTACCCCTTCTTCTCTCTTGCCTCCTAACTTTTACTTCTGTTTTTTTAATGTTTTTCCACCAGCCAGTTCAGTCTGACCTTTTCCTAGCTTACGTTATAAATAACATGTCTTGAGAAACAAGAACACCTCACCAATGCATCAGACCCTGGCTTGTCCCCAGTATTTCAGAGCCCAAATTTAATACAGTGATAAGAGAAACGATAAAATTGGGGATGGGGTGACTGGACTGAGTCATACTATCCCCACACTATGTGGTTTGTAAGATTCATACATATAGTTTATATTATTTTCTATTTATAGCCTTTACTAGTGACTCACAAAGCATGAGAGCCTTAAGCTGCCTGAAGCCCTTACTACCAACAATCCGGGCACCCTCCTGTCTGACCTGAGGCAAGAGTGACATCCAGCCTCATATTGCAAGGGTTGAAAATAGCAAACTTCAGCTAACTTCAAAAAGCAGTGGGATTTTGTTGCTTGAACTGCTCCATATAGGAGCGGTGAGATGAGCAATGAATTGTCTGCAGTCTTGGCATGGCTTCGTTCCGGTCTTTTGATGGTCTCAATGGTCTCAGAGGTCCTTTTCAATATTAGCTGCTCTAAGGACAAGATAGACTCTGGAATAAGTGTCTGAAAGCAGTGAGGCCTGAGCAGTGAAATTTGCAGACTGTTCTTACCACTTTATAGTAGTTTTCCTCTATGTTTTTGCTTCATGTCCGTAAATTCAACTGTAGCACTAAATGTTAAACCACAGGCTTTCATGTAACACTGGTCATTGTTTTCTGCAGCTCACAGCACTGATCTGAGTCAGGTTGCAGATCCTCCTCTGTCCTCCTCTGTCTCTTTGTGAAGGGCTGCAAAAGCCAATATCACAGAAATAGGAGAGTGAGATTTGGAGCTGTGTTAGACAGATATGGGAGGAAGTCACATGGCATTGAACTACAGCTGCTAAACTGCAGTTCTTGAGGTAAGGTCTTCCCACCAAACCAAAGCCTACATGAAGGTGCACTATGGCTGAGACGAGCAGTCAACAGTGGGAAGGCTGAACATTCTTCAAGGAGGAAATCCTAAAGGTGCAGGAGCAGGCCATTGCCATGTCCTTAAAAATGAACCAGCAGGGAGCACAAGCATCCTGGCTGAACAGAGTGTTTTGGCTGGAACTCAGGAAAAAAACAGTTTATCACTTTTGGAAGAAGGAGCAACCCAGGAGGACAACAAGGAAGCCATGAGGTTATGAGGTTCAACAAGGTGAAGCACCAGGTCTTGCCCTTGGGTCACAACAACCCTGAGTAGTTCTCAGGCTGGGGACAGAATGGCTTGAAAGTGGCCCAGCAGAAAAGGACCTGTGGGTGCTGGTCAACAGCAGCTGAACATGAGCCAGTGTGTGCTCAGATGGCCAAGAAGGCCAATGGCATCCTGGCTTGTAACAAAAATAGTGTGGCCAGCAGGACCAGGGCAGTGATTGATCCCCTGTACTGGGTACTGGTGAGGCCTCACCTCGAATATTGTGTTCAGTTTTGGGCCCTTCTCCAAGGTAAATAGCAATAGGATAAAAGGAAATGGCCCCTAGCTGTGCCAGGGAAGTTGAGACTGCATATCAGGAAAAATTTCTTCATGGAAAGGATTACCAAGAATGGGAACAAGCTGCCCAGGGAAGTGGTTCAGTCACCATTCCTGAAGGGATATAAATATGTAGATGTGGCACTTGGGGACATGGTTTAGTGGTGGACTTGGCATTGCTGGCTTAATGACTGGACTCAATGATCTTAAAGGTCCTTTCCAACCTAAACTGTTCTATAATTCTAAGATCTAACTGCACAGGGAGCTGTTAAATGGAGACAGTAATGAAGGCTTTATATACAAAATGGAATAGCAAATAAGGAAATAAATTAAAGGTTTGCCTTTGATCTCTTTAGGAATATCTCAATATGACAAGTTGGAAAGAGAAAAAAACATACCTGAGACCATGAAGCAGGAGCCACAGAAGTTTTAAAACCCATCATTAATCAAATACTTTTCACACACATGACATTTCAAAAAGAGAAATATGCATATAGTCCAGGGCTGTCTCTGGCCCTTGTCCATCCAGCAATCCACATCCCAACAGACTATGCAATTCAGAAGACTAGGAAATTAACTTCCTCAATAAAATGGTGAGGTGGCTAAGTGTGATTCAGGAATCCTGTGACCCATGTGCAGTCCTTGTCAGGTACAAGTCAATTCATACTAGGTGTGAGTTACAGATTTTCCTTGAAACAGGAACTTCCCCCTCCCATTTCAATGCCCTTGGAGCATCTTTGCAGCCCTCCTCTGGACTCGCTCCAGCAGGTCCATGTCCTTTGTGTGCTGGGACACCAGAGCTGGGAGCAGCACTCCAGGTGGGGTCTCACAGGGTGGAGCAGAGGGACAGAAACACCTCCCTCAACCTGCTGCCCACGCTGAGGCAGCCCAGGACACGTTTGGATTTCTAGGCTGCAAGTGCACATGATCAACTCATGTTGAACTTCTTGTCCACCAACACCCACAGGTCCTTCTCCTCAGGGCTGCTCTCAATCCTTTCTCTGTCCAGCCTGTATTTGTGTTTGAAATTGCCCTGATCCAGGTCAAGGACCTTGCACTCGGCCTTGTTGAACTCCATGAGGTTCATCCATGCCCAGCTCCCCAGTCTGTCTGATCCTTCTGGATGGCATCCCTTCCTTCCAGTGTCAACTGCACCACACAGCCTGGTGACATCAGCACACATGATGGGCTGAGGAAGGATAGGGAGTGCTGAGTGCTGAGGAAGAAGAGCACTTTTCTGAAAGAAAATGGAGTTCTGGAAAGCAATTAATGGAGCAGATCAAGTTTTTCATCAGTCTTTATACCTGGCAATATTTTGGGAGACTTTTAAAGAATTTTCCTCTTCAGTCAAACAAAAGCCTGTTTTTGCAATCAGCAGAGAAATCTATATTCCTGCAAATTGGCATCAACTAAGAAGTACAGAGATGTTGAAATACAAAGTAATTTTCACCAGTGTTGGACTGCTGAACTTTTCCAGCTTTCCCAAAACTCTCCCTGGCACATCACGGATGCCAGGGACAGATTTTTGCTGACTCCTGACAACTGGGTGGGTGGAAGAGGTTGCTCCCCATCCTTTTCAAATTGTTATTTCAGATGTATCTGAGAAATGAATGTAAAGAGAGAGGAAGTAAAGTTTTTATCCAAGAGAAAACAGATCATTTCCTTTAAGGGAAGGTCACTGCTCATCTGTCTGGGACAAAATGCTCCTTGAAGTGGAGAGTCAAACCATAGGCAGGCAAAGATTTTTTTTTTACTAGAGAGAATTGAACACGTGTATTAATAATAATGCTTCTCAGAATTATCACAAGTGAATTGAGTGACTGAAATGTAAGCCTATAACCCAACCTCTATTAGACACAAGGACCTAAAATGAGATATTTTTACCTGTTGTCTACAAAAGGCTGATTTTCACACCTTCTACTGAAATAGCTGATACTGCCGCCATCTGAATGTTAGATTACACGTCTCTTGAGTTCAATCTGCTCTGCAATTCCTATGCAAAGCAGAATGTTATTTAACAAATCAAAGATGAAATTAAAGTCAGGGAATAATGACTAAAAGTCAGAAAATGTTGATATGCATTGACCACTTGCACTAGTAAACCCTCCCTCCAAATTTAATTCCAGCCAATACCATGACTCATCTTTTCATATAAACATGTATTTTATTACTTGGTAGACATTCACAGCTAAGAGTGGAAGTCAAAAATGCAAAGCATGCCTTTTTGGATACTATAAAATGCCTTTATCTCATGACAGTGGGATTACAGTGGACAGAGCTCCAGAGTCCCAGGGAGGAGTTAGAACTGATTGAAACATGGTATAGGGAGAGATATTCTTGTCTGGCATTTTCTTTAACTGCCTACTCTCAAAGGTGGAAAGTAGGGATTTTGATTAGCCAGTGTTGAAATAATCTTTAATCAGTCATTAGTAGATACGATACAGAAAATTTTAACCTCATTTTTTTATAAGAGGAACACCTACAGCTGCAACAGGAAAATGTCCAAAACTGGCCCATTTTTCAAAAAACTGGGCCGTGTTTTTCAAAGGCTGTTCTGAAGTTGAGGATGTCATTGAGGAACAGATCTGCAGGTAGAAAAGGGCTACAGATAATGGCACTAAACAGACAAGCTGAAGTGCCAGCCCTCAATATTTATCCACTGGTGCGAGCATCTTCTCAGGCATCAGAGCACCGTGTTCTGCAGAAAGTCAGGAACTTCAGCCAGCAGGGTCAAGCTCCTTGCCATTGGCTCTGCTGCATCCCACACCACCCAGACACCATTTATGAGGCCAGTGCTACAAATCTGGATGCAGCACAAAACATCACTGTCTTGTCCTCTTGTAATTCCAACGATGTAGTGGTTAAGCAAGCTCCCAGGAAGGTGTTTGGATAGCAAATGCAGATGGAAGAACTTCTATATCTTTACAGAACAACTGCTTTCCAGTGCTAAAAGATATTCCATAATTCTCAGGAAAGTTTAAGTAAGATTATTTTAAGGGTAAGGGATGACAGTAATTTGAAGGCTTTTTTGTACTCCCATGATCTTCAGACAGGCAAAACCATCATAGAGTTAAAAACAAAGCCTTAACACTCAGACAAGTCAACCTCACAGACTGGCAACTAAAAAGAAAAAAACAAAAAAAAAACCCCACTAAAACTAAACTAAGTGCTCTATATTTCAAAAGCTGCTTAGTGCTTTTCAAAGTGCTAAGTACATCTTCTTCTTAAAACCGGTTACTACTGTAAACTGTCATCATTAACCAAGGAAGCTTCGACTCACAGCTGACCCAAGTGCTGCAGCCCTGTGCACTCAACAAGGCAGCAAGTTCTATGCTTAATCAAAATGCAGAAGAGACAAGTTACTCTATGCTGCATCCACGTTTTTGTCCATTGCAGAAGATGTTGCTGAGTGCACAGCACTCTTATGAAGACAGAACATTTTTTTTCATTCATAAATATTAATTCAAGGCACTCAACCTCAAACATTTGAAGGTCTGGCTCTTTTCTATTATTATTCATTGCACAATGATATTTTAATTGGAAATGGATAATTACCAGAATATTAATTCTGTTCTACTGTCTTGGAATTAATATGAGTTTATCTGCACACAAAGAAACACTGTAAGTGGTTGGCTGTGCCTTAAAATTGACAAATGTCTCACTATATTGTACGTAAACATTATGCAAAATACATATTTAACATCTAGATGTCTACTATCAAAATAGAGGTGTTTTCATAGGGCTAGGGCTGTGAGAGTAACTGAATTTCCCCTGTTGCAACCTTTTAGAAAATCAAAGTAAGGCAGAGGCTCTAATTAATTTCAAATAAGAATGAATAGTCTGTTGGGCTTGACAACAGCATTTTGCAGAAATCTGACAAAAACTGAAGGTGACTGATAATATGCTAACAATATACTCTTTCAGTGAGATCACTTGATTTTTGAAGGATCAAATTATCCCTGAAAGAAAGCCTAGTTTTGACAAAACCAAAGCAGAAAAATCAAGAGAAAGTTGAGCAATTTTTAGCAGGCATGCCTTGCTGAGCCAGTCTTCCAAGATGTGCAGTGCTAGAGAAATTAGGGGTGTTTCTCAGAGTACCCAAATGTTTGTCAAAGCAATGGGCCTAAGATAGCTGTCCTTCAACACTGATCCAAAATACCCCACTGGCATTGTTTCAGACTTGTTTTCTGGGTGGAAGAGAAAAAGATTATTTTTGTAATTTTTTTTTTCTGAACTCAGTTACCTTCCTGCTAACCTAAAAGTTTATTTTAAAAACATGTGACTTGTAACATAAAAGCAGACACAGCAACAGCTTCATGAAGAGTGATTTTTCAGGGACTTTTTACAAGGGCATGTAGTGATAGGACAAGGAGTAATACCCTGAAAGAAGGTAGATTTAGATTAGATATTAGGAAGAAATTATTTACTGTGGGGGTGGAGAGGCGCTAGAACAGGTTGCTCAGAGAAGTTGTGGATGCCCCATCTCTGGAAGTGTTCTAGGCCAGGCTGGATGAGCTCTGAGCAAACCGGTCTAGTAGAAGGTGTCCCTGCCCTGGCAGAGAGCTTGGAACGGAATGATTTTTAAAGTCCCCTTAAACTCAAACCATTCTGTGATTCTGAGTTATTCACCACTAGTGCTGAATTGTTGCCCTTTAAGAAATGCCTTTTTCATTTTGAAAATAGGTATAAAATATTTCAATATTCAGTGGGCCAACGATCACACGAGCTACAGCTGGTGCATTCACCTAACATTCTCTAGCAAGTTCCTGGTGTTTCTATACTGATTAGTGGATTACCCAGTCAAAAGGAGCAGCCTCTGGAGGGGCAATCAGGAGAAAGACTCTGAACATCTCTGTCCCAGATGATTAAGCTTGTCTCCTGAGAGACAGAGAAGAATCACTCCAAGTCTTTGCAGCAGGACTAATGAAGACTGATTTCTTGAAGCTACAGAACGATTCCTCAGCTCCATACCCACCCCTCCCTCCTTCCCTGCAGTAACCTCGGCTCCCCTCCACGTCCTCAGCTGCCTCTGCAGGAAGGCAAAGGCACAGGCCTGGAGCTGGAGGTGTGTGCTCGGCCAGCCGGCTGCTGCTGGCATCGCTGGTGAGCAGCAAGGCAACAGCCTCAGGTCTGCACAGGGAGGGGTCATCAGACAGACCTGGGATAAAGAAACCTTTGATTTCCTCACCCTTCTATCAGAATTGATTGGAGCTAATCAATGAGTTAGGAGTATTATTGCAGAAAGAGGGAGAAGTTTCTGAGATAGAATGTGGATAACTTCTCTTTTTTTATAACTGTCAAGAGATGTGGTGAGGGAGAATCAGCACATTATGCACAGCCTTAATAAAACACCAGGCTTTTGGAAGCTGGAAGCGGGATGTCTGGCTGTATAACATTTCTGAGCAGAAGTTCAGGCATCCACTGGCTAGTGCTGCTGCTCTGTTCCTTGACCTTATTCTCCCTCTGCAATAGTCATTTTGAGTAAAGGGCTTATGGGTCTTAATGGTGCCGAATTCTGCATAAGCTGTGCTTCAAATGGTGGACTCCTTGCTTAGACTTGAAAAACATACCTTTCAGCTGGTCATTCACATATGGCAGAGGCATTTAAAATCTATGCTGGCAGTGCATTAATCAGGTACTGAAGTATTTCTTGAGCAGAGGCAGCCATTTCTTTCTTTCATAACAAGTCAGGCTTGATGCAAGTAAAGACATGGACAAAAGATATCTCCAATCTCTCGTTTAATTCCAAGTTTTCCTCTGTTTTAACAAGGAAATAAAATAAAATAGCCCTACCAAGCCTGTATGCAGAGCTGTACTATAACTCTACATATGAAAAGAAAAGCAGTTGGCTGCATGCAAAAATTCTGACATATGGTCTCTAACTTTATAATTCAAATAATGATGCTAAAAAGTGTACTTTGGGCAATGCAACTTTGGTTTTATTACTAAAGTTATAAAAGGACTGTTCCAGAGCTGCACTCTGAGAAAGTACAACTTGGGGCACCTATTTTGTTCCTAATTTGATGCCCCTGAGATGCACATAAGGGGGGGCTTTGAGAAGTGCAGGACTCCAGTTTGTAAGTAGGAAGCTGCCAAAATGCCAGGTGAAGTTCATAGTGCCAGGAGGAAATCCTGCAGAGAAATGGGTAGGGATGAGGCCAGCTGGACCCTGAGTCTGGAGGCAGAATCAGACTGATAAAACCGTGGGTTTCAAGGCTTTCTGGCCCCCCTCACCAGCACTACTGAATCACCCAACAGTCCTCCCAGTCATGGGCAAAACCCTCATTATAATGAACATGCTTTAAAGCAACCTCTGGTGTAGATTTCACCTCTCAGTAGCAGATCATATATTTAGTCCTGAAAGTTCCTATCTGGTAAACACTCCCTTCACCAATGGCTCATCAGTCACAGATCCACTAACCCAAAGGTGAAAAAACATTGACTATATTGCACATTGGTGTAGAATGATTCAGGAGCTCTGCAGTCAGCCCTGGATCTCACCATGAAAAGGAGGTTTCAAATCCTACCCCAAGTAGAGGGTGCTCACCCAAGTGAGATGCAATGCAGGTGGGGTGAAACAGAGCTGTTCTTATGGGTGTTCAGGGCACACCGAAACAGGCATGAAACTACCTGCATATAACTGCCAAGAAAATTAAAGAGATTTACTTATTGTTATTTTATCATCTCGAAACTGAATTTTAATTTATTAAAGTAGTCTGGAAACAGACATTCAACAAAACGTGTATTGAAGTCATGACAACTTCTCAGAAATCTAACAGTTTGGAAAGCTGGCCATTCTTGTGCAGTAGGATTTCTTTATCATTTGTCTAGACTAGATGATAAAATTCCTTTAAAATACTGAAACTCATTTTTAAATTAATGAGCACAAACTTCCAAAAGCCTTATAAATTCATTAAAGTATTAAATACAACTTCTTTACAGATTACCAAGTTATTCAAGCTCTCATATGTGAATATTATTTAAAAATGTATATAAAATCTCATTTTCTATTTGGTTTTAGAAACAATAGATTTAATATTGCCAATTAAATAATTCTCATGTGAATTCTTGTGAGGAAAAAGAGTCTCATAATGCTTCTTTTCAGATGAGAGAAAAAATAAGCTATTTTGTAGGCAAATATAACAGATTTCATTTAATTGTTCCTCAGGGAAGAAGATTTGTATGCAAGCCTCTCGCCAACTTGTAGACTTCAACTTCCTAATTTTTTTTCATCTCAAATCATTAATTAATAACTGCACCTTCCTAATGGGAGAGAGAGCAGTTCCTGTACAGAACACTGTATTCAAGACCTCCGTGTCCCCAAGAAGTCAGCAGAAGCTGAGGATGGTAGGACTCAAGTGTGGACGTTGCCTCCTGCTCCAAAGCAGAGACAAGTGCTCAACACATCAGAAATCCAGCAAAGCAAAAGCAGATTTTCCCCATAATAGTGCTACCAGAAGCATCTATTAGCCACCAAGAGAGAATTCACTTCCAGCAGGCATGCGGTGATCAAAACGATCATTCCAGCGTACCTACGTGAAACATCCTTTGCTGATACTTAGGTTTTGTGCTGTTCCCATGGCAAGTGGTGGAAGCGCATAACTCACTGGCACAGCCAGGCGCTCAGGCAAGACAAATAATCCATCATCAGCCACTTAAATTTCATCTCCACATTTTGCCCTGTGGGAAAAATCTACAGAGTGTCTTGTAGGGGAAAGCATTTTAAAATTACACTGTCACAACCACAAAACCCACACCACCTCTTTGCAAAGAGGCTGGTCTCACACTAGCACAGCTGGGTTTTAGGCTGCATCACAAAGACCATTTTCTGTACTCTCTCATCTTGATGAACATCTCTGGATCTTTCTCAGAGCAATGCACTCTTGTCTCTGCTTAGTTAATTTATCCACTTTACATCCAGTTTATATTCACATCCACATCTCCTCTAATTTAGCTAATCACTTCATGCTGTCTAAACACTTTACTAACCCATCAAAAAGGCAGATTTAGAGTATACTCAGTATACATAAACCTTAATCACAAGTTTAGAAAAGGAAGACACCTGAGTAGGCAAGCACAGACAAAACTAGAGACACCCACTCGTCATTCTGTCCCATTTGCCAAAGAGCTTTGCAGTTTGCTGTGTCACACACCTCTGTGTCAGTAGGTGTGTAGAAAAACAACAAATGGTTGGAGTTTTGTTCTTTTGCTCCTGAATTTGAACTGCAGCTTCCTGATCTCAACAGAGAGAATTTTAGGAGCACGTTGTGCTCACCAGTCCTGTGCTTTAATGACCTGTCCCTCTTCAGGTGCAAATTATGGTCTTCAGAGGAGGTGATTTCAATTGCATCCAGCTGTTCTCAAGCCCACTCCAGGCACATCCAGGTGCTTGCCTGTTCCCACGCATCCTTCAACCATCACTCACACTATGCTGTCTTGCAGGGCAGTGGGGCCCAAGCATGACTCACAACATAATGGAGTAACTCTAGGCTCAAGAAACCCCGATGTGTGTTTGGGCGTGTAGCGAATTTATCACTAGAGAAACCAAAGTAGTATTCCAGGTGCCAAATTCACCGCTCCAATCACACAAACATAAACTTTTTGCTGCCTTCTGAAACCCTAGTACACGTACCAGGGTATACTAAACATTATTCAGCACATTGTTAAAAATGTTAGATCTTTTTTTAAATAAGCTTTCCCCTAAAGAGGCAACAAGAGAACAGCTAATTAGGAGACAATTTTTCTTTTATGTTGTTATCCATAGTAGCCTGAAAGAGGAGTGCTTTATAGACATGTAGAATTATAGTGCAAATAATTAAGTATTTTCCAAACAATAGATAGCATCAATCACTTCCCAAAGCACTGTTTGAACTTGACTATGGGACTCAGAGTTTGTTTCTCTAGATGATTTTTATTCCATGATTGTACTTTTTCTACTCAGAAATAGAGAAGCTTTGTAAATTGTTTAGAAGAATAGAGCCAGTATTTTTTGTTACTTGTTAAACTGTTAACAACAGGATCTGCTGCAGACACCTTGCATTCAATATTAGGTCCAAGTACAGCTGGAACAGTAGCTGCACCTATGGTCAGACTGAAGAATCACATTATATTATTTATTGTTCAAAATGATATGAAGATATGATTCAAAACTTTGTAACTATTACAAAGTCTGCTACATTAGTTTCACAACAATTTTCTTAAGCTTTCTTCAAGTCCATAATTATGACTTGAAGAGCATGAGAGCCAAATGCAAAAAGCAGTTGTAGGCTATATAGTGACTTATGGATTAAAGCCTCTGTCAACAAAACCTGAATTTACATTAGGTAATTTTCATCAAAATAGATTAAGGAACAAAAGTGCAGCAATTCAGTAGTTAAAACTGAAAGACAATTGAATCTACAGCTAAGAAAAACTTATGTGTCACATCACCCTTCTGCTTGAAGCCTCTTTCCTGACTCCTTGACTTTCTTCTAAAATAGTAGCTGTCACGGCATCATCCCCTGAAGAAGGTTCTTGCTAATCAGACACTGGTTATAACCTACTGACATTCTCGAGCTGCCCAGTTTATGGTGCCAGGTTATATCTCAATTCCTATAGGCTCATTCATGACAACCAGTTCCTCAAAATGGGTTTGTACGCTTGAAATTTTTCAGTGTTGACAGTCTTTTGGCACAGATTATTAAAAATAATAAATACAATGTAAAAATTCACATGACCCAATTACTGACCCAAAGTAAAAAAATCTTGAAGCTGACAAGTCAACCTGATTGGAAAACTGACAACCATATAGACCAACTCCTGTAGTTTTGTGGCAATTATAGAAATGAATTGTCTCTAAGGCTAAGTATTAATTGTAAAGTGTCTTAGAAATAAGTAACACATTCATCAACTCATTAAGTATTTTTTCTAACTATTCTTTCAAAACTATCTTATAATAAAATACTACATGTCTTGTAACTAAGTCTAAGCACTTTGATATTGTTAGATTAATATCAAATAAGACCCTCTTAGTTTGAGCCCAATACATTAAATAAAATATTTTTTTATAGCAATATGAAAAAGTCTGGGGATGTTATAAAGGATTTCACTATAAGCAGTTGAAGTGTGATTTAATGCTTCACTTACATGTGAATTCAGTTTTCAGCAACTGCAAAAGCTCATGTCTGCCATTTGGCTGTAACCCACTAACTGTACTCACTCAATTATTTGACTTCCCACAATTTCTGGGTCATCACTACTGGGACAGGAGTGTAACCAGGAGGGAATTTGTCCAGAGTATTAGAGCCTCGGTGGGATATTTCGAGCAGCAGGAGACGGGGCTGAACACAAAGCTACAAGGCAGGTCCATGTGCCATCCTGGAGGTGGGGCCAAAGCCCAGGGCTAAAGACAGATACACCTGCAGCATAACTCAGGTCAGGGCCAAGGCTAAGCCTAAATGAGGTTCCTGGGCCCCTGGTCAGGGTGTGAGGAGAGGTCCTAGGCGAGGCTGGTCAGGGCCATTAAGGGCTGTTCCTGCTCTCAGGGCATTAGCAGTGAAACCAAAGGATGAGGAAGCTGAGTGACTGCAGAGCTCAGTGGCTTATGAAGAATTTTATGTGTCTGGGTAGTAAATCTAGGACTAAAGGTAAGTCATACCATGTGGAAATCTCAAATGAGAAAGTAGGACTTGAACCCAGCAGGGATGTCAAAATACAGGAAAGAAAGATGAGATGTTGCAATGTAAATCAAAAGGAGAGGTTTAAAAAAAATCCCAACACTACAGCTAAAAAATAAAGAATGGAGTTTGATATGCAAATTTTCCCCAAGCAGGAAAGTAGGACTTATGGTGCAGTGCAGAGGTAAGGCTGAAACACTCAAGAGAAACTCAGATATGAGTGTCTGAGCTGAGAAACCAAGCTCCCCTTTAAAGTCTGCAAGCTTCTCTTCACACTTTGTTGTTGGGAGTCTAGTAGTGTGTCATATTGTCTTTCCAGAAATGGTCCCCAGACAAACTACCAACTCACCACTCTCAAGTGACAGAGAGCAGAGTAATAACTGTATAGACTGCAATTTGTGATGACCAAGGTGAAGGTCTATCCATATTTTTCCATATTTTTTAATTTTCCCTTTTTTTTTTTTTTTTAAGAACAACAACCAGCCTCTATCAAAATAGAATGATGTAAAATATTCAATGGTTGTGAAATTCCAATGCTTAATTAGCCGAGCTACTTATTCTGGTTATCTTCATTCCATGAGTTCATGCTTTATGATACATGGATAATTAACATGATGATGCAAATCACCTTTTTACCCACACCATGCTCCATCAAGCACAGCTATAGGTGGTTTCTGCTGACTCCTCTCTATCACTCTGTTCATTTGTTAGATGCTGGGTGTATGGTGAAAAGTATGAGAGGAATGTTGTTCTTTTGACCAAAATTCAACTCAGGAAAAGCCATGAAATTAAACTCATCCACTGCAATTGTTTTCAGATATGCTGAGCAAACCAATCACATGCCTTAAGTTTGCCTTTAGCCTTTACATTTTGAACGTACTTCCCTATCAGGAAATTGGGAAATAAGAGGATGATATTACTGTAGGAAATTACGAGTAAATAATGGTTTGGTTTTTTAGAGTTTGGGGTTTTTTTAATGGTTCTTTTACTGCCCAGTGCAGATCCAGTCACAGAATTGAGAAATATTCTGTGTTGGAAGGGATCCACAAGTTATTAATAATTGAAGCTTCCTAACTGAGCACTATGTGTCTTCTGTCCAGATTCAAGAAGGAATGTGCGGGAAAAGCACCTTTATGTTTTGTATTTGACTAACAATAATGAAAGAAAACCTGTTCACCCAGACCTGAACTGAGAATGCATAGGCAATTTTGTTCTGCTGAGTGACTCCACTATCTACATAATGTTCCTTTGACCATTTCTTTGAGTATGTGATGTACCTGATGTGCTCTTCTAGATGCTTACAACAGGATTAATGTACCTACAACTGAAGCTGGTGAGCCCTTCAAATGTACTTATTAAGGTTAACAAGATGGCTTATTTGAATTAAAGTTTTAGGAACAAGGGAATGTATTCAGACCTCACATTACATAACAGTTATCTTCTTCAAAATACTTTTAGAAGTGTATCTAACTGTGGAATATTTTTAGAGTATCTTGCTGTTTCTAAGAATATCTAGAAATTTTAAAAGTTTGTAAATGGGATTTGTGTTCAACAAACCTTCTCATTTTAAATGGTTCAGTAAAAAACATAAGGTTACAAGATTAAAAACTAAATTTTTGTCTTGCAAAGACTTCGCATTGACTTCAGTGAGTCTGAGTAGCCTGTCAAATTAATATACACTTCCTATGTGGACTTCATTAATCTACACAGAATACATAGTCCATCAATATTAAAAGTACCTTAAAGAGGAGAGGGGGCAGACACGGAGCAGGGTTGTGTCTCATCAATTGCTGTGCAGAAGGTCAACATCAATAAATGATTATGGCAAGGAATAGACCATTTGTACAGTGAGGCTGTTCCTAAACCCATCAATTTAGGGGCTAAGAGTGAAATGCAATTTTTATATTACTGATCCTTATCGCTACTTGGTTTAATTTTACTCTTCTCTCTCCATCTATTTTCCTCTGCTCTCCTCAGCAGTTGTCATTTCTGTCTGGAAAATTTTATCTGCAGGAGATTCAGCTTTTGTCATTCTCCTTTCTCTTTCTTTCTTCCCTTTTCCTTTTTCTTCACAATACTTTTTAGCTTTCCTTTGTAATACATTTCAGCTTCCCTTTTCCTTTGTTTTTTTCCCCCTCCTTTTCAGCTTTTCCCCTCCCTTCTTTGTAGCTTTCTCCCTCCCTTATGTATTTTTCCCCTCTCAGACTCAATTTCTGATGAAATAACCACTTTACTTTCATAAAATACAGGTGATTTATTTATTTTTATGAAAAACCTGACTGACATATAATTTTGGTCTAGTTTTTAGGTTGTAGTAAACCAGCAAATTTTTGGATCATGTTTGAATTCTCTAAGTTTACCTTTTTTTTTCTACATTTATATATATCTGCCCATACAAAATAAAGTAGATTTTACAAATTTTGCATTCTTTGGCCAATGTCCCTCTTGCCTGAACAATGGCAGAAGAGAAAAGGTTTTACTCTTTGAATAGTGAGTAACTGTACAAATGACATTGTCTCAGCCCCAGGTATCCTGGAATGGAAAGGGAACATGATAAACCTTGCATCAAAAGCAGTTTGTCTGTAGAAAGAGTTGTTGTAAATTCCCAAAGACTTAGAAAGGGGAGAGAAAAGTGGCAGCATGTTACAGTCACCTGAATGCTGATTCATCAGGCTTAATTAACAGCAAATTCTATAGTCCTGAGAGCTGTCATCAGAAGGGAAAGGAAAAAAAAACCCCATGGGTATTCTCACTTTTTCATTTCAGTAATTTCCCTAAAACTTTCACAGGGCAAAACTGATCTCCTTAAACCAAACAGTAATGGCATCTACTCAGTTAGTGAATGTAGAAGGGGAGGAGCATGATTGCTGCCTGCTGGATTAAAAATTCTTGTGATAACAAAAGAGGAGAGCAGGTGGGAAGGAAAGTAAGGTTTCTAAGGAGTGGTTGCTACTAATCACGCAATTTTTAAACTTCTTTTCATAAAGAGGTTGTCTTCCTGCTATCCAAATGGGAAAGTAAGGGCTATCTCTCCTAGCAAAGCAGCAACCAAGTTGTCCAATAAGTGACACATTTGAAACACAAGCATTTTTCACTGTGATTATTTCACTTTATTTCTGGCACAAAGGAGAATCGACTGCAGGGAGGGTTGAGTTCACAGAGTGTTCATATATATTTGCAGTGAAATACCTGAAATATACACTCCAAAGGGCTTCAACTCTAAGCAAACTACAGCAGCAAACTATGGTACTTCTGTGTGTGCATCTATGTGGGAGGCCAGGTTGTTGTGGTGGTGGTTTATTATAAGATATGGGGTGTGTTCTTTAACTCAAGCAATATGAAAATCTTTCCAAACTACATATCATTACTTAAATAAAATCAGTAATTTGTCATTTTTAGTTGATGTTACCAAAGTTAGACTCTACCAATGCTACTTCATGAGATCCATTTTAAATAAAACCTTTTGTATATCCCATTTCTGTGCAAAATAAATTGCACTGTGCTTGGTCTCCCTACTCTCTACACCCACCACCACAACAGATGGATGGGTGATAGGATCTCTCCAGAGCAGATTGTGTCCTCCCTTACAGGGTAGCTGTTGTAGCCACCCTGATCTGAGTGGGCAGCCAATGTCTGGGACCTTCCTGGGGTGCTGCCATCACAATGTGATACTACTGACACATGGCTCATGTCTTTGATTCAATCTTCCTAGGTTACAAAGCAGGCATGCACATATGCTTCTGGTTCCCTGAACACAAGAGAAAAACACAAGGTTCCCTCCCTCCCGGGTTTTCTTGTTACCATTCTGAGGGCAAGGAGATGCAGGAAGGAAGCAGAGGGGAAGGAGAGGAGGGAAACTCTTTCGGTCAAGCTCTGGGCAAGCATCATCATTAAGAACAGCAACTTACGGCCACCCACAACCTGCTGCAAAACTGTCAGTGCCCCAGGGCAGTTTGGACTCCTGCTCTGACAGCAAATGGCCAGAGCACACAGACTCACTCATTGCTACATATAAGCTCTGATTTGTGCCCCCTTAACCTTTTGCAAATAACAGGTACAGCCAGACCAGGAAAAACCCAAGGAAAGTGGTGCCTCTCCCTATCATGCATCATTTCATATGATGAATTTGGTCAGGTAAGTGTGTTCAGATGGACACTGCTCTTTTGATAAATCAACCCTTAAAATGTGGCAATTAGTGACAGTGTAGGCTAAAATAAGCTCTCACAGGGAGCATTAGCGCAAGGCACAAAGTTAAAAAAAATTGATCTCCATGCTTGTAACCAAAGTGGAGAAAAAATCCCTTGGATCTGATTGTATAATATTTAAGTTGCTACTGCATGGATCTTTAATACGAGACATTTAAACTGTGTGAAAACAAGGAGTGTTGTGATATTACAGCAAATAATCTCGTGTTAATATGAAAAATGCTTCCAACACACCCAAGTTCTCCTTTCAGTGGACTTTTTAGGAAATATTTTTGAACAAATATTCTGATACTACATTTTCAGGCTAGATTACAGAGGGATTATTCACTTGTTGCTTTAGTTTCCTTTCAGAGACTTCTGCAATATTTCATAAATCCAGATCAGTACAGGTTCTAGGGAAGGTGTAATTTGGCATGGGGAACACCTTCTTGGAAGAGATGGTAACAGGCTGACAGGCTAAGTCTGTGTGGGTTGATCTGTCATCTCCTCAGATTCTGATAAGTGGCTCCAGGTCAAAGTCAGGGTAAAATGTTAAAATTTGTCCAAAGTATCTTAAAAACCACTTTTAAGAAGAGGTTTAGATAGAAGTTTAAGCTTTTATATCTGGTAATCACCTTTCAAATATGTCTCTTGTCTAACTTCCTCGTATGAATAGCAAAGTCTTTATTTATTTACCAAAAGTGGAAAGGTGCTTGCCTTTGGCCACAAAGCATTGCTGAAATGTTGTCTGTGAGGAATAAGACTTGGAAGTCACTTGCTGAACTGAGAAGGGATGGTAGTGGGTAAGTGCTCTGACCTTTATAAGTGATTAAGTTTGAAACTAAGCAGGAAGGAAAATGCTCTGGTCTCAGGAAAGAAGCAGGGAACACTTGAATTATTATTCCTGCTTCCAGAATCCATGCCAGTAACAGGAATTTCTTCAAGCAGTTCCATCACAGCAGATTAGGGGTTTATACTAAATGTTCTTGGGCTGCAAACCAAACCTCATCCTTCTTGCCATTATTTATTATGTTGGCTATCAATGATTAATTTAAGGAATGAAATATTTAGTCAGTTTCTTACTGTCCTTTTGTGACACAGGGCTGTACGTGAGTGAAAGGACAAAGATATGATGCATGAAACCTCGACTTGTTTTCAAGTTCCTGGTATACATCAGCTCAAATATTCAGGTATGGCACCCATCATCAGGGTCACAGGAGTGCCGTGAAGGCCCTGCACGTGCGGTGATTTCTCCCTGGAAGTGAAGGTAACAAACTTGACTCAATCTCAGGCGAGCCTGTGGTACACACAGACACCCCCTGCAGTAACTTGCACCAGCACAAATCCTGAGGCTCAGGTAAGCCAGGCCTTGGCAGCCAGTCCCCACTTCATACTGCGGGTGAGCTGCTCTGGCTTCTAGGAGGTCACTGCATCTGCCTCAGATGTTTCCATTGGTGCAATGGCTGTGTTTCAGGCTTTCCCTGAACACTGTGGAAACACACCAGCTGGTCCCAGGAAAAGTCTTGTGTGTGTTCGAAGCTTTGAAAAAAGATTTTCTGAATTCTAAAAGTTAAAAAAAAGGAAAAGTAAGGCTGAGGAATCTGGGAGATCTCTCTCTAACTGGTCTTTATTAATACTAGTTTCGTGCTGTGGTTATTTGCATACATTTACTGAGCACAGTAGAGCTATTTTCCTTGTTCTGATTTTGTCTTAGAAAACCATGAAACACTGGTGTGAAACAATTTATCTAAGAGCAAGGTGGCTTAATTATGCTTATGGTTTATCTTTAATAGGTGGGTTTAGGATAAGCATTTTTGTTTTGTAGCAACTTTCAATTTTCCTTTCCTTTGCCACTGTAGCAGTAATTGCTCATGTGCTTATTACTTGTCATAGAAACACATAGCTCCACAGAGGGATGGGGAAGGCTGTGCTCAAAAACAATCAATGTATTTGGGAGACTCAGCAAAATACCCAGGAGCCTGTTTTTAAGGCTGATTTATGTCAACAGGGAGATCCTCACACAATGTGGAGCAGTACTGTGCTGATCTCAACACAGCTACTTGGCTTGGTGCAGGCTAAAAATCTGGACCCCAGTGTGTGTGATTCCCTCCTTGTGCTGATGCAATTATCACCACTGTGCCTGAGGAAGGTTATCTCTGCCTCCTGCTCTCCTCTCCTTACAGCCCAGTGACCCTACAATGCACTGTCTCTTTGCTTTCACTGAAGGGTGTCCACGCTGCGGGGGCAAGCTGGATTTATGGCTGGGTGTCCCTGTGTGAGCTCTGATGCCACGGGCTTGGTGGCAGTGAGAGCACAGCGGCACTGGCGTTGCTGCAGCTCTGTTGCCTGCACCAGAGCCCCAGGGCTCACCTGGTTTGCCCAGCTCAGGTACTGCTGCCAGCTCAGGTACTGCTGGCACCAAGGCTGGATTTGTCTCCGCATGCCAAGGGGCTGTTCCCTCCCTGCAGCATGGCACCCTGAGGAGACAGGAGTTGCTCTGAGTTGTGTTTCCCTGCCAGCAGTGGCTCACCATGCTCTACTGATCTGGCTTGTTCCTTACAGAGGGCAGCGAGAATCCCATCCCCGTGCTGCTGCTCCTGCTCAGTTTATCATTTTAAATGCATGGTCCATTTGACTAGCACTCCATCTGTTTGTAGGATAGACACAGCTCCCTCTGGGCCAGCTGTACATCTTCAGCTGTAAATGTAGGTCAGCTGGCTGCCATATAAGTGTTTCTTGTCCTTTAGAGCACGGGTCCTCACACACAACTTCACAGTGTATGGCATTTGCCCATCTTTCAAAAAAGCTCATTTTGTTACAGTAGCAAGTGGTTTAGCTGCTTCTGACATTAGCAGTCCTACAAGCACGATAGTAAAAAATTCTTCAGTCCAAGTATTGCACACTCATTATCAGGGTGTTTCCAGCTGTTTCATTTGAAGGTTTTCCTGACAGTTTTGTGATAAGGAGACATTGATCTCAGCCCTATCAGTGAAATTCATTATCAGGTTGATGTCCATAAATCAAAGCAAGTCCTTCAGGTTTTCTGCTATGCTCAGAGACCATACCTTCTGATGCTAAACATAAGATTTGTTCATTCCTGCATCCTCAAGAGCCCATCATCATAGGTTTGAAGTCTACATATAAAAGGGATTCTCAGGAGCTTGCACAGGCCAGTTGGGTTCAGGTACTTGCTCTTTCCTTTATGGTATAAATTTGTTACATTGCTCAAATTACACAGAGAGTGCTTTACATATACATGCCTGCAGACTTTAATCTTAGATATGATGTTTAATATGCAGTGAATTTTTTTTGGCACCAATTCCTAAGAAATCCAGGCTTGTGCAATCCTGATGCAGAAGTCCCAAAAGATTTTCCAAAAAAGACAGAACAAATCAGTCAATGGGATCACAAATCAGAAAACTTATTTTAAGATAAATTTTGCAGAGAGAAGGTGAGGAGTGCACTCTGTATGATAATGCAGGGACCATCCATCTGCCTGTAGGATCATGATGTGATACAGAGAAGGTGGGTGTTGCAGAGCTCGCTTTAGCCAAGGCTGTGTGTCCTTCTGTACTCCTTAGGTAAATGTCCATGTGGGAAGTCGTGATATAGCCCAGCCTAGTGCCAGGGAACAGTCTGTACTGGGGACTCCTTTTACTCTGGTCAAGAGCTAGGTGGAAATAGAAGAATCAACCTCATGAAGCCACAGGCAGCCCGTGCCTCCCTGCACAGGGCTCCCTCAGAATCACCCCAAGACTGTCCATCCCTTGTCTTCCTGACAGTCAGCCTGGGCCAACCATGTCACCAACTCAGCTGTGGCTGAGACACCACCAGTGCTCTGCCCACTGGGACATGGTTTGTTCTTTGCCAGGGTTGTTGCCAGGGGCTTGTGTGGCACCCAGGGAAAGAGGGTGTGGAGCTCCAGTGTCCTCAGAGGACCTTCTATCTCCCAGTTAGACCATGACAAGATAGGCTGGATTTGTCTTACCTGCCCCATAGTGCATTGACAGTTGTCTGTTTGAGTGGACAAGGAGAGAGAGAATGGGTTTGTGCCGTGGTTTGGCAACATCTCTGTCGTATCAGGCTCTAACAGGAAAATTAACAATAAGAGTGGCCTTCCCTATCATCATGAGCAGCCCCTGCCTCCCTGCATGGGAGGTGAGTCCCCAGGCCCACCCTTAGGCTGTCCATTTCTCAGCTCCCTGACAGTCAGGAGACACCCATCCCGGGCTAACCATGTCACCAACCCCTCTGTGGCTTGGGTCATCACCAGAAAAATATGAAATATGACTCTGAAAAATCTCCTTCACGTTGTCAAAAATCAAAGCAATTAGACTGGCTTGAGTACTGGTCTCATCCAACATGTTAGAATTTATTCATATCATAAGAAATAAGTAAGTTGTACCTTTTAAAATGACTCTTGATTTTTCTCTGTTTTCTTCCTATAGACTGTAATCCATTAGGAACTATTTGAAATGAAGACAGCAGTCTGATGACTTATACTGAGGGATACCTTTGTGGAATCCATAGTTTATCTAGAAGCTGGAGAACATCTTTTAGAAAGAGACAATTATTAAATTATAGAGAAAAACAAATCCTGAAGTGAGTTTCTTCAAAGTTTGAATGTTATCCTGATTAAGACATACATAATTTCTAGTCTGAATATATTTAACTTCAGCTAGATCTGTCTGTCAGATATTGTTATAACTTTTATTCTGAAATAGAAAGTCTTATTGTATCTGGAATATTTCTTTATCTCTGGATAATTCTAGGCTGTGATCATATTAACCTCCCCTTTGCTGAACTGTTGCCTGAGCTCTTGTAGACTCTCAATGAAGGCAGGTGAGACTAACTCCTCAAGCACTGAAAGAGCTACCCTGGAATATTTACAACAGTTTTACTAATGAAAAAGTATTTATAAGGAGTATTCTGGATTATTTTTATTTCCTTTTAGAGTTTTTTTTTCCCTCCTCTCACTACCCACATGTCCAACTCCTGTATCTTGGTTACCCAGGCAACCTCTGCTGTCTGAGCTCTGGGTGCAGTGCTGAGTTTTCAGTTCTCCACATAGAAGGAGGATGGTATGAAAGATGAAGGAACAGGTAATGAGCTTAAGTGGGTTAGGAAAGCCCAACAGATGACTGATGGCAGTAATGGGAGTTTTATTTAAAGGTTAAGAGTGCTAATAAATTCATTTATGCAGCTAATTAAAAAAATCCTATGACTTTCAGGAAATAGTAGGGGGAGATGTTACATCAGTACATTTCTAATATCTGCTGAAATGTAGTAGCTAAAAGTAATACAAAGACTTGAGTGACATTTGATAAGCATGTTATTTAAACTGAAACTGATACAGCTCATGCTTCCTCTGCATTTGGAAAGCATGAGCAGAAACTACCACCCAGGCAAAATAAAAGCATTTGAAACATTCTGAAAGTGCCTTGAGACTTGACTTTTAAATGTAAAAATCATTAACTATACCTACCAAGCCACTTCAGGTAAATAACAGAGGTTCGTTTGCTATACTGCACTTCTGTTTTTCGTTAATGATCAGTAGATGTGTTACTTTACAGCTACAGACACATTTCCTTGCTTTTAAAAAGGTAGCAGGACCAGAGAGACTACTTGCTCCAACAGAGGGAAAGTTTAAACATTTCAAAAGCTCCAGACGGATGTTCTTATACTAAAACTTTCTTCTAATGTGGATTTCGGTGTTTCTTAAGCAGGCAGCTTTCCTTTGGTCCAACAGAGTTGAACTATATGTAAACAGCTCATTTCCAAGTAGTAGACTCTGGATTGAAATGGGGATTAGGTCAGTTTGCACCACTGTGTCACTGACTTAGGGGTGGTGGCAATGACTGTGAGCTTCTAGATGTTGCAGGCTCTTGCTGTGTAGGTAGAGTGCAGTCTTTGAGTTATAAGTTTCAAAAGTTTTTGAAAGCTTTTGACATTTTGCACCTCCCACTGATAGATGTGGGCATGT
>WBMZ01014282.1:0-53856 GCA_013400975.1 Atrichornis clamosus | reverse complement strand
TTCCACTAGATCAGGTTGCTTAGTATGTAATGTATAAAATATATAAAAAATACAAATGCATATGTGTGATCCATACACATATTTGATTAAATCCCATGTCCGTGTAAAGGGATAACCAGTTTGACACACTCTTTCCCTCCAGATAACCTGGCCTCCACATAAACAAAAAGCTCATGCGTGAGGCAAACAGGAGCCAGAACTGTCTCCAAGAGGCAATCAAGAATCAGCCATTGTGTCTTTTTTTCTTCAAATCAAGTTTTAGAAGACTGTTCATAATCAGTTTATTCACATAAGCGTCTGTTTCCTCACTCAGATTCCAGTCATCTGTGGTGCAATTAAATGCATGAAATAAGAGAGCTTTCCCTGGACAATACTAAATTACTCTCAGCTGAAAGGGAAAGTTGTTTTGAAGAAATTCACAATAAAGGCAAAGCTGTTGATCTACATAGGCAGAAAGACATATCATGCCAAGTTTCATTTATGTATATTTTTGTTTTTTCACTGTTTTGTCAAGCACCCTGCAGCACAGTTCAGTGATAGCGGGTAGTGTTTGAATGAGTGGGTAAAGAATGTCAAACTGAGTACAAGAATGAAAGCATTGGCCTTGACTATGGAAGGTCTGGTTGATTTAAAAGCTAATTCAATGATACAAGCCTTCACTCAGCTGGTTTGTTCAAAGTACGCACGCAGATTTTTTATCTTCTTCTTTTTTTTCCTCCTTGTCTTTTGAATGTGTGTTGCAGGCCTCAGGCATCTGTTCACAGGCTTTCTTTTTCTTACCATGGAGAAAAAGCGTCTCACCTGTCTGAAAGATGGAGTTAGGACACCACACCACTCTCATTAGTTGTGAAAGAGTTTTCTTGCTTCCTTTTGGTTCTGGGCATGTCTTTTTTGTGTCACTCATGCCTCTTAAACCTCCCACAGCTACATCACCTCAGGACACTCGCAGCCTGGAACAGCAAGTTGTGAGATGCTCAGTGCTTGCCTCTGATCGTGCTGGTTGTCTGTGAGCCAGCTGCTGTGCCCTGAGGAGGATGGGGTGGGCATGAGGCATGGATGGGAACTGTGGCTGCTTGGAAATTAAGCCAATCGGCTCCTCCTCGACCTTGTTTCCAGCCCACTGGCCTGCAGAATGACAGTCTGGAGGTCACTTACTGGTCTAGATCTCCAGCTGGGCTTGTCACGACACCTAGTTGAGAGCTGAGGCTGTCTCATCCTGTTATAATTGGATCAGTCTTCTGGCTGGTCTGGACAATGGAGCAGTTCTGTAACATTTGTTTGTATATCCAATACTGTATGGACTTGTCTTGTATGGAATTGTCACAACTGAAGTGACTTAGCAATGTAAGAAAAAGGAAAAAGAACAACTCTTCCGATTCTACAGAATAAAAATGGCCTTCTTGAATCAGTCTTCATCTGACAGTAGTTTAATTATGGATTATTTACTAAGATTCAGTCTTAAAACACAGAAATTGCGGAGGTGCCTGGCACCAGTAAATTAGATAGTAAAGAAGGTGATTTGTCATTATTACAGATCATTAGTTCTTTTCATGTTTAAACTTGCCCTTTCCAAAGACAGACTTCTTTTGAGTGTCTGGAAGATACAATATGCTTCAGTTACAACCCAGCTGGCATGTTAGTCATTGCACTGGGTTGATTCTGCCCTCTCCCAGAAAACAGCATTAAAAGATTCATAAACTGTGAGCAAAGAAAGTGAGGCACAACTGGACAAATAAGACTTAGCCAATAGAGAACTTGTAAGGTCAGGAACTTCAGCAGCAGCCAAAATGTGGACGGTACAGTTCTTTCACCTCTGTGACTGATACATCCTCTGTTCTGCAGCCTTTTAAGAAAAGAAATCTCTTAATGGGAGAAACGTGAAACCCCAGGAGGTCTGACAGAACTGTCTGAACTGGACCAATTAGAAGTGATGGCATCCTAAAATCCTTTTCCTTGAAGGTGGGAAAGTGTTACGGTGCTGCCCTCTAATGCTCACAGCCTTGCATTCACTCCTGGATGGAGAGGTTTGAGGTTAGTGTTGCTTAATAAGTAAACCAATGATTTTTTGTCTTCTCTCATCACATAAAATTGGAAAAACAAGGCTTTATGTTAAATTCAGTGGCATTTTTCCTATGCAAGCACACTTGCTATTATGCAGTGAAATCATGAATTACTGAGTGCTTTGGGGAGGTAATCCAATTTGTGGATATTTCATTTAAAGTGTGCCATGAGTGAATTGTCCCACTGTGATGTACTGATAGGCCTTAGGCTCACACTGTCACTGAGAGGTAAAATAAGGCAACTCAGCACAACTGGAAGAAATAGGGGAAACATTCCTGTACAAAATCATGATAGACATCTTAGGTTCCTGTGCCTTTAAATTTTAAAGCATGTAGAAATGATGCTCCCTGGTCTATTATATCTTGCAGAACCATTTCACAGGATCACTTAATCTTTTTCAGGAGCTTCCCTACCCGGAGTTTCTTATTGTTCTCCCTCTGCATCACCTAAAACCCTGTCAAAATTTAAAACTGCTATCCTAATCCAAGATTGAACGCCTGAGCTTTGCGCTTTCATACATCCTGTTTTGCACTTAAATAAATGCCAGCAGATCCCCCTCTTCTTCTTTGCAAAGAGATGCAGAAAAGGGGGAGGTGGAAGCGGTCAGGAGCTCCAGTTTAAGGCTCAACAGTGTTCAGTTCCCTTGTAGCCTCAAAATTTGACCTTGAAGTCTGAGAGCTATGGCAGCAGAGGGGGCAGGAGGAGGAAGAGGAGGGAGGGTAACGAAACAAGCAGGGAAACATCTCCACAGAAACCCTGACCCAGTGAGGGTCAGGATCCAAACTAGCTTATCAAGCTGCATAAATATTAATCGTACCGTTTAAGACTATATTCTGCTCCATCTGCAGAGTTTCACTGTAAGAGGTGTCTCTAATAGGGCATGATGTCTCCAAGCGCCTTTTATTAATAATTAAAACACTATATCTTGAATTACCAACCGGTTCATGGAAGATAATGCTGTGTTGGCAGTGTCAGGCAGGGGAGATCCTAGTGCATAATGCTGAGGTGAAGGGGTTAGGTATGCAACCTTCTGCCTTTCTCTTCATTATTTACATTTCAGTGCTTCCTAAAAGCCATGAGAACGTGCCCTTCTTGTGCTAGGCTCTTGCTCCACACCTCTTTTTCCCATCTGCAAAATGACAATGCTTTCATTTTTCAAGATCTTTGAGGCCTATCACTGAAAAGCATCATAGATGAGCCAGTTTGAAAAAGGACTTGTATGCCCAAGAGCTTGTTTGTTAGAGTATACCAGAGGAGTTTTTAAATGCTGGCACCAAAAAATTTTGTCCTGATTATGGTCTTACACTGTCACAGGCAAGCTCTCTCCAGGCACGTAGTAAAAGGTGGTTCTGGAAAATAGGGAAAGAAAATATACATTTAGAAATTCCTTTCTGCCAAGGAGGAACAGGTGAAAACGCAGCACAGTGATTCAGCAGAGCTTCAGCAAGGAGTGCTGAAGGGCACTAGCAAGACTCAAGTGGTGGTGGTGGAGGAGTGTCAGTGCCATGGACTGGCCAGAGAGGTGTAAGGATGAAGCACCAGCTCGTCTTACGGCTTGTAGCACACGAGAACATGTGTGTGACCAGGAAATGAGAGCAGAGTAGTAATACAGGGAGAATATTCAGTCAATCCAGATAGGAAATATTTTATTCGTGAGTTTGTGCTTTTTTATCCATTGGAGGTGAATTTGCACCTGGCAACAGGCATAAAAGTGTGCACAAAGGAAGGTCCGTGACTACTGGTCTTCCAAGGCAATAAAGTGCAAGGAAGGAAGTAGAAGACAGGATTGAGCCCACACAATGCAAAAGGGACCCTGGAACAAAGATGTCTAAGGAAATAACGATCCAAGAACTATGGTTAATGTGATGTATCCCTACTCTACCAAGATTACGTGTTTAGTTCTAGATGTGGTGAAGCTGGAGCGACCTGGACTGTTCTGGAGTGGGGCATTAGGGTGCATCCATGCTCGAAATAACTTTTCTCTGGCCACTTGTGACGTCCCTGGATCACTCTCTGCTCTGCTTTTAATCCAAAATGAATAGAGCAACTGAATTTTTGAGCACCTGTAGTTGAGTCCATACTTAGTGTGTTTACATCATTGCAAACAGGTCTTGCATCTAGTTGTGTTTGATATTTCTTGTGTCAGAAATCCCTTTCTGTGTCTGGAAATGTATGAAAGGATTTCAGAACTGAACTCACATCATTTGCAAAATAATGTCTCCCACACTTTTAACTACTGTGCATATTTACTGTACATGGGAACGGGGGAGGGGAATCATTGATGAGAAGAGTTTGAAGTTACCAGTGCAGCTTTTAGTGAGCTACCCAATTGTTCCAGACATGGAAAGCTGCTTCTCTCAACTGCTCTAGCCATAAGATTACTTTAAGTCTAAAAGGAACCTGGATGCCAGATTTATTAATTAACAAATCTGGAAGAAGCAAAAGAAATCCCTAAGAAGCAGGTGCTGATGAGATTGTTTAGAAAAAGGTTTGTGTGGTACAACAAGGCACTCACACAAAAGGAGATTAACCTTTTCACTTCCTTTTTGGTAACTATTTTAGCACCCATTATCTTCTTCAGTTCCCTTTTGTGTTCCTTTTGTTTTCTAATTCCATTTTCTCATGATAGCTGATTCACAGGAGGCTCTTAATCTTTTGGCTAGGTGTTGCAATTCTGTGAAAAAAAATTAAATACCTAAGTGAGGGACAAGAGAATTAAGGGATATGTCTGAGGTCACACAATAGGTTAATGGCTAATCACAGTTTGAATTCAGGAACTTCTAGTTATTAGACTTCTTCTGCAATTGACTGTGTTTTCTACTGGAACTCTCAAGTGCTATAATATCACTTAAAAATTTATATAAGTGTTGCATAGGTGAAAATTAAAAATGTGGCCAGGATAATAGAATTGAGTTACTGGGAATCACTAACAAGCATCCAACTTTGATCATTTCTTAAACAAACAGACTGGACTCTGATAAGATATATTTGACAATCTCAGAACAATTAATCAACTCTCAGAATTGGCAAGTGTCAGTAATAATATCTTACTTGTAGATCACTGAATATCCACTGAAGACTGTGCTGGTAATAAAATCTCTCTTCCTTTTGTTTCCTTGGTGGAATATGCTAGCACTTACTGCTCTGCTGGGAGTGTTATGTGGGAGAAATTCTGGAAGAAGGCAGAGTACTGCTCTCCTTTATCTGTCTCCTTCCAATTAAACCTCCATAGATTTATGTCTTAATAAAATGGCAGTTATACTTTCTTTTTTTCAATTCATCTTTGCAGTTAAAAACCACTATTCCAAACATAATAGGTGCTGTCTGCAATTGCTTAAATTGGGCATAAACATTTATTGCCTCCTTAACTAACAAATGCAACCTTGCTATTCAAAGGAATGAGGAAAATTCCACTCAAGGTCAAGTGACCTGATGTTTTCAGGCAGCCTCATTACCCACATTAGCGCAGTAGAAGATGAGGCAGAACATCTGGTGTTGCCATAAAAAAGATAGAAATGCATGCATATTTACTTTAGCTCTTCATGTCAAAATTGAGCCTGTACTTTCATTTTGGGTCAATGTTCTGACAAACTGCTAATCTCAGTGTTTAAGATTAAGCTGAAAAGATTCCTTGGTCTCTGCTATTCCCTACGTTCAAAGAAAAACCATGGGGATACTGAAATTGTCAATCCTTGCTGCTTGGCAGCACTATCAGATTTCAGGCAGAGATGGCCCAGCCAATGTGATATGGATTTTGTCTCATGCATCTGACACCTGCGAGGTAGCTCTTTATTGGAGCGCTATTGGCAATCCTCTGTCATCATGCCCATCAGTGAAGTTTGCTCACCATAATGAAAATGAGTTACAAAACTGAAAGAAGAGAAGATGGCTCTGCAGCATGACCATTTCTGTGCTCCTCTCTTGCTGCCCTCTAATGAGTTTCTGCCCCAGTGACTTTGCTTTCAGATTCTTTGGAGGGTGTGTACAGGCAGCAGTACCACACCAGTTCCTGCAGGAGCAGCCCTCAGCTCATTTGAGGTGCACAAGTGCAATTTACAGAGCTCATTTTTTTATTGACTCCCACCCTCATGACAGTAGTTTTGGATCGGTTTTGCATCCGTAGGTTTAATCACACACTGACAGCAAAAAGACATTGCTTTTTGGCTTTGCATTCCTCCTGAAGTCTGGCACATCTAAGGTGTGGAAGGAGGGAAGTGTAAGATCTGGCTCTACAACTCCTTGTTGTGTGGGAATGCTACTATTCAGAGTATCTTAGTATGGAACTTAGAAGACCTTTCCCTCCCTTAGAGGCAGGGAGGTAGCACTGCAGGAGAGTGGTGCTGGGCTGAAAAGCTGCCTGAAGTACATGTACAGCACGGCCCATCTACACAGTATCACTGCTTTTTATCCTATTAGCACTCCTGTTCGTTTCAGTAGAGGGCACATGTCTCTGTTCAGCATTCAGGAACTCCTGTTGCAGGTGCTATGAACACCAAAAGCCGAATCTTTTGTGATCAGAGGATCCCAGAAACTCACTCGCTCCCAGAAGGTCCAGAAATAAGGTGACACAAATGGGAAGTTGTCTACCAAAGGGTTGCTGTGGAGTGTGCTGAGTTGGTCTGGACCCTAATGTAGAAGGCAGCCAGGAAAAAGGGAAGAGCCTGGTGGGAAAGTGTCAGGCATGAAACCGTTCCTCTCCCACTTGCTGCCATTCCTTCCCGACTTACATGTTTTCAGCTAAAATGTAGAAGGGACAGCAGGATTATCCGCCAGGGAAAATATATCAGCCTCAGTCATCACAGTGCTGCGACCAGGGATAATAAACACACTCTACTGGTGACTGACTGGAAACTGCTGCAGAGAGGATCATAGGAACTGTACCCAGAGATTAACAGTGGGTGATGCTGCCTTTTCCAAGGTGGCCTTAGTGGAGTTCCATGCAGAGATGTGAAACCAAGATAATCTAAACCCACCATTTCACTCCATATGTTGTATTGCCTTAGCACACTTCCTTGCCTGTATTTTAAAGTGCTTCAATTCAGAGTAATTTAAAACCTCATCAGTACTCACTAGAGGGTTGGGGTTTAGAACCTCAGTCAATTAAGTCCATGTGGATGAGTAATAGGAGTAAAACTCACAGTTTTCAGTGCAGAAAAAGAAAGGAAAAAAAAAGAAGAAAAAAGATCCTATAGCCTAGCTATTCTAAAGCAATTATATTTTTAGTTACACAGAGAGACATTTTCAGACTTCTAATTGCTCCAAATCTATCTGCTAAAGAGTCATTACATTCCATTTTAACCCCTCTCTGACACCAGGAACTAATGCTGTAATTGAACTGTGTCACCAGTGATCTCAGTACAAAGTCATTAGTGGAGTTGTTCTTTTTCATATTTGTTCTAACATTTCTGGTCATTGCTTACAGGCATGGGGCCAGATTTGCTGCCAGCATATGTGGGTACAACACCACTGAGATCGGTGCTGTTGTGTCCAATTAGGCTTGTGATGAGGTTGGCCCCATGTGCTACGAGCTTTCACTAACCAATATATATATTCCCATTACAGACTGTGATCTGTTCACCCAACTACATCCTCTTAAACATGTGGCAATGCAGTACAATAAAACTCAGTAGGGTCATGCTTTTGAATTCTCCCCCTTTTTTTTTTAATATCAGAATACCATCTTTAGGCAATTTCATATCCACACATGTGATTCTGATTTCAAGTATAGACAATAAAGGAACAATATTTTAAAATATTGATTTCTTGTTTACAGCAATGTGTGTATGTAAAGTACCGTGGGTTCACCTCCTTTCTCTCCACAGACATTAATTGAAGAATGAAAGAAACTGAATCTGAATATCATGATAAACGTGTTAATAAAGTTCCATGAAGTTTATGTGTTACAGGTTTTGCTGTACTTATGAAAAAAGAAACATTAAATGTCAGGGATATTGCTAAATGCAGGCTTAAAAGGTGATATTTAGCCATAAACAGTTATTGGCAACTGATAACGTGAGTCCTATAGCAAGCTGTTAATTAAGATTCTACCCACATTTCTAATTTAAACTCTGCCATAAAAATATGCTCTCTACTATAATCTGGAACACAGATTTTAGCACAGCAGTGCTTTTTGTTTGTTTTGTTTTTCATTCCAAAAAATCATTCAGCCATTTTATAGCTGAGAAAGACAAAGAGTAAACTAGAAGTTTCCAAGCCCTCAGTTATGATCTTACACAACTCATCTGAGCTCAAGATTAATGCTCACAAATGCAATAACTCAATCTCTTTCCCATGGCATTTGACAGTTTAGAGCGCAGTATTTAGTTAGCAGGTATGGAGGGGTTTGCTGGTGCCGGTGTCTATCAAACCAGTTGATTCATAACCTGCCTTCCTACTCTGAGCATGTGCACAGCAGACAGATGTCATTATTTATGGCCTAACTCTGCCTGTGCTCCCCGTGACGGAGTGAGCACCATTTGGCTGTGTTAGCACGTCCTGCAAAGCTCGTGTCATTATGGCACTGGTTTGAGCAACCATGCAACCAACATCTGCTGGCTCACAGCTGCTTAGTGCAGAGGACAGGAGAAGGTAATTTGTGACCATCTATATGTGATCATGTAGATAGCACTTGAGGAGAAACTGCTTTCTGGGCCAAACTGTGGCCCCTGACCTGATGGAAGGGTTACATTAAGATAAGCAACCCCATTTCCATTTTTACCTGTCTCATATTGAAACCAGGCTCCCCAGGGACAGAAAACTGAGCTTGTATCTGGGCCAAGATCCTGGCTAACTAGGTCACCACCGTGACTGTGCCACCTGCAGCCAGCTTAGCTCCCAGGGGAAGAGCAAATGCCGTGTGGTGACACGCACAATGTCGCACACAATTCCAGCACTGCCGTCAATGGAAACATTCCTGCTTTCCCCTGACTCAGTCAGCTGAACAGCCCTTCCTTCTCTGAGGAGAGAGCATCAGTGCTAATGGAGGCACACAGTAGTATGGAGGGGAGAATGGATCCTTGGTAAAAAAAACCCAGAGCTGAGGAAAAAAGAGAGAACAAAATAAAAAAAATTGCAACTAGATTTTACCTGCCTGAGTTCCCAATCTCACTCCCTTTCAGCTACATCAACACTTATGGTCTCATCCACCAGCAAGATCTAATAACAGTCCAGTTGATGCCAAAATGATTTTTGCTTTTATTCTTAATACATTTATATATTCGTATGTTACTATATAATTATAGTTTCTAAACCTCAGGCCCTCAATACTTTTCCTTTTAAGTAAAGAGATTCCTGAGGGCTGCACCTAGTCTAAGTTTCTTCTGAGACCCAAGGGCAAGACACCATTCCCTCATAAACAACAAGTGTCTTCCAGAGACATTTCTCATAACAATTGGTGAGGAGAGACACAACTAATACCCTCTTTTTCATAACACATACTGTCTCTGACAGGGATGAGCTAATTGGAGGTTCATGTCAATTACTTCATCATCTGTATTCCTAACTGGAGATTCTTGTTAGTTATGGTAATATGATAAACTTATAAAAAGCTGTCCTACTCTATGTCACGTGTGCATCTTTGGTGGACATTCTTGGCATGTTGTGCACCATGGAAGGCCTTAATTAAGGTACCCATATTTCATCACCTAATCTTGTCCAGCTCTTGATTTACATAGGGGCAAATTGGCATTGCAGTGGGGTAGTGAAGCTGAGGAGAGTGAAGAGAAACCTGCTGTAACAGCGACACTGGTTGATGGCAATTTAATGTGTACAGAGAACTATGGCTCAAACATTCATGTGTGGTGGTTTAGTGATGACCAGCATCATTCCAGACACCGCTGTGTCTGTTTGAGAACCCGGTTTTTGACTCAAGCTATGAACAATCCATAACAGAGTTACATCTTGTTGACTTCACAAACCTTTGGACTGGATCAACTTTAGCTTCTTTCTTTGAAGCTTAATAAGAGGGTTTATGTCCTTTTTACGCAATTGTATCTAAATTTTCATTAGTTTTATTATTACATTACTACCAAAACAATAATATGATCTTTTTTCACTATTTACTCAGCTTAATGAAACCTGAAAAACTACCTTAAAAAGCAAAATGAAAAACATTCCCCAAGCGCAAATGGAATTAAAAAAGACTATAAAAACTATATTTCCAGCTCCCTTTACTTTATGTAGACATTATCCTGAGCTTTTCTAAAGCACTCAGTACTACTTTAGCTTAGCTCCCCACTCTCAGCATCCACCCACATAAACACCCTTAGACTTTTCAAGGCAACAGGAGTGCAGCTGTGTGAAACATTCCTAACAGCCCTACTCTACTTCCTAGGTCACAGACCTGCTTCTCCCCACTTCCTCCATTCACCCAAAAGGTAAATTCCCTTCAGCCATGCTAAATGCATCCAGATCATCAGGAGGCAAGACACCAGCATAAATGCCAATTATTCTTATTACCTGTTGGAAAATGATCATTATCATTACGTTTCCAAAATTAGGTTCCATATTAATGTCTTCCTGTGGTGCCCTTTATATTACACCATAGAGGTTTAATCTGCAACTAGTTTTTCTTGCTTCTGTGGGATTATTTTATCACCTTAATGTTCCTCTAACAGACAGTATTTTTGGCATGTGAAGTGATGAATGTGCATTGTAAACCAATTAGGCTTTATTTTAAAAAGAAACTGTGAAAGGCTATGGAAAAACATTGTGAAACACTGAGAAATGCTTGAATTTCTTGATAGTTCCTGCCATCAGAAAGTGTGTTGTTTAGCCAATCTGCTAAATCATTGGAACAGTTTTATTTTTAGATTACATGGCTTCTCTGCTAACATTTTTTTCTGCTATGTAGAACTAATTACCATCCCATACACTATTGTACATACCTTCAATTTAAATCAAAAGTTAGATTTATTCAGTGATTCTTTCTAAAAGAACAGGAGACAAAGACATGCATGCCCTCGAACTAATAGTCATTCTGTGGAAAATTTCATTTTACCCACCGTCATATTTTAAAGAGTTAATTTTCATTTTGGCTGTGTTTTATTAATAGGCCACTGGAAGCTTATAAACACTTCAAGGCTTTTGAGACTGTGTTTTTGCAAAAATGATTAATTATGCAGTGTTATGGATTATGATGCCCTCTTTTCCATGGTTTCCGGACTTCTTGCTTGTTGTCATGTAGCTTCAACAGTTTGATGAACACAAGAATACTTTTTTCCCTGTGTGTTCTAAAAGAAAGTGTGATTCTTTATGAAGGACATATTGCAAATTGAAAACCTGCCATTCACACAGTCAGGTTGTCCTGTGGTGCATATCATATATAACTGCTTTACAGTTCCTAAAGACTAGTTTAGCACTTTTGCAAGACCCAGACTATCAACTGCAGAGACTGACAAACTTAAAGCCAGCAGAGACAGTGGTAATCATCAAGACTGATTTCCCAGACAATACAGACCATATACATTCTCTCACTATTTCTTTTAAAGAAGACAATTTTTCTTCCTAGAGCATAAGAGCTATTTCATCTCTTAGACAGCAAAGGGACAGTGTCACCTTCTACCGTGTTGCCTCATTTTTTGATGAAACAATGTCTGAATAGTTTCTTTACAAAAGTAGTTCTTAGATTCTTTATGGACCGTGTGAACTGGAGATAAGTAAATCTTGAAAGAGGTATGTCTACTGGAGAGTATAAATTTCAGTTCTTAATTAATATAGACAGTGTGTCCCAGCCATGCTAACACAGACATATATTTTCTACTGGCTTCCTGAGAATATCGCAGTGAGTGGATTTATTCCCAGGAATATTAGTGATTTTCTCAGTACACAGATACTGCAGAGAAATTACACTTTCGACTTAATTGCAAATTCCCACATCAGTAACCTGATCTAACAGGCCTACTCTACTCTGCTTGGAGGGCATCCCTGCATTGCAACAAAACAGTTTTACAAATGCAGACAGAAGACAAGTGACATGCCAGAAATTGTGCCTGTTGATGTTGCCTGTCTGCAGGGCAGTGTGATGGCCAAGTGCATTCAGAAGCCCCGGGGCTTCGTCACTGATGAGGCACCAGCAGAAAGATGTGCTGATCATGAAGAATCACATTTTGACCTGACTTGTCCATCCATATAGAGAAGCATGGTAGAGAGGTAGAGAAATCTCTTATTCCCTCAGGGATTTTGCTCGTTACAGGAGACCAGCAATCTATGTCTTGTGCAGCAAACAGGCAGACAGGGGTGCCCATTCCTCTTGTCCCTGATATAGTAGCAAGCTCAACTGAGCTCACATGGACAAGAAAATAGAAGAGCCTAGAAGGCAAAAATGACCTATCTCCTCTCTAGTCTAGGACGGGGGGTGGAGGGGGTTGCTGTGACCTATAGTCTGGCATGCACTTTTCACGCGGAGCTGGACAGACACATGAAGCCTTTCCTCCAGGGACACTGGGAGATGCAATTCTTATCTGTCGTGAATAGCTAGCATGGAAACAGACCATTTACTTTGTTTCATAGCTAAAATGCAGCAGCTATGCCTGCCATCACTCTGTTAGAATCTGACATAGCAATTCTTAATCATACTTTGGTTTTTCTTTGTGCTTTTTCACCCTTATTCTTGGAGGAGTTTGCACAGTTGATGAATTCTACCTTGCATGACATTCAGAGAACAGTGTCCAGGCCATGTTACAGACAGGAGAGGCAAAGCATGTTGATCAAGGGAGTGCAGACATGTGGCACCTTTTATCTAGGCCTAAAGTGACAGAAGGAGCTGCTGTAGCTCACCCAGTGCTGTGGCGAATCACTGCTCTCCCAGCAGAGGCTGCTGCTCCTTCAGGCTCCTTCAGCTCCTGCTGGAAAAGCCCCTCAACCCTCAGCCCAAACACGAGGGGCCTGCTTAAGAGGGCGATAAGTAGATCCCCATCTGGATTCGAGTACATCCCCGGAAGCATCTCAGAGTGTTTTGCCTTCGGCCAGGATGGTAACCTCTTCAGCTGGCACTGCTGCTGCAACTGGGAAAAGGATGTGTGCTCACACGGTGACTTGCCCAGGGTCAGACTGCGGCATAAACAGACTTACAGTTGCTTTGGTTAATAAACAGAAGATAAGCACAGGGAAGGCAGGAAAAAGTTCACAGCAGAAATTCTGCAGTTCAGAAACAAGGGAAGCAAAGGGGAATAACAGTTTTCTTTATTAGAATAAAGTCCCTTATTCAATATTAGAAGAAAGCACATTTTCTGTGATTCTTCACTTTTTGCAACATAGTCTTCACACAAACTCCTAGTTTTATGAGGCAGCAACCAAAAAATCCTTCTCCAAAACTGTTAGACAGTGATAATTAAAGCTGCTTTTGAAGAGGCTGGATTTGAACCACAGCTTGACAGGGAGAGTGCATTATGCAGTACCCTGCACTCCCTCTGCATCACACAGCCTTTCTGTTGCAATGAACTCACTAAAAATGAAAGTTAAATCACATCAGACAAACACATAATGAGCTTGTGCTGCAATGTTTAATAAGTTAATCAAGTATGTTAATGATACATATTTACAAGAAAGGACTTTGACTCAAAATCAAGCCAGGAAACAACAAAGGCTAGTAATAAGAACAGCTTTGCATTGACAAAGTCCAGATGAATATGAGATAATTTGGGCATCAAAAAGAGAACAGAGAAACTGATAATAGATGGAACTATGAAGAAGAGCTGAATTTCACAGCATATCCAATTACAAAAGCCATTATGGATGGGAATAGCAAAACAACTTGTCTATACAGGATGTGAGTAGAACTCAGTGGATTAAATTGTCTAAATCTGTACCATATTTCATATTTATTTTTTAAAGTGGCTTGATATGTGGAATCTGAATCCCAAACTCTTGGAACATCTGGAATGTCTCAGGTTTTTGGTTGGTTCATTAGAAATTAAGGCTGTTGCGAGTTTAGGGTTTCAAAATTTATTTCCCCCTTTACAACATAAAACACATCTGGAGTGCCTTGGATGGAGGTTTCTGTTTTTCTGGTCAATCAGCATGTCCTCAAAGATGAAATGGCTGGAGTAGAATAATCTAATTGTGAAAGCCCCCATTTTAGAAAATGTGATGGGCTGAATGCCAGGTACCCACCAAAGCCACTCCATCACTCCCCTCCTCAGCTGGACAGGGGAGAGAAAGGCTTGAGAAAAGGACAGGGAGAGATTCTGGTGCTAGCTTGAACTAAGACTGAATAAAACATCTCTGAGGTCAGATGCAGACCTATTATACTGTATAATCCATTTATTTGGGTGCATTTTGTCCATCTCCCCATGCTCAAATCCTTCTTGGTTCCTCAGCAATGTGAAATGTCTATTAACATTTAATGTCTATTTGGCTGGCTCTGGCACACCCACTTTGCTTGAAGGATTGCTCCCTGGGGGAGGTCCCTGGATGGAACTGTGCCTTAAATATGTATTTAAAGACTCTACATTCTCTGTCTTTAAAATCTTTTGCTTTCTTAAATTTACTTAGGTATATTCTCAAGGGTAATAATTCAAACTTGGAACTCAATGGTGCTCAACCATTTTGAATTTTTTACATATATGTCTAATTTCTTGCAGAACTGCATGTATTTTAATTTGGTAATCTGGTTTTGTTTTGTGGGATTTATTGTCCCTAAATATCCACTGAACATCCTGTATGGATAATTCCCAGAATGTGGGCTGTTCTTAAGTAATGTACTCTTGACTATTGGAGCTTTGTGACTGGTTAACTGAATGGTGGAGATGTTTTCTGCTCTCTTGCTTGGAAAAACGTTGCAGTTCAGATAGGAGTAAGAGAGCTCTTTGGACAGCCAACACTATCTGTGACTGAGTACCTAACACTCTGAAGGACTGATTTATTTTTCAAGGTTAACATTTTTTAACAAAGTGTGATTGTGAGCTGCCTAATGTTTTCTGTCTGAAATTCAACTTTATCTGTATAAGAGTCTACACTAGCAGCTTCATCAGAAGGCTAAACATCTTGCTGAATGATGAAAGACATTGTGAAAGTACTCGAATAATGCTTAGTTAATAATGCTTTTCTCTAGTAAACTTCATAACACAGAGGTTAAAACCACTTGGAGCTCTAAATGAAGATTCTTCTTAACTCATTGTGTGTCATTGGCAGTGGATTTCAAATGAGAGCTTCATAAAATCCCACTGAAGACCAGAGGCCAGCAGGGTGGATCATCTGATGTCTCGAAAAGGTTTTGCTTGGGCTGCTTTGCCCCCCAGAATTCAGCATGCTTCAGACCCTGGCAGAGAGGGAGACTGCAAGCCACTGCACAAAGGAACAAAAGCTTTCCTAGTGCTGCTTCCCTCTTCCTTTGTTTCTTTCCTGTTCTCATCTTGAGGGCTACTTTCACTTGGTCCTTCTGAAAGCTGCACTTTTGCGTCCCAGTTCTTCTCTCATCAGTCGTTCTGCTTTTTAGAGTAAAACACACAGACTAGGTGGCAAGGAGATGTTTTGTGGACTGCAGTGAGTTTCTTTTTCCTTCAGGGTTAACCTCATTGCACGCACTGAAGTTTTCCTGTATTGTCCTTGGCTCTTCTTTTTTTCGTTCTCTACAGTGAAAAGCTTAGCCTCAAAGTGCATTTTTCTCTCAGCTCTTGCAGCAGGAAAAAATAGCAGCTGTGCCATAGCTTTAGTTTTCAGATTTCTTCTAATTATTGGACAGACGATTTCTTTTCCACTACAGCAGACTGTCTGTCTATGTCTAGCTAAGAAATAATGGAAAATAATAATAAAGCAGTTTAACGCATTGAATATTTGTGCGAGGCATGCACTTCATCCCAAGTCTTTTCTGCTCTTCATATGCTCCTGTTTAGTCCCTGTTATTGTTCACTCAGCATTTTATAATGACAGGCATATAAACATTATAGAACCGTGCAGCTGGAGCAAGCCTGAATGCAAATTACCTCGCACAGGAAATTGTGTAGCACACTCAGTACCTGAAAATAAAGATCCAGATAATGAACATGGAGATTCTTTGGATGTGAGTGGAATTACACTAATTTACAGCAGCTAAGGATTTGCTTATGCATAAACCTCAACAAGCAGGTGAAAACCAGTTTGTCCTGTTCATAATTGGTATCTTTGTTGTCACAGTTCCTCTCAGCAGCCCCTCAAAATGAGATGTAAATTTCCCCCTTCTCTCAAGATTGAAATGCTGGATCTTGAGGGATTTGACTTGGACATGATTTAGGTATAAAATGGTTTTAAGTGCACAGATGTGTCAATACAGTACAAAGGTTAAATTCCTTCAGGGAGAGAAACCTCTACAGCCTTGTCCCTTTCCTTGAACTGATATGTCCTCCAGATAAAATGGCAGACAGTTCAGGAGGCAAGGAGCAGATTTAGAAAATTGTAATGAAGGGAAGACAGGCTCTTTGGCAAAGAGCTGATGTAGTGTAGCTACCAGAGAAAGCAAGTCAATTGAGCTATGATGACAGAAACCGAGTCCTTCTCAGTAATTCCATTCTATCCTTGTCCTTTACAAAATTTGAAAGGGTTTATTATATCCCCTGGACAACTAATAAAAGCAGATCTAAAATTAATTAAAGATACATAATCCTTTCACAAAGAAAATGTGTTTTGCACCAAAACCTCACAAACAATTATTGTTTTAGATATGGCAAATGGTAGTAACAAATACTAAGAGAGAATAGGCTGGGCTAAAATTCCAACAGGGTAATTTTGCTTGTACCAAGTATGTGCTTTGTTTTAATTACTGCTTTGTGAAAAACTCCAGTAGCTTTACATACCATACAAGCTTTAAGGAGGGATTTGTAGTGTTTCCTGCCCTTCCATTTTCCTCATGGAAAATGTTGATCTGTCTGCCTGAAGACCCGTTGAGGTTCTGAATCAAGGCAAGGAAGGAAGAGAGAATACCCCCTGCCTTACATCTTGAGTGGCTGTTTACACTTCGACAGAAGCAGACTAAATCAAAATGACACTTTCTGATACTTTGTGTTATGCAAATTGTTCCACAAGGGGTAATACCAGCACACAATGAGGTCCAAAGACCCACAGAAAAAGACTTGCACAGTAATTAAATGTGAGCTGAGTGAAAGGCTGCTGCTAATTCACAGGGCCAAGGGCTAAATGTCTTCATTTTGCAGCATGTGGAGGAACACTCAGGATTGAGGCAGCCTCTTAAGAGCAAAACACAGCCTTCCCAGAAACCTTTCAAGACATTGTACAGGCACTTGGAATGAAAGAATTATGTGATAGCAGAATATATTGTCCTACCATCATACAAAACAATTCTACACCTTTAATATAAAATGAGTGGAGATATATCCAAACGATAGATATGAATTCTGTACTGAATTGCCTGGAGTGTTCTCATCCTCGGCTCATTGTGACAGCCATGAAAAGCATGTTGTACACAAACTTACACACAGCAAGTTCTGCTGCATGTTGGGAAACATGGTATCTGTCAGCATAAGACACACCCCATGCATGTCCCCATCTTACTTTATTTTCATAAGTTTTGTCAAAAACCATGAATTCATCCAGAGTTTGAGAGGGATTTTGCATGTAAAGAAATCAGAATTAAGTTCAGAAGCTACATGGTAGTACAGACAACCAGTATCCTAGTAATATCTCATCTATTCAAAAATGTGGCAGAAGACTAATTAGAAAAATACTTAAAATGCACTTCAAAATGTAAATTTCAACACTGTGTAATACTGTTCATTCATGTCATCCCTCAATCTGACTTGAAAACCTGAAGCCTGAAGGCTCAGCTGGACAATTGCTATTCCTTACCCAAACAGACCACAGATAAAAGAGAGAAAGAGAAAAAATGGAAAAGTCTCTTGTGAATTGTGCTCTTGAATGTCTGTCTAGGTTTCTTGGTAATGTGACATCAGTGGGGTGAACATGGTTTTAAATTCCTTGAGTGGTCACTAAGTGAAAAGAGCAGAAAGGTCAGGGTAGCACAAAACTAATGCTGGTTTTATTACTACTTTTGTCCTTATTAGCTCCCTAAGAGGAAGAAACTGCTACCTCAGCCTCAAAGAAGAGCAAGAGGAGAGCAGACCATCTTTCTGACCTTGTCCCCCATGACACAGTCATAATTTTGTTTAACTTCAGAAGCCTGCTTTTGGTTATATACCAAGACACCCAGCTGACTTTTGGGGTGAATTATGTATTATCATAGAATCATAGAATTTTTTACTTTGGAAAAGACCTTCAAGATCATAAAGTCCAACTTTTAACCCAGTGCTGCCAAACCCACCATTAAACCATGTCCCCAAGTGCCACATCTAAATGTCTTTTAATTACTTTCAGGGATGGTGACTCAACCACTTCCCTTGTCAGCTTGTTCCTATGCTTGACAACCTTTTTGGTGAAAAAAATTTTCCTAATATTTAATCTAAACCTCCCCTGGTGCAACTTGAGGTGATTTTCTCGTGTCGTAGTGCTTGTTCCCTGGGAGAAGACAGACGCCTACCTCAATATAACCTCTTTTTAGGTAGTTGTAGAGAGTGATAAAGTTTCCCCTGACCCTCCTCCAAAATCCTTTTCTGCCAGGCAGCTTTCCAGACACTCTTCCCCCAGCCTGTAGCACTGTATGTGGTTGTTGTGACCCCAGGGCAGGACCCTGCACTTGGCCTTGTTGAACCTCACACAATTGGCCTCAGCCCATTGACCCAGTGGGTCCAGATTCCTTTGAAGAGCCTTCCTACCCTCCAGCAGATCAAAACTTCTGTCTAACTCGGTGTCTTTTGGATTCCCATCTGTATCTGGATGTAACTCCATTCACCACCACTCTCTGAGCCCAGCCATCCAAATTGTTTTATACCCTGCAAAGAGTGTCCCTATAAAATCCATGAGCAGGTAATTTCTCCGGGAGAATACTGTGGGAAATGATGTGAAAGGCTTTCCTAAAATCCAGGTAGACACCATCCACTCTCCCTCATCCACTTATAGAAGGAGGGGAAGTTGGTCAAGCAGGACTTGCCTCTCATAAACTTGTGCTGGCTGGGCCTGATCCACTGGTTGTTCTGTGTGTGTGATGTGTGATGGCACTCAAGATTATTTGCTCCGTGACCTTTCCAGGCACTGAGATCACACTGTAGCTCCTCGGATCCTCCTTCCAGTCCTTTATGTAGTTGCATATTATACTGCAATGTAGTGTATTGAAAAGTGCATTTATTTCAAGTTCTGTAAGATTAGCAGAGGAATATGTTATTAAAAAAATTTGAAGAGTGGTATGGAAAGCATGGCATGTTTCAGAGTTCTGCTGTGGTCCTGTATCTGTTAACATTTATGCACAAATTGTGGGTGATAAACAAGATCAATCATGTGGCTAAGATGAGGGGGTGGTCATAAGGAGATGTAGCAAGGCCTGTTGCAAGATCAAAGTTAATGTCCCCTCATCCTTGGGGAATTTTGAGGAATGTGAAGCCAGAAATGTGAACATGGGATTTTTCTCCTGGGTGCCATCAAATTCCTGTTCTGTTTCACTTGACTGAATGGGATCTGCATCAGGGACTTCCTATACTCCTGCCTAATCAGGTGAAAACACAGTGAAAGATGTGACTAGCCATCTGTAGGGAACAATTCCTGGGCAACAGATAGAAACACACATTTGCCTTGCTATAAACTAATTCAGTCCTGGATTCATCACCCTTCCTGGGGCCCAGCTTCAAAATTCACTGTGATGGATTAGATATGCCATTACCAAAACCATCTGAGAACATGTCTCTGTGGGCTACATTTATCAGCACAGGTACAGATATTCTTTGTTGAAATGATCTAACACCCAGTCTATGTAAAAGTAAGGGTGATTGCTGCAATATCTCGTGTTTTTAGAGGCTTTCATAGCAGGATTGCAAAGGAGTTCATGAATGAAAGCTTTATTGCCTTTACTATTATTGTTGTTGTTGGTATTCTTCTTCTTCTTCTTCTTCCTATTATTATTATTATTATTAAGCTGAGAAAGGAGGCTCAGGCTGGTGACAATAGATGTCCAATGACACCAGATGTGAAGCAAGCCCAACTCAATCAGTCACAGAATGGTTGATTGTTGTTCCAGATGGTGCGAAAAACAGGAGGAAAGGGTCTACCACTCACTGTGGAGACATAAAGAGAAGAAAAGAGAGGAAAGAAGACCACCAGGTGCAAAGAATAGGCTGAATTCAAGGGAAGGTGGTCTCACTGTGACATAGCTGTCAAGAGAAAAAGTTTTGATTGACTGGAAGATTAAGTGATGTGCAGAATTTCTCAAGCAGCAGATTTCCACATAAAGCAGAGGTTTTGGTTTATCCTGTTCTTTGTGCTGGGGATACAGGTGTCTCCTCCATCAGCATGTGAAATAATACCACAACATAGCATACCATATGATTCAAGAAAACTTTCAAGACATAGAAGCAACAGTAAATAGCTACTTTTTTTTTACCGTGTATTCAAAGTAAGTGTCGTCTTCGACATCAGCAACAGTTTATGATGTGGCATCTGTGACCATTTTCCACAAAAGTACAGTCATCTCTTTGTGTTTTAAGTCTCTGAAATAGGACTGGGAGACATAGCAACTTGTAGAATCCCAGCAGTGAGTTTATGAATGATGCATGAAAGAAAATCTAGCTCCGCCTGATGCACAAAGGGAATATCAGACAGGGTTGAGAAACCACTGCTGGGCTGAGGTGCTTGATGTGATATTCAGTTCAGGCAAAGCCAGGAAAGTCCACCAAGTGCACTATTTCAAAGTACACGTGCAAAAGTACAATCAGAAAAAATAAAGAGACAATGTTATCAGGTTGTTTGCATAGTGGGTTTTTTCTCTCTTCCTCCTTCTCCCTTGCTGCCATTACCTTTTCCAAGGCAGCTGCCTTCACAGACTAGGCAAGAGCAAGGAGTGTTTACATCACTCCTTAATAGATTTTTTAGAAAATTGTTGTAGTGGAATATGTCTAATATATTTCCAAGGAAGGTCTTTCACTTAAAAAGAGTGTTCTATGACTTTTTAAATAATGAAATATCTTCCCCTATTTCTCATACTAGTAGAGGGATCTAGGAAGCCCTGGAAGTTATTTCTGTGGTGTAAAAAAACCTCCTATATTTTCCCCAGACTGTTCTGATTTTTCAGATGAAAGAACAAGAAGCAGTGGCAATATAACAACCCAGTTCATATGTGTACGTATCTAAAATATGGGGGGATATTTCTCAAATAATCACCAAATGCGATGCAAAGCCTAAAGACATCAAAAGATTTTCAACTTCAAGATATTCTCCATGATGTTTTTGTATACACTATATTATACCTCACTTGGAGTTCTAAATTCTAAGTCACAGATACCTTATCTACAAAACAGCAATGAAGGTGGAAACTACACTAGAAAATATTTCCTTTACTGCACTATATTTCAGCATAGGCAATTGTTAGTTACCAAAACTTGTTTCTGGTTAACAGGCATTTGTAATAGCCTTTAACTGAATTGCTTGCGCCAGTGGAGAGATGAGTACCAAAGAACCTGTTAGGACCAGAAAATATGACAAATCAGCAGGCAGAATAAGTCACCTTTCTACTCTTATGAAAAAACCAAACATGGAAATGTACCTTCTTGATGCTGATGCACCATGAAATATTCCACGTCCCTCTAAACTGAAAATAAACTTTTGCACCCTGCTTCCTACATTTCCACACTGACAATCTTAAAAACGTAAATGCTAAGACTAACTATTTTCTCCAGCATTTTGTTAAGATGTAGGGCTACACAAACTTTAATCTTTTAGTAGTTTTACAAAACAACTAGAGGGAAAAAAAGTACAGATTTTGGAGTTCCCTTATGAGGTCTGGTAAGAAGCATCACATTGAAGAGAAAACTAAAACCAATTTAGATATATTTGCTCGTAGCTTGATCTAATTTTGCTAATTGATTAGATCACTTAAGAGGAAAGTACTGACAGAAATGTGACACACATTAGCAGGGAGAGAGTTGACAGATCTTATGGAACAGACACAATAAAGAAACTATTCATGTACATGAAGATAGGGTCAGATGGCAAACTGGAATGCACATAATGCAACATCTTCATTATTGTCCTTTTGAGTAACCGGAGGAGTTACAAATTTTCATTTATAGTTATTATTTGAAGGGATTTGTTTGTCTCCCTGGAGATTTTCCACTGAGGAGCCAGAAATGTTTTGTGAAAAATATTAAAACAGAAGATTTCTACCCTATATTGATTATGTGCAAAAGTTCTTATTTCTGCACACTATTATTTGATTTTTAAATGACAGTACTGGCCATCGTTTAAATCACTTTTTTTTTTTACATCACTTTTTAAGAAGAGTGTATGTAAAATGGAAGTATTTTGAGGGTTTATTTAGGGGGATGTTCTAGATGTATTGATTATATCATCCTGGAAGATTTGGGCCCATTTGTTAAGTATTATTAGTGTGTGGAAGGTTTTCAAGAGTTCGTTGAGGATGGTTTTGTTTGAGAAGCAGAAATGAAATTCTGAAAAGTGGTATTTACATACATCATTTCCAAGATCCCATTTCTGCTGTACAGTGCAGAATACAATGAGTGTATCTAACAGTGGTCAGGTAGAGCTGTGGCTAGAAATAAATTATATTGGCAGATAAAAATGGTACATTCCTGTACACAATTATATTTGAAGATGGGCCTTTCAGTGGGAGCTTGGTACCTATATTTTTTCTGAAGTTTTTCCAGGGAACAGCTGCTCATTCGCTTCACTGTGGAATGCCTATCATATTTGAAGCACTGAAGTAACACAATGCTAATTCAGAGATGTGAGGGCAGAGCCAAAGACAATCTGAAGGCAGGAAATCTTGGGGCAGATCCTACATCATAAAGTTCACAGAATGCCCCTCCAAGGCTGCTCTTACGCCATGAAGAATTAGGAAAAAGCAAAGCTAGATACTCCACAGTACAGAAGTCCAGCACCCAAACCCAGTGTCTGGGTATTCATCATATTCCCCTGGAATGAGGTGAACTGTACCTTCAGCAAGCCTGCATTTAACACATCTGACACAAGATAGCAAACTGAGCCAGCTGATGCCAACTGGTGCTGTCACTGGTTAGGAGAGAAGAAAGGAGAAGGTGGTGAATAGGAATGCCTGGTGAGATAAAGACAGAGAAAGGTGAGAACAATTAACCTCTGACATGAAATATAATATATTATGGTCATCACCAGCTTAATTGAGGATCAGGGATATGCTCTAACATGTGCATAAGCTTTGCAAGGTTCATTTGCAAAATGCCACATATTTACATTATCTGGGAGTAATTTGCATTTCTGTTCCCCAGTCATTTTCTGACAGGTGAATGCTAATATAACTCTGCAGGTAACAAAGTATTAAGAAGATTTAGAATGTGAAAAACCACTTAATGTGGTTAAGGAAAACCACAGTAAAGTGCAGGTCCCCTGATAGTTTAAAGGAGAACGCAATTCTTATTGTGTCTCATGAAAACTTTACTCGTAAGGCCTTCCAGTGACAGGCACAGCCCAGCACACAGTATGCTCTCTTGAAGCCTGGAGACCAAAGTCGTCTTCCTAGATCCATCAGTTGTTTCATTTTCTTGGGCATGTTGTTTTGCCATTTATCCTGGGGACAGGGAAAATGTCTGCACGCAGACTGATTCTGCATCTCAGCACACAGAAGCTCTACAAAGCACCTTGCTGACAGACAAAAACCACACTTCAGCGAGCAGGGAAGAATGGGTGGTTTGGTTACCATAAATAGGAGCTGGCACTAAATGGATAATATCTAATTAGTTCTATCTGCAGAGCCCTCGTCCCTAAAATGGAGCTTTTGGAACTTCACTCCATTGTCATACAGTTTCAGACCATGGGGGTAAAAGCATGACAAAATGTTTGGAATCGCTTGAATTCTCTGTATTAATAGAGTGACCTGCCATCTGCTTCTCTGCCCACACTTATGGTCTGCTGCTCCATACATAAGCATCCATTCACAAGAGAGGAATGTTTGTGTGGCAGGCAGCTAGGACTCTATTGTATAGGTCTTTACAAACATTGCAGTGTGTTTTCCCAGGCACTTTTTAAATCCATCTACAAACACATCAGTTTGCCTGTGTGGTTTGGTTTCTTGGGGTTTTTTTCACCTCAAGGAAGACAAATCTCACATTTTAGTGAGACACTAAGTTAGTATTTTCCAAATGTAGAGATACACACACACACACATATAATATTTTACTATATATTTCTATGCATACATATATATAAAAGTACAATTACAGAGAGATGGGATGAATATCGATTTTAGAATTAAATCCTGCTGTAATTGAGTCTAGAGAGAGATTTTTAGGGCAATTAAATATTATTTTTTGCTGACAAAATTGCCTTGGGAAGTTTCTCAGCACTGCCCTGACTCAGCTGCTGCCCCTCTGCTGCAGTTTGCTGTCTCCTTGACGGAGGCAATGCAATTGTTTGTGGAACACTCTGTGTCTCAGACCCTTGATACAATCCAGGGCAAAAAGAAAAACACCAGGGAAAAAAAGGCTTTTGTTCCTGTTTTTTGTTTGTTTGTTTGCTTTTCAACACAGATCTCCCTAATCTGGTCCATGAAATGATCCCACAAGCAGTTGTGCTGGCACATCTGAATGAGTGTGGGAGCAGGCATAAAGGGCTGAAGGGCAGTGGAGGAAGGGCAGCTCATTTTGCCACCAAGGAACACATACCATGTAACTAATCCCTACAGCTCTGCACAACAATGAATCAGAACTTCAAACCTTCTAGACTATTTACTACATTTAATTCGTGATTTTGACTCTTTAAATATTCTAGGTGTGGGGGTGTATTTTTAAAAACGTATTCTCTTTTGTTTTTTCACTAAGACATACTGAGAGAAGACTATTCCTTTTTTTTTTCCAAAATAGTGTCAGACAGTGAAATGCAGCTTTAAGCTAAAATAACTTTTTTTTTTAATGTAACATCTTTCTTGCCAGTGAAATAAACAACCAGCATGTATTTCCAGTTGATGCTCAATTCTTCCTAATATTTGAGTCAGCTCTTGTACATTATTATATGAGTGCTATTGTTACTGTTTAACATATGGAGATCACTAGGTGTTTGTTCCTCAATGAAGCAATTTTTTTCCCCTAGGATAAATAATTGTGGGTATTTTATTTATGGAAACCTCAGTATTGAACGTGCTCTTGCAGGTCCAGCAAATAATATAAGTGTGTGCTTAACCTCAGGGGTATAATTTCTGCTGCACTCATCAGGGAAAATATTTACCCGCTGAGAGCAAAGCATGGGTCTTGCTGGATTACAGCCAACATGTTCAGACTGTCCCAAAATTGAGCTCATAGCTAATTGAAGTTACTACACACGCTTCTGTAGGAGTTAGTCACCTGAATGCCATTGGAGATCTGGTCTTAAGTACTCTTTGGAATCCTAATAATCCCCTTTTTCAGTCATGTTTTACTGCAGTCTCTACACAGCTGCATGCTATTTATGCTTCCAGAACAATCCTTTTAACAGTTTTAGATTGGTTTCCTTTCCTTTCATGGTGTCTCTGTAATTTTTTTCTAGTACGAAGGCAAACAGGTACCTCTGTCTAACCTTCTTTGTTCTAGTCAGTACTGCATATATTTATGCTATGTCATAATGTATTTGTTCTTTTCCAAAGCATTCACCTTTATAATCACCATGCACACAGGAGGCATCTTGCTATTCCTCTGATACTTTTTTCTTGCCCTTCTCTGGATCCATTTGGTTTACCCTTTTAGAAGTGCTGTGCCCAGAATTGTAAACAGTATTCAAGGTGAATGTACACTCTCAGTTTACATTATGAGACATTCTTAGTGGCATTCTTTTTCTTTCTTAAGATAGACTTGTTTATTTTGTTTGAATCTCAGCTTCCATCAACAGGTGGTTTTCATCAATGAGACTATGATGAAGACTTTTTTTTTCTGCAGGCACACTAACTTGAAACTGATAAATCCATATGCAGTTCAGTATTTTGCTGTCAGTTTACTTCCATTCAAATTCTTTGACTGCCAACATTTTGTCTTGGTTTTAAATGTCTCTTTCTCAGGCCCTCCTAAATCCTGTGGTTTAAACATGGAGAAGCACTGGTACCCATCTACACACCAAATCATGACTGAATTACCATGTAATTGATCCTTTTCCTTCAACTGTTCCCCAGTACAGTGCAGGTCATTTTCCACAAACACATCCACCTGAAGTAAGAGTTCCACTGAAAATATAGGTAGGCAGCTCCTCTTCCCCTTCCATCCCTACACAATGAATATGGGTAAGCAAGTGAACAAGCAGAAGTCCTACACAGACAGATCTCCACACTCCCAGGATGCAACTTCTTGCTGTTTCAGCAGCAAGTTCCTCTACCCAGGAGAGAGGGGCTCCATTGTCCAGAGATTTGGCACAGTCTTTGTTCCTAAAAGAGTTAATTCCTGTAACTGCTATTTTGCATTGTTCGCAAGCTTTGCCTTATCCTCCCTTGCTTCTTTACACAAACATTGACGAATATGCTGCACCCTTCCAGTCAAAGAGTTGGGGTTTTAAAATTTATTTTGCAAGCCCCTCCATGGGCTGAAAACAAACTGCTTACTGCAGCTTATGCTGCTGACAGTTTAGCAATTTCTAATTAATTATGCAACCCTTCTTTCTCATCCCACAACTGCATAGCTGCCTTTATGGTCTCCTAAGGGACATTGTCGGAAATCTACAGCAGGTGGGAGAGCTCATGTGTCATCTCCCACAAATGAAGGCTGAGAGACAACTTACCCAAGCTCAAGCACAGATAAGTACCCTAAAATTAGCTGGGCATTTGGTGGCAGCAGCTGTATGGAGCATTGCACTGCAAGATGTAGAAACAGATGGCATTGCAGAAACACGGATGTTGTATTTGTTGTCTGACTGGAGGCCTCTCTGCCTCCTTCCTCTAACAACTTTGTGGAGTATTTGGGAGCTAAAATGGGATTCCCTTTCTACCTCCCTTTCTACTGCTTCTGTAGTCAGCTTCTCTGGAACTTCCCTCCACTCAGAGTTGGTCATTCCTACGGTAGCAATAAACACAAAAATCTGGTTCCGGGGATGTTGACATTCATGAGGGGAGCAAGTGTACATTTTAGCATTTACCTCAAAGCAGTCATTAGAAAAATTTTAAACATTTGTACCAAAGGATGTGCATGGTTGTATGTTCTTAAAAAAAAAAAAAGTCAGAATACAAAGAGAAAAGCTCTATTTGTTTTTTTTTTTACATAAGAGAACCAGGAAAGTTTTGACAAAGTTCTGGCAAAGTTTCCAATTGCTTCTTTCAAAATCAAGGAATTTTTGCAGTTTATTTCCATTTTAGGGCATTTCAGGTCAAAGAGATTTCCTCAGCACAAATCTCTCACCTCTTTCAGGTACAGATAGCTCCAGACCTGGGATGCTCACTGACTTTCTTACTGCAGCAGTAGTATTACACAGCACTTCTTGATGAAAGGGGCAAGTTAAAAGCAGAAAAATTGACTAATAAAAACTACACATTTAAGAGGAGGTTAAGTGTGAGTGTGTAATATGTCTCAAGGTGTAAGGGGGTGTAGTATACACTGAGGTAAGTGTTCCATGGCCTCCAGAAGACATGGGAGTAGGTAGCTGTTTCAAATGTCCCAGGTTAGCTGATCCAGCCCCACAGGACGTGTCGGAACAACCTGCAGGGAGACCAGTGCTATGTAGGCATTTCAGCCCAAGGCCTAGCTCAAACACACAAAAACAGAGTAAAACATCTAACACTCCCATAGAGCTGACGGTCTTCCCTCAGCAGGACCAAGGCCATCCCCCTCCTCAAGAAGCACACCAGCAGTGCTGCAGCTAAATCTTCTTTTGGGCCTTCTGCACCTCTGCTCTACTGCTCTACACCTTCCTCTTCCCACTTCTCCTTTTATTCCAATCTTCTCCTCACACTCCATAAGTGTCTCTCCATAGCATGGTTATATGAAGTCGCTCTGGCCTTTGACTCTGCTTTGTTGGTGCTGATACAGCTCTCCCAATCTGGCAGACATATTCCCCTTCCAAAAGAGCAACTTTATAGCTCCTTTATTTATCCTCTTCCCTTTGAAGTCACAGAAGTTAACTGGGTCTATTAATGAGGGACCCACCCTGCTACAGGGATGCTCAGAAGCAGCCTGGCAGGAAAATCATGGGTGACAAAGGGCAGGAGAAGAGCATTACTCCTTGCTTCCTCATCTCCTGTGCTGCCATCGCCTGACAAAGGTCAGTAGAGACTGGACATGGATGCTAACCTATGTGTTTGTAGGTGATCAAATACTCTAATTTGTGATTGTTTTTGTTTATTGGCAATTAATTAAGTAAAAATTCCTCACTTGAGGCTCCTTTGCTCAGACACCTTCTCAATTCGCTTTGTTCATGGGACCTCCAATCTACAAATGCAACTGTGTATGAACAAAGACAGGGGCTGCATTCCTATGCTCCCTGACATAGCTTTCCCTGACCACTTTTATCCTATAATAGCTACAGATGTAAGCCCTGTGCACTTGCAAACTAGATGACAAACTTCTGTTCACGTACTCCTGACAAACACAAGCCACAAAATCCCCAGGCATTCACCAGCCTGCTGAAAATTGTTGTGACCTTCACTCTGGCATGGTATAGAGTGGCTGGCGGCAGAAAGGAGTTGCTGATCTGTGATTGCTTTTGAGGCAGTGAATTATAGTCATGTTATCCCAGAACAACAGGATTGCGTATCTTCCAAATCACTGAAAATTTCAATTTCATTCCACGAGTAGCATTGCATGACCTGGTTTGATAAGTGTTTCTACCTATCTTTCATCAATTGGAAGTAACTGAACTGCAATCTTTAGACACTTTGTAGTCTTCTTTACAGTTTCTACAATCTTTTCTTGTTAATTAAAATCTGAAAATGAGATTTATATTACCTGTAAGAATCTTCAGCCTGCAAGCACTGTCAGGTGTGACAATGTTTGTAAACCAGCATGGACATTAGGGACTACAAGAATGAGGAACTGTTTTCTTGTGGAAAGAAACTGGCAGAATTTGGGGCACCAATTTATGAGTGTTTTCTTTCTGTTTAATTTTGGAGAAAATCAAGGACTGTTGCTTCACAGGAGGTGTTAGGGGTGACATTGTTTGCTTGTGTTTCAGCATCTATAAAGTAAAAATGTACATATTTCCCAACTTCTTCCAGAGTACACAATGAACAGAGAAGAAATATACTAAAATTTATAAGTGTAGGCATACCTTAAGGAATTGGATATCAAGGTATAAATGCTTTCTGTTCCTTAGGAAAAAATATTGTGCAATCACAGACTGCAGGAACTAGCAGTTCTTCTGAAACTTAAAAGAAATTCACTTTTTGGCTATAAAATATGTATTATTCATTTTGCCCAGGTTAACTTTATTTTTCTTTTAAAGGAGCTTTGACACTTTAAACTGGCATTTGTGAATTTAGTGTAAATCTTTGCAATATTAACCAGGTGACAAGTTGGCTGCAGAAAATGAGAAATATGACCTGTGGAATAGCCCATTTAAACAGAAGCATGAGTTAGGATTCAGCCTATTTACAAGCACTAAACAAGGTGCTCAGATATCTTCCACTGCCTTTCTACAGACACTGCTCTAACCCAGTGTCAGTGTAATTCTTGAGTTCTATATAAATTAGGTTTTTTCCCCATCTCTTTCCTAAGAAATTAATTTGAAAATTAGTTGTACTAAGTAAAAATTTCCTGAGGATAATAACTTAAATACAAAATTGAATTAGGTCTGGCCACGTTCTAACCCACTTTGACTTTGTCTTTCACACGCCTCTAAGCAAGTAAATTTTGCTAACATAAGTGCTGAATAAAAGTTTTGGAATTCACAGCGGAGAAAGTGTATTTTAGGACATGTTGTTTACACAGAAAGCGTCTGACCTTCCAAAATCCTTTCACACATCCTTAGCGCAGAGACCAGGCGATGATTCAGGAAATGTTTTGGCCACACCTTCTGATAATTGGGAGTGCAGATGCAGTCATATTACTGGAGTGGTAATATGTTCATTGCAAAGTTAATTTGGGGAATTAGTGTCAGGAAGGATGAGCAGAAAGAGCAGTCAGGTTGAAAAGCCAGAGCATGTCACTGTCTCTGCTGGTGATGCACTTGTGTTATTGCTTCTGTATCTCATATTACTGTTACTTAAGGCTGCAGAAAGTGGGGCTGCTCCATCTCAGGGAAGCACTGGAGAACCTGTCTCTCTTTTTGAACAAGCTACTGGAATATAATCAGAAATTTCATGTTTTAGAATGAGCACTGTAGATGTTTTCCAATAAGGGAACTCTTGATGCACCAACAGTACAGTCAAAGGGTGGGAAAATGTTATGGACGCCAGTGAATTCAGTTGATGCACTTCTTTCGTGGTATTAAAGCCATACCTCTCTCACATAAAAAACATCTTTCTCTCCAACTATTACATGGATCCCTGTCTCCCTATGGAAGCAACAAGACAAAGTCACTCAGAAATTTTACGTGGTTAAGTATGACTGGTTTTGAGTGGGGGCATCTGTGAAACACCACAAGGAGAAACGCATATTCATTTCTTCTTTTCTAGAAACACTGCCCTGAGAAAAATCATAAGCTTGAAGATGAATATTGACTGAAATCCACTTTGAACTATGAGCAAATGCATTGCCTCTGAGTGTTTAAGTCTTTCCACATTAGGGGCTACATGAGTAGAAAGGGATTACCTAAAAGATACCCAGCTCTCTCATCCATTTTTACTCCTAATACAGAGCTTGGAGGCTTACAAACTTTGGCAAACAGCAGAAGTCAAAAGGGTCTCTTCCTGTACCAGCTGCAAAGAGAATCTAAATGAGGATGGGCAGAGGATGGGCAAAGGATATCAGATAACAAATGGTAAGTGAGAGCAACGACAGTGAATGGGTGAAATTATCCACCCAAGCAACTAAGACTAGAAGGATATCTAGGGAAATTCCGAACAAGCCAGGCAGAATATTTCGGGGCATATCAGCACAAGAGAAAAAAAGTCTCCAGACTTCAGGAGAAAATTTGAAAAGCTGAACTCACACTGTGCAGGAGAATGGGATTAACAGAATTCATTCATCTTTGAACTCACAAAGAGTGAATGAAATGAATGTTCCAATCAAAATATTAGAAGATTGTTGCACCCATACGAAAACTCTGCATTTGGTCATCACGTGTTCCCAACAGTTGTCAAAAGAAGGCAAAGCATCTGATTGCTTTGTAACAGCCTTTCAAATATCTTTCATATCAATGTTGGAACATCCTGTAGAAGGAATAATTTCTAATGGAATTACAGATGATTTTAAAAATGAGGTGGGTAAGGCAGTGATAGCTCAAACCAGAGCAGCTGTAATCTCCATAAAGTGTGTGGAGTCACACCAGGCAAAGAAAAACCTGTTCATGGCATAAGAACAAATGCAAAGGCTGACATAAGATTGCACAGTAAGCTCTGTTTAAAAGGAAATTGTGTGATAGCAGATCAAGGAAACAAATGCACTCTTGTATTCAAGAAAGAGAGAGCTTAGGCAAAAGTCCCCAACAAATCTCAGAGCTGTGAGCAGCTAACAAAATCCTCATAGATGACAGCTTTGAAGAAAAATAATTTTACAGGAAAGACACTGGGCTGAGCCTCAGGAGGTTGGTGTCCCCATTGCTATACTGCTGCACACATTCTCTGGGACTCTGGAGGAGAAAAAAGATTCAGCAAAGTTTTCCTTTATAGAATGGAGAGAATATTTCCCTTCCCTGACATCCTGTGCCTTATGTATTTATGAGGCTTGAACATCTTTGCATTCTTTCTCAGCTAAACCTGCCAGGAGTTACTGTGGAAAACAGCATTCCAGGGACACCTTACAGAAGAAAGTGTGTACCAAGAGAACAGTTCTGAAAACCTGCAGATTCAGAAGGCGAATATGAGGCCATGAATACCACTTACACAGAGGATGTCTTTCATGAAATTGCAGGGAGGCAGAAGCCACTCACTTCCTTTCATGTCAGCCTAGGTACTTTTATGCTTTACAGACTGCCAGCAGGTAAACCTTACAACCAAAATGAGGTTTCTTGAAGTCCATTGGTACAAATTTAACCAAAGGGACCTCTACTGGTCCCTTTGACCTTGCTGGGAGCAGACTGAAAGACATCCTGCGGTCTATTCCAGCCCAACTGATTCAGTGATTTTATTGTTCTATGAAATATCCAAACTAAAGGACAAACAAAATTAACCACATGATTTCTGTACAGCTCATGGCACAATTAGAGTCTGATCTTGGGATATGGTCTGAGACAAATAGCATTCCACAGCTAAAGTAGCAGGTCCAGCTCCACTCCTGAGTATCTCCATCCATCCTGCTCCTAGCCATGTTCTCCCACTGCTCACTTTGAGGTGATATTCCTACTCATGTAAGTCACTCATCAGGCCACACCAGCCCAATCAGATGGCAATCAAAAGGACAAGACAAAGTTGTTTCACTTCAGATCAGGTGAACCATTGTAAAGGAATCAGGAGGGAAAATTGACAGCTGTGGTCAGAGATAGGAAGGAGAAAGGGGAGGATAGAGAAAAAAGGAGTCAGAAGAAAGATTACCACAATTTCCCGGTTTAGTCAGTGGTGAACTTGCACATCAGCTTGGCCGTATTGTGAAAACTTATCCTAAAAATCTTAATGTAGATCTGCAATTCAGCTCAAAATTATCCCACCCTACCCATATCCTATCAAGTCATTGTATGCAGCAAGCAGGAGCTTTTGGAGCTCAGCAGAACTCCGAACTCAAGAATTAAGTAGTGGTGACAATGTCTTACACAGTGTAGAAAAAGCTGTTGCTCTTGTGTGCTCTATGATGGCACTGAAATATGGGGAAAGAAAGATTGGGGAAAAGAGAATGGTAGAGAAAACATGGTCTGGGGGGCTTGATTCTTTACAACACAGTCAGAGTTATGAGCCAGGATGGAGGAGAAACAGAGCCTTCCATTCAAGGAAAGGACACCCCTGTGAGTGCAGGACAGAGCTGGCTCACACTTTGTCAGCAGCAGAGGCAGATTGAAATGCCGGGGCAGCGCAGGACAGACGGCGAGGCTGTGTGGAACAGGCAGGTGCTGGCAAAGGGAAGCTAAGGTTGTTCCTACTGCCACCTCTCCTCTGGTGCCTTCTTTCTTGCCAAACTCAATTAGCAAAGCCAGTCTTCTTTTCATTGCCTATTACTCTCACCTGAGGCAGATTTACCTTCACACTCTCTAGTCCAGCCAGTGATGCTGCTCTCACACAGCAGGATGAAGTACAGCCCTTTCTGAGGGACTTGCTTTGCTGCCCCTTAAAGGCAGTTGTCTGCTTTATTTTTCCCTGAAGCCAGCGCTGCTACCAAAGCAATTCCTACAAAGAAGTGTAAATCTGAAGAGGAGAGTACACACCTACTCACACTACAAATTCTGCAAGGTTTTCCATCACTGATGTCCTCATTGATGTCCTCATTTCCCTGAATATACACAGTGCTCCTAATTATACACTTTCTGATTTATTCTGAATAGAGCAGCATGATGACGGCAGTGTAGTGCTCTGTAACCTCATAACAGGATATGTCTTTCTTCAATGACCTGCCTGTTACAGAAAAACAACTTTGTGTACGTTATGTGTCTTTGATTCCCAAGACTATGCAGCAGAAAAAAGCCAGCCCCAAAATGCACTCCAAGGGCCATAAATGGAAAACGACAAGCCTTTGATGCAGGGAAAGATTATACATTCAGGTAAAAGCTCAGGATAATCTAGAGTTGCTAAAATAATGATGAGTGTTACAAAAATACCAGTTAAAATGGACACAGAGCTTGCTAGGCAGAACACATGCTGTATAGCAATGGCTTTGTGAGCCAGTGGCATTTAGGGACTGTCAAACTAGAGATACAAAAGACTGTAAGAAACAAGAAGTGATTGCATTGCCAGGTAGCATCTTCCCAAGCAGAATAATCCCAGAATTGCAAGTATACACCTTGTACTATTAAGGAAAATTTAATCCCAAAGGATTGAAAATTACTCCACAATAATAGGGATAGATTTAGATCACCATGCTTGCTACTAAATTTGGTCTTCCTCACAACTAACAAGCATTTAAGTTCAGGTTTTCAAAGTGAATCTCCTCTCCAGGGTTACAGTTAACACTATGCTAAAGTGGTAGCAATGGTTGGCTCATCTGTGCTCTTGAATGGAGACACACATGCAGCTTCTAGGGCTACCTAGAAATGGAGAAGAACTTCTGTTCCCATAGTCTGACCAAATGGAGTGTAGCCTGAAGGAGACTGCATGATTTAGGAACCTGAAGGGAAAAGGAATTTTGAAAACACCTCCTGCTTACATCTGGTAACTGTGGGGCAAATAGAACTTAGCACCAGAAAAGGACCAGCTCTGGGGGCTAGTGAAAACTAGCTGACTAGGGCAAAGCAAATTCAAACCAGCCTGATTCTGGTTCAGCAGAACGTATCGGTTCCTCAACTACCAGAATCTACTTGCTTTATTCACTGTTTGTGAATGGCACCAGCTGGTGCTAACACAAAAGAACAGCCCTGTGGGCAGCACCCCTGTAGGCTTTAAAAGCTCCAGCAGATGAGTTGGGACCAGTTTTGCCACAGGGGCGCAATCAGTGCCTCCAGTTGCCCGCCCTGCCCTCCAGCTGTCCACCCCAAAGCCTCAGATAACGTTCCTGTGCCTCAGTGGTACCCACTTCACAGTCCTGCATGTTCATCTGATCCATCAAAGAGCAAAGTCCAGAGATATTGCTGCAGAGGACTGGTGTGGCAATACATGGCCCTTTCTATTTTGGGGTGAAAGCCTTTGGTGGATGGGCTGCAATGAACAGCTGGGGCAGTAATGCCTTCAGTGGCCACAAGTGTTCTCCCACTGAATGAGTGAGCTAGACCTGTATGGGATACAAGGGCAATGTTGCTGCTTGAGCAAGTCATTTCTTCAGAACAGATACGCAGTTCATTCTTGCCAAGAAAAAGCACTAATGAGACTTTCCAAAGTTTTTACCTCTCATAAGGTCAACTCAGAAAAGAGTTCAGCAAGCCCAGAGCTGTATTTCTTTTCTGTGGATGAACAGCTACCCTGAATTGTTGGTGAGGTGCAATTTAAGAGAGCTGGTAATAGATTTGCCAAAGTCTTCTCTGTAGAATCGATATTAGCTTGTACTCATAATATAGCATTTCAAACCATCGTGTACTGCAGCCCTGACCATATGGACCAGGAAATGGCAATGTGATTAGCATTTCTCCTCTGCTGGCCCCCAGTATGCTACCCTGTGGCAATTACAGCCATCTATTTTGCATTCTGGCTCCCCTGTGATATCGACAATAAACAGTAAACAGTGCACTTGGTAATAACTTCTCCAAAGGAAAAGGCAAAAATAAAAACCAACCCTCAGCAAAAAAGCATAATGTAGACACACTCTGTAGGAGTTTCCAAGATGGTTTGCAGCAGCTACTCAGGCATCAATGCCAAACAAAATTATCAGAGTGGTAGAAAAAAGTCCCCAAACAGCTGCCACCAGCTGTAGCAGGCCAAGACAGGAATAATGAAAGGAAGATTTTTTTTCCTGAGCATTACAAGAAATGGAAGCAGAAATTCATAGAGTGTCTGCATCTTCTAAAGGCTCTTTTGTTGCACATAACCTTTACAGAAATTTACATATGTCACCATCTGCTGGCACCCTCCATTACTGCATTGCAATATTATGTTACTCTACAACGAGGTGATTCATAAAATTCCAATGACTGTGTTTAGAAAAGAGTGGATTGAAGATGTCAGTGTAATGAAAATGGCAAAACTGGGGTGAAACCACCAGAGCCTGAGATTAGTTTGCAAAAGTCCAGCCAATATTTTCTCCTGGAGAACCACACAAGAGGTTTTAGAAAGCCATGCCTGGGAACGGGAAAAGGGGCTGCCACCCAGCACAACTTGCTACAGAATGATAGAGGGATTTGTTTGATTCCTTGTTATGAGTGAGAGAAAGGAGAAGGCCTACAAGCAGCCAGGGAAAAAGTAACACCTTAATTAGCTTGCTGTCCAGTCCCTAGAATCCTAGCTTCTGCGTTTCCATCCACTTTGCTTTACATCTGCCTGAGTTCTTGTTCAAACTCCAATCCTGCAGTCACTAAATTCAATGTCTTTTTTTTTCATTTCTTTTACAGCAATCTTTTTTGGCTTCTTTTGAAGGATGACTGGAAGCTCCACCTCATAACTTTTTTGGACAGTAAATCTGCCTAGTAATACTTTCTTTGTCCAGAGACAAAATTCTTCACCATGGATCAGTGCAATGCTCACAGGCTAACATTGTGTAATGGTGAATCCAGGGAGCTTTACAGGCTTAATATAAAATAATCTTCCATAAATTAGTCTCTGAGTGAAAATATCATGTATAAAAATATGTCTAAAAATGCCACATGGCAGCTTTGTTCTCCTGCGCACATAGGTTTGATATGTCCATCTACTTCAGGTCTTCTCTGCACAGCCAAAAAAGTTGCATTTTGAACTGCAGGGAAGTGAATAGAAATGGGCCATCCAGTGAGAACAAGTTGGATAACATTTCCTTCTTTACAGGTAAATTTACTCTAGTCTTAACTTCAAGTGGAAAATGGTGTTGGTCTACGTGAATTTACCTTGAAGAGAAACTTTGGAATGTTGTTTTCATTATGCTTAACGCTTCCTAGATCAAGGGAAAAAAACCTGCTTGTTTAACAATGAAGACCAGGCACCAGAGAAGCATGAGGAAAAAGAAGTGAACAGCAGAACAGAAATCTCAGAGGACAAAATGTCAAAAATACACCACAATTACTTGGTTTTATCATCTTTTTCATTGCCTCTGAAATGCACAACAAGGTGTCTCTCAGTAATAAAAAAGGAATTTGGGGATTATGTTTTGATGATTGTAGATTTAATAGAACTTCCACCCTCACACTCCAGGCTTGAACTCAGGTGTTAAAAACTGAAACTTCAAATCATCTCTTTAATAATCAGTTTATAGACATTGGTCTATTAGTCTTTGTTTAGGTCTCATTGTATATATTTTACATTAAATGTGTTACCTCACATTTTTGTGGTTTTTTACATTCAGGAGACACGCTCTAAGCTTCAGGTAAGATTTGAAGATAAGAGTAAAATTCTGATTTTTTTTTTTTAAGGAACAAGTCAGGTTTGAGAAACAGCTTTATCTAGAAAAGAATTTGAATTTTTCTATAGCTTATCATGTTCTGTTGTATTCAGAGAAAATGTCACACATTGGCATCTATAGGGGAGCTATTGTCAGTGACCCTTACACCACCTTGAAAAAGCAGTAAAAAGGGGGGGGGGTTCCCATTTGCTCAAAGAAAGAAGAGAGGAAAAAACTATGAACTCTTTCATTAGCAGCTGAATCTTCACTTACTTCTTAAGTCCTTGCCCAGAGTAAGTAACAAGTAGAGGAAAATAACTTAAATAAATCCATTAAATGCTTAGAAAACTTTAGAGTAAAGCTGCATTGTTTGTGGCATTAAAAGACAGGTTTTTGCAAGCTCAAATATTTTCATTTTTCTTCATGAGACCCTCCACACAGGGTAGCATAACCGTGAGTGCTGCACTGTTCAAAACCAAAATTAAGACCAGTTTGCACAGTGTTGTAGATTAAACAAGAGAAAATGATAGGCAATTAAATGCTAATGATTCAAGCTGGGTGCTTATGTTTTGTATTACTTGCCTAATAATGTTAGCATTTAAATGGTCAGCTTTGAAGTTAACAAACAGCCCATTAAGATGCAACCGGGGAGCTGTGGGCTCTTTGGGTGCTATTGTTTCAGTCTGGCTGGCTGCAGACTCGACAAAACAGCCGCGATGGGATTTACTTAGCGAAGACTATTTTTGCAATTTGAAGGGCTAGAAGTTTTTTTTCTTTCTTTTAGTGAAAGCTCGTATTATTGAGAACACAGCATGTGGGAAAAGCCTAAATCTACTCATTTTCTTCTAAGTCCTGGGATTTCTATTGTCCCTGCTGACCGTTTAAATACAAATGAGTTGGTTCCCAAGCTCTATAGAGTGATCATCCTGCTGCAGCCATCAAAATTCTACCAGATTGCTGACTCTGAGCTGGTGTTCCTGGATACTTGCAGGGGTTAATACAAAAATGCACTCCTGACAGTAAAAGTTAAAGGAGCTTCAGTGATGAAAATTGCATCACATAAATGAGAAATCCTCAAAGCAGCGGCTACTTAAAGGACAGAAATAAGATATAATTGTCAATGGAACAGAATATTATCCAGGATAATGGACTCCTGCAGATGCAAGAACAGCACAGCAAAGCTAAAGCATTTATGGAAAATAAATGGCATGGTGCAGCCCAGGTTCATTCTTCTTCAAAGTGCACAACACTGATCCTGTAGCAATGGTCTGTTATTCCAAATCATTGATGTAGACTTAATTATTTTATCTAATAGAGGCTGATGTGGGAGTTACTTACTGTGCCTCTGTAGACCTATTGCATTTGGAGTGCCTCTGAAGAGAAAGGCACTGCGGATTTCAGTGCCTGGATTTCATCAAGCGTTTTGTTATCCCTACTGTGACTGCTATTCCCAGTACTTTCCATGTGGTGTTAACCAAGGAGAGCTAGTTTTGTGCTTGTCAAAAGGCAAGTGCTGTGACAGTTTGATGTTTCTTGGTGGCAACTGTAAATATTGACGTTTTTGTCAACAACAATTGATGCAACACATTAAACGTAATGGGGCTTTTTCACTGAATTTAAAGTGAATAATTTCAGGCCCTGTTTGGAGCATTAGGACGAAGAGAACTGTTCTTAAATTGGTTTTGTTTTCTGATGTATTCAACATGATGTATAAATGCCTGAACAACCTTCTAGTAAAATTATATTACTTCTTGGTTTTGATCTTCTGTGGCCTGCTAAAGGGCTTACTAAAAATGACACAAAATATGTACTGCTAGCTCTCAGATCTTAATTGAAGAAATAGGTGGTCTGGATGTTTAACAAAGACTTCTGTGTGCCAGAAATATGACACAGTGAAATAGTTCTTCTTTAGAAACATAAAACAGGTGCACTAAGACAATTCATTTCAGTTATTCACTTGCTATCTTCATGTTCATGATGTCATTTCTGTAATTCATTATAGGGTTTTTCCTGAGAAATATTGAATAGAACACATCTATTTGTTAAGGTCTCCTATTCCATCCTATGTTAACTTAGGGAGACTACCCTTTAAAGGATATTTCTACATCTTGCCACCCACACGTGACATGACCAGCAAAATGATGGTCATTTTAATGCCACGCGGGCTGCTTGTAGCTGTACAAAAGAGCATGGATTAGGTCCTCTGTATTTAATGCAAAGGTTGAATGAAATATCTTAGTAGGTTGTGTAAAAAAAAAAAAAACCCACCTAGAAAAAAAAATCCAGAATATAATTATGATATAAGTAAAGGAAGATCAATAATATGATTTAAGTACCAGGACCCCACTGGAGTTTTTCCAAGTGTCTACAGCTATTCTAGTAAACACCTGAAGATTTAATTTAGTCATGCAAATCCTGCCTTTCCCTCTGACTTCTTTTGGGGTTTTTTTTCACAATGACATTAACAGCAGACAGTCAGCTCTGTGATCTGATGCAAGGACAGTCAGCAAAGTACCCACCTCTGTCAAATATTTCCAGAAGATCTTAATGAAGATTATGCCATCTGCACCTCGAATTTAGCCTAAATTGGTCCTAAAGAGGCTGATGAGCACCTTTTAGTGCAATCTACTTACTTTTTGCCATATATGATGTTTTTGTCTCTTTCTAACACCTAAGAATATGTGTGCATTCATTCTGAACAGCTTGGCAGACCTGTTATATTTACTATAATCTCTCTGGCACTGTAAATGGCCACTGTATAGATGACACAAGTAATATAGATTACTGCAGTTCTTCTGTGCTCTTTTTATTATGTGTTGCAGCATTTTAGAATGGCAGGCACAATCTGGGGTCTGCCTCTGAGTTCCAAGAAAGGCCAATTGTAAACTAGCTCTGTTTGTCTGCCCGCTGACACCATGTGATGTATTTCATATTGAAGCTGGAAACTACTGCACTGGCTTCTGTAACACTTTCTCATGAGCATACATCATTCCCAGGTTCTGTATCCCAAAGATGCAAATTCTATGTTTTGCAGCATCTTGATGGAAAAAAGCTTCTTGAGAAGCTACAGACCACCTGAGTATGTCTATTTTTCTTAGCACTCTTCCCAGAGACAAAATTTTCAATGCACTCCACTGCTGACACATTTATCCACTGAATGACTAGTGTACTCTACACCTCCTCTTCTTCAAGTCCTTTCTCTTGTGCCAGAATAACAGCCTGTAGGATTTACACAGCTGCTGGGAAGGAGTGATAAAACAAAATTCCAAAGAGCAGCTTTGAGGTGGGAAGGTATAAGCAGTCTGTGAGAGGGTGGCTGCATGGCATGCAGAAGTTTCTCTTGCTAAATTTGCTGTTGAACACACTCATAGATGTACCTAGTGGATGATGATGTCATTGAGTAGAGCATTTACAATACTTTTCAGAAGAGAGGCCCTATTGTCCTTCCTGTGCCTGAAAGTCCTGCCTTGGGCATGTCCCAGGCTCTCCCCAAGGTTAGTCCTTGATTTCTGCCTTTACAGGGTTAGGGACTGATTTGCACACAGAATCTGAAGGTGTTCAGAGCTCCCAATCAGACTCTCCATGCCACCATTTCCACATGCTGTACTTGCTTGGCCACATGAGTTTACCAATCTCCATCACAAAGGACAGCAGCTCCCCAATTCCTTCCTCCTGGAATTTTAGCAGTACTCATGAGAGGGTGGATCCTGCACTGCAAGGCTGAAGTCTATTGTCTTCCAGCCAAGAAAGAGCCAGTCTAGGAGAGTATGGTTCTGCACCAGTCCCATTACCAATTGTTTAACATGCAGACCCTGAAGAATGACCAGCACCGCTTATGGTGGACACAGAGACATTGCTTCCAGAACAGTTAACATTAACATAAATACAGACAAACCATTCTGTAAGACAACTACTGACTGTCCACTGTCCACAGGTATAGATAAAAACTATATATAGCCATCTTTTCTTTTGCCTTATGTTACAGAAGGAGATGCAAAACAATTCATACACAGTCAGAACTTGCCAAAAAAGTTGCCACCAAACTTTCAGTAATCACAATTTTAAAATTAAAAAGTCCGGTTTTAAAATATTCATTTCTATATTTTCTGTTTCACTCAAGGCAGAAGAATGATACTAAAATTCTCCTGATGTTTTAGAGCTTACCTAACCTTAACAAAAAAGTATATGTTCTTCAGTTTTATTTGCAACTCAAAGACATGTCAACAAAGACTTCATCCTCGAAACAGACTTATAAAAATACAAATTAAGTGCTTCAGAATATTATTTTCTAGGGTAAGGTTACTGAATATCAGTCCAGCTGTATTCTCACTGGATAAATGGAATGGTTGGCATTGGTGCCAGTGGAAATGGTTTAGTAGGTCTAATAGTTGCTGCACTGGGTATAACAGGTTAAGATGAGCTCGAAAGCAGAAAATTGGAATTTCACATGCCACTCTCAGTCTCTGCTTCATCAGATGACTGACTCTGCATCGCTTTCTATCCGGATGTCATTTAGGCTTTCGTTTTTCTGGCTGGGTCTCTCCTGGTTCTGCCGTCGTTCTTTGCTTCCCTCTACCATTAATGGATTTGCAACATCTTAGTGCAAAACGGCTGAGTCCCAAGGTCTTATTCATTTGGAATCACCAGTAGCTGGAATTAACTAAGTTTTTAAAAAAGAAAGCTTATGAACAGTTTATTTATCAGCTTAGTAAGATGGAGGTGAAATGGGAGAGGCAATGGGCCCACCGGAAACCTGGGGCCTTTGGAATACCTGTAGTAGTGATGTTAGAGGCACCTGCAGTGGAAAAGAGCCCCCCACTGTTATGTGTGATAGCTGAGTGGGAAACCAGCTGTGCCTGTGACATTAGAGCCCCTCTACAATTGAACAAACATATCAAAGGGCTGCATCAGATCCTGAAAAGCAGAACTACTTGAAGCAATTCACTCGGCTGCTGCCACTCTGTTTTGATTGATATGAACAAGTCTTATCTTAAAAAATATATACAGCTAAAGTGAGTATTTCTATAATCACTTCAGATTGCAATCTTAGAAAGAAAGGCAATTTTGCCTCCTCCCTGCTCCTCCTCCTCCTCCTCTCATGTTCTCTCCACTCTGGAAAAATCTTATGCATGGCTAAAACATATGCTAAATGTGGGAGGAAAAAAAAGGGTACCTTCCAAATCTTCATGTCTTTGACAGCAAAGCAGCTGTATATATCCCTCTTTTTTTAAAGTATGAATTAGGGCTGAAGAACTACTACTCCAAAATCTCTTACCTTTTCACAGATCATTTTTTTGTGTGGTGGCTGTGGTTGTCAGCAGCGGTTTGTTAAGCTTGTAACAACTTTTGATATTGGAGGGAAGGACCATCTTTTTTTCTTTTAAAGAAGAGGAAATCCAGGAGGAGAATGACTGTGCTGTCTATGCACCTCTGTGCATATATTTTCAGTTTGGCTCATCTGATCTTGAAATCCTTATTCAACAGTACAGGTCTTGCAGTCTGTAAAAGGCAGAGTTGCACACTCAAGGATGGAATCCCCAGCTCTATCCACCTCAGCCCAGAGACTCAACTCTTGGTCCAGATACAGCAGCAGTGCTAGGGGACAACCTGTGCAGTATCAAAAAAATTCCTCCCAAAAGATATATTGAATGTGATTGTGGCTATACAGGGAGTGAATTCAGGCCTCTATTCTCTTAATAGGTATTAAATGGATTTCTAGGAGAGTCAAAAAATATTTTGGTTTTAAAAGCTGATTCTAACAAAGAAAAATCCTCTAAATATCAGGAACTCACTACAGAAGCTTTGGGGAGAACAAAACAAGAGACCAACCACGACAGGAAGATAGAAAAATGCAGCAGATTTTGATTAAGGAAAAAAGTCCTCTAAAAGGACAGCTGTATTTAAAAATAAAAAGGAAGAAAGTAGGCAAAGAAACAAAGAGAACTGACTCTAGCTTAAAGACAATTCACACAGGTTGACCAATCATACTCAATTGCTATGTTGGTGGCCTTTAAATAAAGGTCAGACAAAATTGTACCAAAATCCACAGGGGGATTTTTAAAATGCTTATTTAAGGCAGTGGGTTGCCTGTGGGAGGCAGTGCTGGTTTCATTATATTTCTAACGGTGTTTAATTAGTTTATAACTGCAATTTGAATTACTCCTTTCTTAGAGAATTATAAGATTTTTTTGTAGTGTTCAAAACTCTCTTCCATCTACATTTCTCCCCAGAGCTGCAACAGAAACATAAATTTTTGAGTTTAAATAATGTATCTTCATCTTTGTAGCTTATCAAAGTTCTCAGGCCTCATCAATAAGGTCCTATGCAAACAATCAATCAAAGTATTACCCTCTGCCCCGTTTGTCAATGCTCATCTTCTGCCCCTGATATTGAAGCAACGTGTCATGCACTCCATGCACTTCAGAACCTTGTCATTCCAAGATTGATGATAAAATCATGGCTGTTTACCCTTTGGCAAGCTTAGTTATCAAGCACAAGGTGACAAAAATATTTATCTAGAATGGTCTGCTGACCTTCTGTTCCCACAGAAGTTGGATAATTGGAAAACATGTGCAGTAATACAGTCTGTGTGGTTGCACAAGCAACAGAAGTCTGCACAGCTTCTGAATGTAACCTACATAGATTGCAAAAACCTTTTGGAGCATGAACAGCACTGTTGTATAGTCTCCTTTTTCCTGTAACACACCACAATGCTTTAAATCAGGGATGTAATCCTGTGGACAGTTTCCTAGTGGTTGAGAATGCTCAGTACCTCTCTGCTAAAATACCTCACCTCCTTACCCAGAGAAGGGAGAAGCTGAAACCTTCCAAAAACCAGTCCTGTATGTGACTGTAGTACACCCAAAATATATTTTCCCCCCAGTCCTGCAGTTCAGGCTTGTCCAAGGCTTTGTGGCTGGACAATTTAAAGCCTCTAGATACAATTTTTTAGCCTTCCAGTACCTAAAGGGTCTGCAAGAACACTGGAGAGGGGCTTTTTACACAGGCAGATAGTGATGGGGCAAATGAGAATGGCTTTTAATTGAAAGAGGATAGGTTTAGATTGGATATTAGGAAGAAAGTCTTGAGACACTGGAACAGGTTGCCCAGAGAAGTTGTGGATGCTCCATCCCTGGAAGTTTTCAAGGCCAGGCTGGATAGGGCTTTAAGCAATTTGGTCTAGTGGGAGGTGTCTCTGCCCATGGCAGTGGGGTTGCAACTAGATGTCCTTTAAGGTCCCTTCGAACCCAAATAATTCTGTGGGTATGTGTGCAAAATGACCTTGTGAAAGACCTAGGCTGGAAATGTTGCACTCCTTAGAATAAACAGCTTAAAACCCACTGGTTTTGAGACTCAAAAGGGATTTGTGATTAGCTCACACAGGTCTCTCTTAGAAAGTCGTTCTCGTGTTTGTTGGGCAGCCCTCAGCTCTCACCACCTAAGAGCACCTCACTGCCAGCACCCGGCCCAGCAGCAGCTCGGTGCTGCAGGCACCGAGGGGCTGGAAGCCACTGAGCAGCTGTTGTCACTGCCCATCTGACACGGGAAAAAACAGAGGGAAGGAGCACTCCATGAGGAACATGATGCCAGCTGATGCTTGGCTGACTGCCACCCTGCTATCCCATCGTGGTGTCCAGCACCGGGTTGTGTACGGGATTCGAGGTCGTCAGACGTAGCATGTTGTTTCAGACAGCTCATCTTTTTCCCTTGGCAATAAAGTTGTTGCTCCCTACAAGAAGCAGGCTGAACTATTCCCAGAAGTGCCAAAGCTAAGCTTGGCTTGAGGAAAGTCTGTGGTACTAAGGGGGAGTATGGGTGTGGAAAGCAAGCCTTTGCTTGTGGAGAAGAAAGCAGATTGAACAACACCTAATGGAGCTACAAAGACCAAGTACCTTGACATCCCAAAAGAGTTAGATGTTTAGTTCAAACTGGTGCTTGTACTGTGGGGTCTAACTGGAACTTTCAAGACAAAAATTCTCAGGCTGTGAAAAATCCATTCTCCATTATCATTACTATGAGTTTAAGCCTAATTTTACACAGGGCCTGAAATGGGAGCACTGTTGGGTCCTTGTACTGCTCACGGTGATATAAATACATAAGGGGCACAGCAACATGCAGACCTACTTTAAGATTGAAACTACTCTGAAAATTGTCCTTTAAGGCAAAATTGGTTTTGTAATATGTGAGTACTGGGAGTAGGGAACATTTTCCACCTTTTTTATTTTTTTTTACAGAGGGTGTGCAAGTTGGTCTCTATCTTTCACAAAATAGTATTTTATATGAAATATTATTAGCTGAAAAAAATAACCTGTTCAGTGAAACATGCTCATTTTCTGGTCCTAAACTGTCTCTGCTCCCTAGAAGCAACAATCCTACAGTAATTCAGAACACAGGCTCTGCTAATGTTATGCTTGATGCACATATATATCAATCTGATAATTATGCTTAAAATTAGGGAGGGAAATAAAAAAGGCTGACTGAGAAAGAATTCTGATCAAATGCTAGAGGCAGGCACAGTCCAGGTCTGCTAGCACAGAGTTTTACAGGAAAACAGAAAGATAAAATGCAACTTTAAATTTTATTCAGTGCTGTTTATTCAGCTCTTTTTCCCTAAGAATCATTATCAATATTTTGAAGTTATTTATGCTTCCATTTCTGATGGAACTTGAGCTTGGTCAGCAAATCTCTTCCAGTATACAGTATTCTTTCTTTTTTGTATTTGCTCACAGATGTTTTAGGATGAGAAATTGATTATACTGCAAATGGACAAGAAAGCAGTTGCTTTTGAACCAGAGGGTTGTTTTCCTCATTTCAGCTCTAAACCACTTGCTGTTTTTTTAAACCTATTCAATCCCCTGGTTCTGTATCATCAGCTTCCCTTCAGGGTTGTTTTTTCTTGGCCTCTCTTCTCTCAAATCCTTAAGGTTGCAAAATTCCTCAGATATTTCACTATCCTATTAATGCTGCACAGAGCTGAGAGAACTAAGAATCGAGTGTTTGTGTTTGTTTCTATATATGCTTTGAAAAGTTAATGATGCTGTGATGCTGCCACTCAGATATTACTGGTGATATGTTTTTGTGGGGGGCTGACCTTGGCTGGCCACCAGATGCCCACCCAGCTGCTCTTTTGCTCAACAGATGGGTGAGAAAATAAGACAAGGGTGCGATAGAGACAGGGAGATCACCCACCGATTACTGTCAAGGGCAAAACAGATTCAACCTGGGGAAAACAAATTTCATTTATTGCCAATTAGAGAAGGATACTGAGAAAAATAGACAAAACTGAAACACTTTTCCCCATCCCTCCTTCTTGCCAGGTTCAATTTCACTCCCTCCCTCCTGACTCTCCTACTGGGGGAAGTAGAGAGGGGGGAATGGGGGATGGGGGCTGTGGTCCATAACATCTCACCTCTGCTGTCCTTCCTCTGCTCTCTTCCCCTGCTCCACCATGAGGTCTCTACCATGCTGTACAGTTCTTCACAAGCTGATCCAGCATGGATGCCCTGCCAGAAAATAGGCTCCTGCCAAGGGCTGCTTTCCATGGCCTGCAGATTCCTTCAGGGCACGTTCACCTGATCCACCGCGGTCCTCCACGGGCTGCAGGACAACCTGCTCCATTACGTTCTCCAGCAGCTGCAGGAGAATCTCTGCTCCAGTACCTGGAGCACCTCCTCCTCCTCCTTCCTCCCTCACCTTGGTGTCTGCAGGGCTGTTTTTCGCACGTTTTTCACACTCCTCTCTCACACAGCTGCTGCACGATGGTTTTTTTTTTTGTTCTTCCTAAATATGTTATCACAGAGGTGCCGTCAGCATTGCTGAGGGGCTCAGCTTTGGGCAGCAGCAGCTCCTTTTTGGAGCCAGCTGGAAACGTCTCTGGCCCACATGGGGACAACTCTTGGTTTCTTCCCACAGAGGCCACTCCTGCTGCCTTCCCTGCTATTGATATCAAAATACTGTGAGCTGAATCTTAAGAGAAAAGTAGCAGGCTAAGAACAAAAGCCAACAAAAATGTCTTGTTTTCTTGTTAAACCAAGAAGGATTGTCCTCCTGAATAAGTAATACACAGCCCTACCAGTTTCCTAAAGACCTGTTTGTACTAGATACTAGATACAGATAAAGCTGCAAGTTCATGAGAATGAAAAACAAAGGAAACACAGGGGACAGGGAAGTGAGGGCTGAAATATCAGAAGAGCAAACAGGCAAAAGGGAATGGAGGCATTTCGTGCATCTTTGACCTCACAAGAAGATCTGGGTGATCACAGAGAAAATCTAAGGCAGTAGTAGTTTTCTGAACTAGAAAGTTCATTTTAAGCATTCTCTTATTTTAATTTTACAGCCAAATTTTTTTGTTTCCCAACTGCTGCAAACTTTTGTAATAAGCACCCCTATTTTCAAGTGAAAATGTGTGAATGGAAAAAAAATCTTAGCACCTTCAGGCTTTGGAGGGTGAGGCAAAAATTGCTTTTAGCAGAAAAAAATGTTTGAACTAGGAAGAGATTTAATATCCAGAGGCTGGTGTTATAATAACCCACAAGTGTTGTAACACAATATCACATACCATCTGAGTCTAATGTCACCATCATTCTCTTACACAGACAGTCGTGGGCTCAACATTTGCCTCGCAGTAATAAACATGAATATCAAGGTCTGTGAAGTTACACTTGTGTAAAAAACTGTGTGGTTCGAGGTCATATCATTTAGAAAAGTGATGAATGGAATCACAATATTCTTTAAGTGTTCTTGAAGGAAGCTTGAGGCATAGTATCTCCTATAGTCAGTGTTTCCTAAAATGACACCTTTAATGAATGCATGACAAAAGCACATGAAGGAAAAAGCATTTTGCCTCTTCTTACCTGTTCCGTGAGCTAGGCTAATATTTTACTATTGCAATATCCTCCCCCATACTTCTGGTCAGTGAGAATGAAGCACATTCCAAGCCACATGTTGAAATAAAGCAGCTCATCAGGGTGCAGCACGGAGGGCTGCTTCCTCTCCTGGCAAGTGCTATCCAAGAGGGAGCACCCTGCCTTGCTGTACACCCATCACTGTGCATAGCTTTACACCCCTTCCCTTTCCTTTACTCTGCTCACAGTGGGGCTGTAACTGATCCCTACTATTTCACATCTCCTTTTCCTTCCCAAAAAGCAGCTGGAGCAGCTTCCAGGCTCTGGTAGGACCCTGTCTCCCCATCAAGCTGACACTCATACATCAAATTCTTTGACAAACCACTTTACACATACCAGTGTCAGAAGAATTTGGAGAATTTGACCAGCAACAAATGTTTGGTTTGGTTAAATTTAAAGCTAACCAAACCAAACCAAACCAAAAGCATTCACATCTGTTTTCCTCTTATTTCGTGAGGTATGTTCCAGGCTGAGCCATCAGGGTAAGACAAAGACCTCTCACTGAACATAACATAGAGCGCAGTAGGAATTATTTTGCTCTTTCAAGGAAGGACATTCTCAGCTAAAGAGGAAGAGCCATCAGGTGAAAATTCTCTTTTGCCTGGGGTATTTTGAAGGTCTGGAAAGCATTCTGTGTATTGAGGTACCCACGAGAGTCTGAAGGGAAAGTCAGCCTAGGGAATGGTGACTCCAAGGGTGCCCATGATTTTGGGGCTGGACTTGGTTACTATACCCTTCCTTTTACATCCTGCATCACTAAAACCTCACACACAGAACTACTAATAAATTGATACCTGTAAATGCAAAGCAAGTGAAATAAATAAAATTTTCAGCTAGTGTAAATTAGCCTAGCCTGAAGGCTTTTTAGCAGTTATGCAAAACAGAAGCAAGAGATCAGGGAATCTGCCTCAATATAGAAAATATTAAATAGTATATTCCATCCATGTGAGGATATGTGTGTAGGTGTGTGTAATAAACCATAAAACCATAATACAGTAGCAGCATTCTCTTCTAATATTTTTCAAATTCAACCTCAAAATGGACCAACTTGATGATACTTTGGGAAAATCAGGTTTTATTTAAAAAAAAGAACAATGCTTGCAATGCATGAAGCTCTATCTCAGCAATACTGTTTCCTATTTAAGGCAAGTAGTCTATGTGGCTACTCTTCAGAGCTGAACTGGAATGCGTCTGAGGTTGGGTGACACTGACATGGTTTTATGACAAGATGAGCCATTCCAAAGTAGTGTCATCAAAAAGAATGTGCCATTTTCTGACAAAACTGAATACAGTACTTTGGCTACCAAAGTAAACCAGAAAAACGTGTTTTACCTGGAACTTTTCTCATTTCTCTCAGAACTCCAATAAAAACCCTCATGATTCTTCCCAGCTACCGAATTATTTTTGCTTCTAAAACCTTACTTTTCCCTTTAGCTTCTGATGATTAATTTTCCCTGTAAACTGCTTTGTAATACTCTGCATGGAGGACAGTATATAAAAATAAATTGCATTGAGTTTGATCCAAACCTCATTTGACTCAAAATTACACTGAGGTTTTGGGCTGCTTTTTTTTTCACCTCCGCATTTCTAGGTCTGACTGGCAAGCCAAATCATTTCTACTTGCTATCATAAAGGCTAAATAAAAGGGCAGAGAACTCAATGCTTTTTCAATAAAATTCATGTTGTTATTTCAAAATGTAGTTCTCCTTTGTCAGCCCCCACCCCCATATACTCATTCACACACAACTCCACTCGGACTGCTCATGTCTCTGCATATTACAGCCTGCAGAAATTATGGGATAAGGTTCTACCTCTTTTGGTAAACCTGATCGCTGAAGAAAGAGCGAGTCTGTTGGAAAATTAGCCCGTATTTGCAACACTGGCAACAGTGAAAAGATGCAGCTTCGTGCTATTGTGCTGAGGTTATTACCTTCCTAGTAGTAAATCTCAGGACACCCAATTAAAGTTAACTCACAGTTTGCAACAAGCAGCCTGTAAAGTGTGCTGGAAAAGAGCTGCCATATTGTCATTCAAAGTACTTTATACTAAACAGTGCAAGACAGTGACAAAACATCTCATTATCTGATTACACTGCAAGAATAGTTCCACATGCACTGAATTTTGCCTACCATCAATGAATACAGACTGTGTTCATCAGTGACTCACATAAACACATGAAAAAATGAAAATAAGACAGAACAATGGGTTTCTGCTACTATTATTCTGGAACTGCAGAGATAGTTTTGCTAGTACTTCAAATTAACCATGGGAATTATGGGGACATCCAGCTCAGGAACAGAAGTTTGTTCTGTTCTGATTTTGGCCCTGTGCAAGGTGTGTGGTGGACAGACACTGGACATCTGGGTGGCCACCACAAGGAGAGCTGTGCACCAGCTGTTTGGCACAGGTGGTGCTCCATGGAGTCAAGAGATTTTCTGTGAGAGGATGAAGTAAAAAAATGCATCCTTAGGCTTATTATTTCACATTTGCCTGCCCCTGCAACAAGGCGGTCTTTGGAGGGTGGCTGGGGCTAATACAAAAGTTCCTGTGGTGTGAAGGAGGGTGTGGATTAGCAGCTACGTCATGGAGAAGTGCTTGTGCATTTGCTCTTAGCCTGGAAGGATCCCAGCAAAACCATCCAGGAGACCTGGTGTAAACTCAGACACACACAGTTAAAGAAAATGGATAAATTTCAGTTTTATGCCCAGGTTTACCCCACAGCTGCTCATTTCTCTGAGCAATTCAACAGGTGACAAAAGCAGAAGAGCATCAGCAAGGACACTGCACTCTTTGCCCATAAGCTTTTCTGCTGATTAGCCAGCTGATTGCACAGACAGTGTATCTGGTACTGCATGTGCAGAACTAAACATGGGTAACGTTCTCTCACTTCTTTTACTACAGTTTGGGGCAAGACGGGGAGAAAAGGGGTGTTTTTTGGTATCTCATGACAATAACAAATTCAGTGGGGGCAGTTTATTACTGTGCCACTACTTTACTGCAAATATCTTCACATCAGCCATAACATAGTCCCAACTTCTTCACAGTTCCAACTCTTTACACCATTAAGCATAAATCACAGCCTCAAGAGACCTCCTTTTCCAGAAGGGAGAAGCAATTTAGCCTCCATAACGTATCAGTCTCCAGCTTGTCCTGAAAAGGCTGTCAGGTGTGCTGAATTATGTATAAAATCAATGCGAGGTGCTGTCTGCCAAAGATGGGTTGACATTAGCAATTTTATTTTCACCGAGGGGGGTCATGAGTCCCAAATCTTCAAGATCACAGAAAAAGTGCCCATTCCATCCCTAGTTCTCTAGTTCTAAAATAATACCCATTTTGACTCATTTTTAGGATTAAAAAAAGGTCACAATAAGATGATGTTGCTGTGAAACACCTCTTCAATTGTCTGCAATGGCCAAATTTACATAGCGTTGTTGATGGCATGCTATTATAATCTGCCCTTTTAACTCTAATTTCATTATATTCTTTATTAAGTGGACATTCACAAACATTTGGGTTTTGTTTGTGAGGGATCCCATACACTGTTATATTCAATTAACAAAAATTTACACTCTTAGGACTTGCAAGGATTTTCAAGTGGTGGAGAAAATCTCCCTCACAATAAGATGCACAAATATGCAGAAGTATGACATATTCATGTGAGCTGGGAGTACAACCAACCTTGTGATGATCTTCAGAGAAGCCTGATATTTTATTTGAGACTGAATATATGAATCCTATCCTTGTAAAATCACCATCTCTGTGCAGGTGGCCCACAGACCTACAATAAATACTTATACAGCATATAGCTCATGACCCAGCACTTTACTTTTTTGCTTTTTGCTACTGTACGTAGAAAACTGGAGCAGTGTTGAAATCTAATTTCATGGCATCATCTTTTTCCTGCCCTCCAGAATGGCACCTGATCTGATATTCCTGTGACAGCTACTAAAAGTCTGAGTGTCTAGTGGTCTTTGAGACCATCAGCCAATAAAATAACCATCAAAATTATCTTCTGAATACTCAGTTCTGAAATAGATTTCTGTAAAAGCTCATTTAAACAGGGTCACCTGTCATCACAACACAGTCCAGAGTTCAGAAAACACAGCGCCTTAGTGAGTACAGTGAGTTGTTAAAAATATGAAGTCATTTTAAAGGACATTTTTAAAAAGGAAGCCAACTGACCATTGATAACAACTTGGAATTGTTATGTCAGTCTCCATTTTCTGAAATAAATGTATTCATGCATATATTACTGGTGATTCAAGGTTGTTTAGCTTCAAGTATTATCATATATGGCTGCAGGAATATTACAGACGTAAATGTTTCTCTGAGCTGAATGCTTTGAGGGCATCCACAATGGGAGCATCTCGGTTGACTCAGGAGCTTTGGATCTGAACCCACTTTCGTAGGGCTGCATTCTGCCACTCTCAGTTACGTTCTGTAATGCACTGCTCCAGTACACATGTTGACACTACTGAATTTCAGAGAGGAAACATTTTCCATGAGAACTTGACCTGATGGACTGCTATTCAGTAAAACGAATTGCTTTCCAGCCTCTGAAGGACAAGACTGAAGGCTAGTGCTCAAAATGCTTCCTTGTCGTCATCATCCCATATGAAAACCTTATTGCCATTTCAGTCTTGCCCTCAAAGAGCTGAAGGCTGAGTGGGAATGTCCAGAAAAAAAATATTTTGCAAATAAATGCCAAGGATTTCTGATCTGTTTCCTTCATAATAAAATCTAGAGCTTTCCAGAGATTTTCATGGAAAAAAATTGATTTTCAAAATAATGGCATTCACTCAGCATACAAAACACAAAGACATAGTTTCTGAGCATGGACTGGGGCTTCTTACCCTCCAAACAGTAGTTTAGGCTTTAAAGTATTTTCTTAGGATTAGCAAGTATTTAATTAGTCATACCAACAAGGAACAACAGGAAACACCGAAGTAACTAACTCAAAGTTAGAACTTGGATTTAGATGTTCTGCAGTCAGATTATGTGGGCTCTAGTCAGTGTGAATTCTTGCCACACAAAAAAATGGGAAGATCAAAAAACTTGGCAATAGCTCGGAATCCTTCTGTTAGGGAACATGACAGCAGAGCAGGTCTTTGAAGTTGCCTCTCCCATTCCATGAGGAGTTTTTAAGGGTTGGGTTTACTATTTTTGGTCATTTTTCTTGTTTGCTCTCATTTTGCCCAAATGAGGAAAAATCAGTTCTCAGAAAGATGGGGCCCTGAATATTGCTTCCTGACTAGGTCAGGCTAAAAGATACATTTTTGTTTATTTCTCAGTTTATCTTGAAATAACCTTGCTGAGCAAACTGCTCTTTGTTAACTTCAAGTCAAAACATACCAGTAATGCTTCTACGTTTTTAGTGTAATTCCCTCTAATCATCCTAGCACACTGCTTGTTTTTGTAACTGCTTCACACAATGCCACCAGTAATGAATGTTCTAGAATTGGAACATAATTTTGATTATCTGGCCATTACTTTTGATTTATGGCACACAGAGACAGCTGGGTTTTTATAATCTCACTCTGCAGTACTGCAGATAACAAATGTAATGTAATAATCAAACTTCTGTAATTTGGAACACAGAACGGGTGGACCCATGGATCTGTCTGTCTATATATACCCATACCATATCAACAAATTTTATCTTCAGAAGCAGGAGTATAGAAGTAATTTGCACAATGCTACTATTAATTATTCATACTCAGAGCAAAATATGTTGTTTTCAGAATCAGTACTGT
>WBMZ01014281.1:0-198887 GCA_013400975.1 Atrichornis clamosus | reverse complement strand
CCCTCCCCTCCCCTCCCCTCCGTTATAAAAGCAGTGATTGTATAAAAGGAATTTCTTAAAAGGGAATAGATTTTAAAAATGCTTAATGGCCTTCAGCTTCTTTATTATGTTTGAAATAAGGAGAGAGCTTTAAGGGAAATAATCATACTATTGAAGGTAGTTTGTCTCAGAAATCTGCGTACCTACTTTTAAGGCTATTGCAGGTTAATATATTAATTAACTCACGCATGACTTTCAGAGAAATCTATATTTCAGTCAGGGACCCTAGAGGGAAAAACATTCCAAGGTTACTGTGTGATTATAAAACCTTGAAAGTTTAGCACTCCTTAAAAATGTTCCTCATATCTAAAGTAGGGAGAATATGGCTTTGATTAAGTGTCCATAAGAATTTCAAGAGGTAGGTTGGATCTGGTCTTCAGTTCTGCTGTACAATTACTGAAGATCTGTTTAAATGGAAACAAGAAGTAGATATTTATTGTTTATGTATATGTTTGCTGTCCTAAAAAATGATACATTAATGTTATTTCAGAACTTTATAAACAAACCCCAAACATTTACAGAACACCCAGAAGTACTGCTGATATTACATATATTTTAGTTTAGGGCAAATAAAGAAAGATTCTCTTGAGTTTTTACAGTACATCCATTGTGCCCCCTTTCTTGAACTATATCCACAATTTTAAAAAGGAAAATACACTAAAAAATGGTTGCTTTACACATTTCAGCATTTCTTTGACCTGTAGAGCAATTTAATTAGCCAGGCTGAATTACAGATAACTTTGCTAAAACAAAACAAGTCTTTTTCACCATGTTATATGACTAGTTCTACTGATTTCAGCATTTCATGTGTGATGTATGTTATGTAGTTGTTTAATAAGCACTGAGCTGAACTGTGATTGAATTTCTCAAGACACGCTTTAGATTTTGGATTTGACATGATGACAGTGATTCAGATTAACTTGCACTTTTAAAGAAGAAGATAAGGAGAGAATGGCTTTGATAAACAGCACTTCAACTGGTATCTGAAAATGACTGTTCTAAAACCTTGTTTGGCATAAATCTGCAAAAAATCAAGATAATGATTAGAAAAGCAGTATGGAAAATTGATATGCAGTCTTAGAATAACTTTAAATCTCTTTAGTCCAGATATCACCATTTTATTCCACATTTAGCTAATACTAAGTTCTCCAAGAAAAAGCTCTAGTGTGAAGGCTAAATAAGTTAAAGTAAATTCTAATCCACTGTCTTTTCTTTGTGGAGATGAGGGATCGTCAGGAAAAATGATTTTGCAAACACAATGTGTAACAGGGTGTCTCATATAAAATTCACATTTCATTACAAAATGGGTCAAAGAAGCATTATAATGTCTTCTTCTCATGCTATCCCCTGATAACATTTTGATATAGCAGAAAATGCTAGCTAGTAAGATGCACTATAAGATTTGTAAATCTGTACTTATCAATACACCACTTCATAAGCAGTTTCTAGGAGCGCAAAGGTAATTCATGTATGTATGAAGAGATTTTTATGCTGTGCTGTTTTAAGGGGATCATGTTAGCTGGGTAAGGTAGTGATGGTGAGAGCCACATTTTCCCATTTTTCTACTTAGGTAGTTATTCAATATCATGATCTCATAGATGTGTAAATAAGTAATAACTTTTGACAGAAAGGACATATATTCTGGCCACTTGAAACACCTATCTTGATTTTCTGACAGTCATTCATTTTTCTCAATGGCCATGTGTACAGCATTAGGACTTCATTAAGTAAATCTTTGCTTATAATAAAGATAGTGGCTTCACATCTTGACTTCTTGAATGCCATAGCTATTCAGACAATGGCCTTTCCATAGAATCACAGAATCTCAGAAATTCGGGGTAGAAGTGATCTCAGGAAGTATCTATTCCAACTTCCTGACCAAAGTAGGGTTGGCTCTGAGGTCAACTCTCAGATTCTTCAGGCCTTATCCAGTAAGCATGAAATAGCTTTGCGTCCAGAGACTACACAGCCTCGCTGAACAGTCTACGCCACTTCTTGACTGCCCTCATAGATAAAAAATTATTTCTTATGTCTATTTCGAGCATTTGCTGTTTCAGTTTATGTCTGTTGTCTCTCATTCCATGAGATCTGTGTACCATTGAAGAACCTTCTTGAATCTTCTTGGTAGAATCCCTGTAGGTACTGTTGGGTCTTTTGATCCCCTCAGAGATGTCTCCAGGCTGAGCTTGACAAGCTCCCTCGACCTGTCTTCACAAGGTAAGTGCTCCAAACCATTTATGGACCTGTCTCTTGGGGATAGCAATGCCTTTCTTCTACTCAGTACCCCCAAATATGTTGCAGTATCAAAATGTGATCTAATGAGTTAAAAAGAGTAATCACTTCCCTTGGATGACAGACTGTGCTTATGCCAATGCAACCCCGGATTGTGTTGGTCCCCTTTGTTTCCGGCTCATGCACAGCTTGCGGGGCACCAGGAACTCCAAAGACTTTTCTGCGGAGCCAGATTGCTCAAGCCAGGAAGTCCTCAGCCTGTACCATCACAAGGGGTTCTTCCTCTTTTAGTGCAGGATTTAGAATATCCATATTGGATATCGCCAGGCTCCTGTTAGCCCATTCCTTTAACCTGTCTGTATCCTATTTGACCTGCCTTTGAGGTATCACTGAATCTCCCTGTCCTGGTGTCATCTACAAACTTCAGGAGCAAGAACTCTGTCACCTGATCCCTGATAGAGGCATTAAACAAGACACGCTCAGGAAGAGAGCTATGCAGTACCCTATTTGTTAATGTCTTCCAGATTTAGTGTGATGCATTGACTGCTACCCTCTGATTCCTACCATTCAACCAGATTTTTGCCTAATTATTTGTCCATCCAGACCACAACGACTACTTGGATACAACACTCTGGGAGGGAATTAGTGTCAAAAGCCTTTTTAAAAGCTTTGAACTACAGTTGTGAGTCACAATATGTTTGATAAGTTGTCTCCAACACACTTTAGTAATCTTCCTGACTTCTCGTATCCATTGTGTTGTACTTATAGCAGATGTCGAAGAGATTGAAATCCTCCACAAGAACTAGGATCTGTGATGCAGATATTCATCTGTTTACAGAAGGCTTCATCCACTTCCTTACTCTAAGTCAGGTAGTCTGTAACAAGCTCTCACCATGATGCTAACCTTTATTAGGCCCTCCTCTGATCCTGACCCACAAGACCTCAGCCAATCTCCTGTCCATCCCACAAGAAATCTTCATACACTATAGCTGCTCCTTCACATAAAGGGAACACTCATTACTCATTTTCCTTGCCCATAATTCTTCTGGTCCCTCATTTCACCCCTGCCTTGTGAGCTATTCCTGCAGCAATTTCACAGTTCTGTGACCTCATGAGGAGTTCTAGTTCCTCCTGCGTGTTTCCCAGGCTGCATACAGATGTTTGACGTAGGCTTCCTTTCAAACTTTTTGATCATTTTGACCTCTCTCTCTTGTTTGGATATCCCTGCTCTTTACTTTCCATCTGCTTCCGTGGTTTCCTCATTGACTGTGGAGTTAATCACTCATCCAGGTGTTTTAGTGTAAAGACAATATGGATGCACATATCACTTGATGTACTAAAATGTACAGGACATATTTTGTACTCACAACAAAAAAATCCCTCCACTGTCTAAATTTCTTAGTAACAATTAGGTATCTTTGGTATCTTGCAGCATCTATGCTAATACAATCAAAGGCTTGACAGTAATATTTTAACCAATTAAATTGAAGAATTCTACTCTGCCTTAAAAGATATTAGCCACTGTTATACTGCCTGTGGACTTGCCCTTTCATGAGTTATTAATATCACTGAGAAATTATTTTATTTTAATACTCTCTTATTGTAATATGTTACTGTGGGGGATGAAAAAGAATGAACAATGAAAATAAAATTATAGCAGGAAATAAATAATTTATATCTGAATGTTAAATGTAGCAAAATGGGAGAACAGAGTGTTTCATGTAAAGACAGAACACAATGAAATCTCATTTTTTCGTACATGTTGGTTTGTCTGTTCTTCATAGGATAGAGAATCAGTACATGGGAAAAATTGAAATGGCTGCCAGGTTTTAATGCACAAGGTGAAATGGGTCAAAATAACAGCACATTCCAACTTACAGAAAAGAGAATATATTAACATTTGAAGACTTCATCCAAATGACAGAACTTGTATCTACGCTTGCTGCTTTAAAGCACTAGGGCACCTCTGAATTTCATGGTCATTCTCACAGGTAAGGGGAACTCAGTAAATTTGATAAAGTTAGATAGCTATTATGCTCACTACTACAAGTGGCAATGTAAATGAATATTACTCCTGATAGGTAGATGTTATTTAGCAACTGTCACAACTGTTTTTTTCAAATACACAGAAGGTAAAAGTATTCTCTTACGATACTCTGTGACTTGTATATTCAGAAAATTCCACTTCTAAAATGAAAAACTGCATCTGCACAGCTATGAAAACACTAACTCTAATTGTATTTCCTTTAAGAATACTTCTTTAAAAATTGTATACAAGAAAAAAATCTTGGAAAAACATCTTTCAAATTCTCTTCATGCTTATCTCCCTTAATCCTTTAACTCATTTCATCCACTTGACCATAATCTTCATGCCATACTGCTAAAAGTATTTCCTTTTCCTCATTCTGTCCATAATCTCTCTTGACCATGGCACCTTTAGACTAATTTTCCACTTGGAGTGGATTTCTGGAGTTGAAGAGCTTCTCACTCAGTCTCCAAAGAAATTCAGTCTCTTACAGTAACAGTGAGCAGTAAAGTTCTTCATTTTTTAATTATTGTATTCCCTGTTACAAATATGAAGATATTTTATTCTTTCTTTTATGTTGTAATTATGTATCATAGAATAATAGAACGCCAAGTTGGAAGTAACCTCAAGGATCAGCTGGTCCAACCTTTCATGTCATCTTAAGCCCTGAACATCACTTTTAACTATAACAGTTTTGCTACTCACAAATCATCATGACATGAGTTGCATCATCATTCTTATGCAAAGGAAAACATATTTATATTTATAGTCATAGTATTACTACATTTATTCTTATCATATATATTCATAATTGAGCATTTTCTCCTTCACAAGTGACTTCTTACACTCAGATCCTATGTAGCTCAGTGAGTGATTGACATCAAATCATCATTGAGAAGGCTCAAGCCAAATCCCTTTGCTTATGCTAAGGAAAGAACTGCAGGAAATGTCACAGCTGATGTGGAGTTATCCCCACTTTCAAATTCATTCAGTCCTTATCAACTAATTATGTGAAAAGCAACTGGATTCATTATTTCATCCTTATCTGAGAAAATTTTTCTAATGTCTTCTGTGTTCTGTTGTTACTTGAGAAGGATGATGTGGTGCTAGCAATACATACCTTTATCCCTTTGCCATCAATCAATCAGCAATAAATAGACTGAAGTCAATATACAACAGAACAGTATATATGAGAAAAAACAAGATTTTTTTTCACTGTTACAAGTTTCTGTATTCTTACTCAGCTCTGAAATCAGGGACTAGTGGTGTTTAAAGGATTATCTAAAGCTGCAAGATAAGATTCATGATCCTTAATTCCATTCTTTATGATGAAATGCTCATTGGAAGGATAAAATCAACCATCAAAACTATCAAAAATTCAAGAATTCAAGCAAGTTTAATGCATTTCACTTCAAATAAATATAAAAGCTGATATTTCATCAATATTCTTTTTTTTTTTAATACAGTACAATGTTTATATAATTTCATTCATTCTGATTCATTGTCCCCAAAAAAGGCAGAAATAAAAAATTTCATCTTCTACCTGCAGAAAGGATATCTAGCTCTTGAGTTGATATCTTATTTAAAGTGATTGGTAGAATTCTCACACTTATGTGTATTTTTATGAGTATCATCTACTCAGGCTCCATAGTTTACCCATTCATAATAAACCTTTTTGTTCTTCCTCATCATCCACACTAGAAATTACATGAATGAAATAATTTCTTATTAGGATTTTGAAATATATTAGAAATTGTTCATGTGGCATGCTGATGAGAAGGAGACGGGTGAGCTTGGTCTCAAATTGGTGCAATTTATGTTTCAAATGCTCTTTTACATTTTATTTTTCACTGTGGCAACATCCTTCCAGGCAACTTTCAGAACTCTAGCTTTTATGACTCAACTCTTGTATCTGTCATCTTTTTGAATCATCAAAAATCATGATTAAGTCAATCCCACACACTTCACAACTGTTTCAACATCAAATGCAATACACTTTTCATGAAGATCCTTAATTCGTGTGCTGAATATTTCTAAATTTAGCACTATTTTTATACTTTTTTTTCTCTACCTTGATACTTCTGGAATTAAGACTTTATTATCTACAGTACTCTGCTATTTCAGATATTCCCGTATACTTCACTTTCCACTTTTAGTAGCAAATTTTTTTTTTTCACTATTTATCTTTGTCTGCTATTTCTCACGCTCATCAGCTTTGAAAGTGAAGGACTTTTTATTTATTAAAGTACTTCTGGTTTTCTGTTTTCTGGTTTGTATAATTTTGTGTTCCTCTGATTCTGTTCTATATTTTTTGTAGAGTGTGTAAGGAAACTATTACACAAGATAAAGCTTATTGCAAAAGTTTAACAGTCAAAAAGTTATATCAAACAGCAAAGAACTGAGCAGTCAGTGCATGAAAACATTTTTCCAAATGAAAGTATAATACCCAGCTCTTCAGAACCTCAAGAACAATGAGTAGACTGTGGTTAAACAGACCGTGCATCGCAGCTTTGATACACAAAGTTTTTATAAAACACTTCAGAAACTTAGACTGAAGAATTGCAAGGCTCCTTAAATAACATTTTTAGCATGAATTATTAAGGCAATACAGAAAAGCAAACACAAAGAGTAAATCTCTGTAAGCAAACGCTTTGATAAGCTGACTGAAAATGTTCCAAACAATTCCATGCAAGAAAGGGGAAGATAAAGAACTAAATGTCAGAAAGATTATTGAAAACTAAAAATTAAGCATATGCAAACAAACAGATAACAGCACATTCTAAAATAGTAGCTAGGCAATGGAAAGAAGTAATTAGCTAATCAAGTAGAGAAATTATTTTTGACAGTGAACATAATTAAAGAAAAAACATTTCACAAAGAGAATGAATTAAAGCTCCGAACAATCGCTGAGAAAACCAGGTCATGAGCTTTAAATCTGCAGCTGCAAATTGGACAATTCTTAAATAGCACAGTTAAAAGGAAACATGACTTGAAATGTGCTATTTTGTTTCTCCATATGCACAATATGTATTGGAGACTTGTTACAAGAACCTTTGTAAAGGCAATACTTCCAGTTGACTGCGAAAATTTGACTTATGAGAAGCTTGCTGAATGGCTTGTTTTGAATGTAAGGATAGTTCACCATCATTCTGTGGTTTGTTATCTCTTTTCCAATGATAGGTGAGTCTCACAGAGAAGACAGCTCTGTGGCACTGACCACTGTTTTGTTCTGTTAACCACAAGAGGCTGGTATGTTTAGATTCTTTGTGCACTGCTGCTAAGCTAAAACAATGTACAGTGTGCTTGCAAACTGAGTAACTCTGAGAATAATGTTCCTGTGTACAGACTCACACCAACAAATATTTGTTATTTCTGGAAATATTTCTTGCAGTCAGTCTTCCAGAAAAAAAAAAAAAAAATCCCTCAGTAATATTTCTCTGTCAGTGTTTAAACTCAAAGAAAATTAAGTCAAATTCTGACAAATATTACTGATAAGGTTGGTCACTTGCACTTGTTTGGTGTAGTGGCTGATATATCTGACACAACTCTTACTGTGGGCAGAGTTCGGTGTCTACAGTAGATGATACATCAGAGTTGATATTTCAGTCTTTAAAGTGTGAATGTATATGGGGACTGAAAAAGATATGGCTTGAATGCCATCCATTCACATCTTTGCCTTGGATTAAAAAACTTAATTGTTTACGTGGCTTCCCATCATTAGGTATCTTATTTACTAATTTTTCATTCTTTCCTCTTGCAACCTTCAATTAAGTTCAATTGTTAATATATTGTTATTTTAACAATGTAAATATTGCTACTTTGCAGCTGATACCAATTGTGTGCTAAGAACCACCATGTAATGCATGGCATTACTTCTCCTCAGTCCTTTGACATTTTAAAAAACAACTTGACAACTACAAATTCTTAAGCAAGAGGCAATGGGAGACATGAAATATCTAACTACTCTTCCAATATTATATAACATTTCCTCAATTATGTCATTAAAAAAAAGAAGAAAAATCCTAAGTTTTTGAAGGACATGGATGTAAAAACATTTCCAAATTTAATATTGTTAAATTGCAAAAAAAAGATTGAGTTTTCCACTTTCACACCTCTTCCTCCCTAACTCTTTTGCAGATAACCCTAAAATTTTTCCTATTTTTCTGAGAAAGCTGTTTAATTTTATATGAAGGATATATGTGATAGGGATCATTTTACTGAAAATCTGATTTTGTTTCAAGAGACTTTGGTAGGAAAGATTCACCCAGATCTATTTCACTTGCTACATTCACACCAGGAGGTTGCCTGCTTCTCTGTTCTCTTTTCTGTCTCAAGTGCACATATGTGCATGCACTCTGATTATCAGCCCTCACTTGGCTACATTAATTATTTCAGGATTCAAAACAAAACAGGGAAAAGTGGCTTTATGTTGTATATTGTGCTCATCCAGTTCTCATGGAGCTGGTGAAACTTCAGGCTTTTGTAACTTGTGCTGAAAAGCAGGCTTCTTCAGACCTTGTAAGAACTCCCAAGTGACATTTGCATGCTTCAGAACAGTTGGAGCACTGATACCCTGTTTTGTTGACAAATGTATCTTAAACACTTTTGCAGAGTTTGCTGGGCAACTTAAATTCCTTTAAAGCTTATTTGTCTTAAATCAAAGGAATTCTGATTCAGGTAGAGTCTACATTCTGTTCCTAAATCTGATGAAATGCAGTGTGGATCAGAATCTGCCTCTAGTCTCCTCTGGCAGTGGGTTTTCCTGTACTGGGGCTTGTGTCTGAAGAGGGGAATCCACCACTGTGCTTGCAAGATTATTTTAGGGAGAATTTGAAGGAGTCCCTTAATCAAAAAATTAACACTCTTGCAAAGTTAAAAGCAGTAAACATGCATATTAGAAATGTATATAGCTTAACTTTTTTTTTTACTATAACATGTTCGATGTAGTGGATGAGTCAAAGTTTTGTTTACTTTCTCTGCCATTACCAAAGGCTTTTGAGGTGTTAATTTTTTCCACAAACTCTATGGGATTAGTGTTCATCTGAATATTTTGTATATGCTCCTTTCTATCAGTTGGCTTGCTTGAAAGAAAGTGACACTTTTTCTGGGTGGGTAAGCACTAAATGTCAGACCTTGCTTTGCTGATGTCGGTGTTCTTGTCTTTAGTCAAAATATGACTGCTAGGAAACAAAGGTGATGGTGCTCTCCTGTTTGAGAAGTCATATTATTTCAGCACAGTGTCAACAGAAAATTTACAATTCTTCTCTTCATCACTTTCATTGGGTAAATTTTATGGCACACAGACTTCAGCCAATATTTTTGCAGTTCTGCAGTGTACAGTACAATTATTTATTTTCTATTCTGTACAATAGATACCAAGTCACTAGCAAGCAACTAGGCTGGCTATACATTAACATGCTCTAACATGATCCCCAGCACAAATGAGACATACAATGAGTTTCTTCTGCTTGATTAGTCATCATCAATGGGGAATGATCAAATATTTTTTGAAGAAGGCTGATGTTTGTTCTCAAGTTATCATCTTCCAATTGTTTGTTTGTTTCTTGAATATTTTGTGGCTTTCAGTTGGTGTTATTCCTCCTGTGTCTTTGAACTCCTAGTAATTGCTATTTTATGATTAAACTTCTCCTGTGCTTTTACAGTTATGATCTCTAATTCTTTCAGCTCATATAATTTTTCACATGTTCAAAATTATTTTCTCAAGAAAACTGAATTAACATCACACAGCTGTGTTACACCAGCTGTGTTCAGATGGCTGGAATTCTATACTCAAACTTTCTTGAAATTCTCATTAATTGACTAAAAATTCTATGTGTTTCTATTTTAAAGTGATAAAAGGCAACAATTACAGTATAAACATATCCACATTTGTAGATCTTTTCATAAACCTCCAAAGTCTTCCAGAAAAATGAGTGAATTAAAACTAATACAGGCTTCTTGAGTAAATTATCTTGAAATATAAAGACAGCTTAAACATTACGATGATATCTTTAGAAGTTGACCTAAAACAAACAAACAAACAATATGCAAACCTCGAAATCAATCAAACAAACTAACTAAAAAACCAAAAAAAATTAAAAAATTAAAAAATAAAAATTAAAAAAAATCAGACCAATAAAGAGAAAAACTAGAAATGTTAGCTGGAAAGATATATATTTGTCCTTATCTGATAGGAATGAGTTGTGATATTTTTAGATAAGACAGTTTCATAGTTGTCTTTGTGCATTCTCTAGCAGTAGAGTTCAGATTGTTCACAAACATTTCAGAAGCTCTCTAGATGCAGTATATATAAAGAGGGAAAATTAATTCTCATTAATTTTCATTCCCTTTTTCTTGCATATTCACTCTGTATGAAATTAGGATGTTTTTTAGGCTATACTAAAAGTTGTTAAAGGAAACATAATTTAATTTAAAATCAACTTGCTCCATGACACATTCTGCTGTCAAAGAAAATTGCTATGAGCTAATTAATAATGGATATCCTTGTGAGGTGAAAAAAACTTTGTAGGATATTGTACTGAATAAAATACTGCAATAAGAAGGCTGCTTATATATGGGGTTCTACACTCCAATACAGTTTCTTTAGCTGCTATGCTTCGTTAGACTGGAAAAAGTATGGAATATTTGCTGCAGCATAACATTAATTTGGATTTTGAAGAGATTCTGAAAGAGAACTCCACCCAAATGCTACAGGGGTTTTCAAACTCTTTAGAATACAAGCGCTCTGAAAAAGGATGTTGAAGCCTATAAAGGCATTTAGTACATATGCTAAAAAATGCTGTAAATTCAGAACTCTTTATGCCAATGGTGTTTCTGCTGTCGAGTAAATATGTCCTGCCACTTGTGTGGGTCATGTTCATTTGTTGTAATATAGCTGATTTTAAGGTGATTATTTACAAAACCAAAATAATACAGGACACAGGTTTCATTATACTTTCCCATGAAAAGACCCATTCCAAGCTGTCTCTATTTAGTATCATCTAGTCATTGTTATATCCATAGATTAAATTTTAAATTGTTTAATTATCTGTTTTTAAAGTATATGGTAAATCTATATGGTCTCAAATTTTTTTTTTAAATACTGTAGTTTGTCTATTCAGCTGTTTTGCTGTCATTTGATTCTTATACATTGTCTCTTTGTTAGTCTTAGTTTCACAATTTTTATGTCTTGATATAAGTAATGTAAGTGAAGTAGCTCTTGTTGATTCCCTGTGCTTGAATATCATTCAAATGTTAAAAAGTGTATAGATCATGTGGTAAGGAAGCTTTAGGAAAAAAAATCCTATTGCTTTTGTATAGTAATAGAAACCTCTTTATATTAATTTTATTTAATATACATATATTGACAGCTCTGATTTTTATACAAATTCTTGAAACAGGAACCTGTCAGACACCTGAGTACTAGATTACCTGATACCTTTGTAGTGTAATACTGAATTCCTTACCTGGTATTTTTGGTTTGTGAGATGAAAAGGAGAAAGGGAATAATTTCAGCCAAAGTGGTCCATTCTGGCATGGACAATAGAGATGGCTAATCACTACTGATTTGTGATGATTTTTTTTTTTTTGCTAAGAGTAGAAAAGTAAGAAATCACTATTTGCTCACAAAAACCTAATTATGCCTTTCACTCACTATTCCTGTATACGTTGGCAAAAGTAAATAGTTTTTAAGTGTCTCTAGTTGATGAGTACATAGAATTAAACTTCAAAATCATGTCTGTGCACTATACCTTCAGTTTTTGTTAAGAAAGGCATAAAATTCATTTATTCTCTTCTATTTTTGAATAGAAATGTCTGTAGCTGTTCTGTGTAGGACTTGTTTTTATTATTATGTGCTGGACATGCTGAGAAGGGCTTGTAAGGACCATTGGATCTTAACCAGAATATCATTTACTTTAGGAGTTCTGGCCAGGCTGAGTTGCAAAAGAGGGTAGAGATCTCAAATTACAAAAATGGCCATAGTTCCAAGCCTTAAGAAGTGCAGGTCTTTTTGTGAGTTAAGGAACTTCACAACAAGCATTGAAGCTTCTACCCAATATTCACACTGAGCTTTTAAAAAAAAAATACTCTAGGGGACTACTCTAAAATTTGACTAGATAAGAATTTGTGCATTTTGGCTGTTTTGTGGTTCTGGACCTAAGCATCAGACTAGAACTATGTAGGAATACACAGCAAATTACTATGCTAATTAACTATAATTAAATGTAATTAAATGCAATTTAATTAAATGTAATTAAATCAAATGCACCCATTACTATTTAGACTATGTAATGAGAACAATACTTGTAAACAAACTCTTGTTTCCAAAAGCTCTTTTGCCTATTCTTTTTCCAAATCTGTTAGCATCAAATTGTTCTTGTTTCCTAAATAAGGTAATTTTCTACAGTAATAGGCCTAAGGCTTTAATCACCTCAAAGTTTGCATTTGTGGTTTCATAGCTTAGAGACTTCATTATCTAAAATCTAAATGAAAATTTCAGCTCTAATCTGATGGATGTGAAGATGAAACTTTTTTTCCCCTCACATAAAAATTGCTTCTTTAAAATAAAGAAGAGTTTATATCACATTTAATTGCTTATATATCTACCTGTTTCAGAAATCAAAGCCACTGATGACACTCTGTGAAAGTAGAAATTACCTTCAACTGCTTCTGAGATCTAACTCTGCATGTCAAAAAATAGCCATTGGTGCAAAACCTACCCATATCAAATAACTTCTTTTGAAGGATTTTTTTCATAAATATTTAAAGTTCTGTACCTTTTTGTACAGAACTGTATTTTCTAAGTAAATAAAAGGGGTGGTGTAAGTTGCAAACAAAAATGTAGACTGCATAATACACATCTGCAAAAGTTTTAGGAACAATTTTCTTTTAACATCCATCTTTATTAAATATAGTTAGTTTTTCTTACAGTTTTTCTGAGAGCAGTATTTTCATTGCAACATGTTATAAAAACCAGATCTTATTATACTTTAGTCAGCATGTAAGTGGAAAACTTCTCAGGTATTCACTCAGTCGTTCCGTGCTGCATTCTCCAAACCCTCAGTGGATCAGGTAGTTTTTCAGGTACTGCTCACAGCAGCTCTGTGCAGAGCAGCCATCTATGCAATTTTAGTGGACACAAGATGTTCAATTTTTCCATAGAAACTTGTTTCATTGCTTTCCGTAGAAACCATGTTTCCATGCTCGCAAGACAATGCTACTTGGCATAATGCTAATTCAATAGATCTATATGAGTGGAATTATCTGAGGAGGTCATGACATTCACAAAATGTCAACCTTTGCCCGATAAATCATATTGAATCAAACCCAAACAAAGCAACCCTCAAAAAAACAATTTTAATAAATGACTAAAGCTCATGCCCTGCAATAAGAAATCCTGTCTTGAAAGATGGAGAAATAAAAGAGATTTGGAGAACTGTATTAAAGAACATCACTGCAGCTGATTTCTCATGGATAGGGTTTAGATTTAGAAAGTGGCAAGAACTGTGTTAGATTTAATTTCATATGTTGCATTTGGCAATGAAAAGTTCTCTGGCAGTGAGGGTCTGTTGCTATGGTGAAGTTGTGGGAGCTCCAACATCCCCCAACAACTGAGCACCTTACAACAGCTCTGTGTGAACAGGGCATGTCCCTAACAGCTGCTCTTTCTGTTTACTTAGGCTTCTCAATAAAAGTTCGGGCTCATAAGTTAGACTTTCTCATCCTAAAGCATGTGTGTATCACTGGAGTAAAAATGTACCATGGTTATGTTGATTCTGCTCCACAAATTTGATGTCCTGTGTGAGAGAACATCTAGTTTATAAGGATATGTCATTTGATACCTTCTTAATAGTAATTAAACATGAAAGTCAAAACCCCAAGTCCTATGGAGAAGTAGATATCACTGAGCCTAACAAAGAGTGGAGTGCTGAGGTCTTTGACTGATGGGACATTGAAGGAGTCACCTTAAAGTTCTTCATCTGGAATTGCATAAGAAAGTAGTGGGTCAGGATAATTGTGGGACCTAGAGAAATAGCAAACTTATGGGATATTTGGGGGGTTTATGGGACTTTAAAAAACTTTCTGTTATATGTTTCAGGGGGATTGAGTGAATCAGTGAAACTTATTACAGAATGATTAAGGAAATTGAAGGATCATGAAAAAAACATGAGGATTAAGGGAGGTAAGTGTGAGAATGAAAGGGAAAACAAAAGGGTCTGATCATGTATAAGCAGCTTACTCATCAAGGGTTGTGTTTAGTATTGGTAAAGAAAAACTACTCACTGGTAGTATGTCAATGTCCATCCCTCTCCATTCTATGACAGATCTGTGGGACTGCCCATAAGAGTAACAGGTTGCAGCATTCTGTGTCATAAAAATTATTTTTTTTTGTATCTTGAATTTTGCATCTGTAGTGGTATCTGTACAGTCAATATGTAACAACAGCCTCATGTGCTAGAAACAGAATGCTCATTGTTTAGATCAAACAAAGCATGTGAAGTAGGATCCATCTACCCTTAACTTCAGGCATTTAATCTGCTCAAAGATAGGATCTTATCTTTGTTGCACAGAGACAAAAAATCTGCCCTTAAACATTTGCCTAGAGAAGTCAAAATATATTGTCTTCATAAGTCTTCGTCCCATGACCATAGAAAAAGACTATAGAATGACACATATAGAATACCTTATTTTCATTAAGTTCAAAATAAATATTATCTGAGGTATGATGTGAAAGTTTCTAGGTGCACACATACACGCACACACACACAAATCTGCCATATTAAAGTACCTCTAAAAACGATAGGTAATTAAGTATTAGCCAGAGATGGAAACAGGGTAGTAAGAATGAAAGTTATATAAGACAAAAAAGAAAGACCATTTATCAAATGTGAGAATCTTTCCTCAGAAATGGAGAGAGAGTGTCAGAAATATGTTGAGGTTCACCAGACCCTAAATTTGAGTCATTGATAGATCCATGGGAAGTATGCTAGCAGAAGCTTTCCTTAAACTATTCAAGCAATGCCTTGGGTATACAAATATTTCTGCTGCCTCTAAAATGTAACAGTTTCACACATCTTGGCTGCTTATCAAAAAAGCTATTTATTAATTTCAAAGGACCATTTTTATATCATCTGTCAGCAATAGTTCTCATAGCATTCAGTGTCTGTGGGGTTTTCCCTCCCTTTTGAATTTAATCTCTCATGATTTGCCCTACATTTTGTCATAAATGAAACTATGTTTTTAGTCTCTTAATAGGAAAAAAATGTATTGTTTCCTTTCAATTTTGCTCGTCCTAGCTGAGTGCTTAATTAATAAATAGAATTGAAATTCGTGTTACTGCTTGAAGTAAGCAATCAGTTGTGTAAACGTAACTTTTCCACTGCAGTTACAAGAAACTGGAAATGGAATAGTATTTGAAAGGAAAAATTAAGATAAAATTTATTCATGTAATAATAGAATTTCTTGTGTAGTGTGTAAAACACATGCCATTTATGTGGAAATCTCTCTTTCATTTTAACTAGTGCACAAACAAAGGATTGACTGAAGGTAGAAACTCAGTTATACATCAAAATATGATTTCATGATGAAGAAATAATTTTTGGGGGAGAGAGTGAATATGACACTACAAAATCATATGTGATGTAGGATTAATAGCAGTAACTGTTCACTGTCTTCCAGTGTAAGCACTAGGCAACATTAACAATATTTGCCAGCTGTCAGGTTAAAAAGAAACAAAATAAGATGGCTTCACACACAAGAGTGGTAGAATTGTGGAGTTAAAAGAATTTTATTTTTATTTTGCCTTTTAAGTGTAAGCAGTGCAGGGTAAGCTTGGAAGAGAAAGAAAGAGACTCCTGCTGAGGATTAGCAATTCGGCAAACTGTGACATCTTAGAAGATCCCAAGAGCAAGAAATAGCCAGGAAATGGGAGAGTAATCACAGTTATTATTCAGTAATTATTCAGTGTCATGTTCTTGCTCTTTCAAAATAAACCTTGGGCCAATATTTGAGACTATTTGACTTTGACCAAGATCTGGTCTCTTAATCTGAATTATTAAATTTAATGTTTTTGTAATGTGTTAAAAAAATACATAGTTGCAATATTGGACCTATAGCAACTCTGAATCATTCACTACAGCAAAAACCCAATATATTATATTAAACTTATATGTGTGTGTATAGACATATGTAATCTGAACCTCTTTTCAAAATCATTTTTACACAGTTATATAAAAAGGCTGAGATACTGTTCTACCTTTTTAGTAATAAATTAACATTCTTATTTCTTGGAAATATTACAAAATCATCTTTGTATTCAAGTAAGTAGCTCTATTATACTCAATAGAACTGAAGTCACTTGAGCCTACAACAGAAGTTGATGGAGATGCCGTGGTAGAATTAGACGAAACAGGTGGCTTTGTTTCAACAAAAGAAGCAGACAAGAAGACAAAGTTAGCTCAATGTTGGAGTTATTTTCTAAACAGCTAAGGAGACCTCAAATCTTAGCTGTGGAACGTGGAACCACATAATCACTGTCATCAGCTGAGCTATTCTAATGGAAAAGAGCAGTATGGCCTTACATCTCTACTGCCACCTGATAATGACACGAAGCTAAATCTGCTTCATGAACTTAAATTGTTTTTCTTTTTCATTATTTTCATAATCTTGTGAGAAATTGTATATATTTTAAAATCCTGGAAAATTTAAATAATACACGAAAAACACAGAAAAAGCCCACAATGATTGTGCTTGTAACAGTAGATAAAGTTAATTATCTTTTCACAGTATATCTAGAAATTCATAATATATTTCCACTTTAATTATTTCATTCAATTTTGCTATTTAAAAGAGATAGTTAGAATAGATGTAGGAATTTCTGTGTGTTTTAAAGGACTTACTAACACGAAAAAGGTGATGTGTAGTGATCTGTAGGTGTTACGGTAACTATTCCTCTGTGGAGAGAAGCCCTTGAATTGCACCACAATTCATAAAACAAGCTTGTAGATGACCTACTTTATAACGCTTTCACAAAAATGAAAATTCTGTATTCTACTTTTTAAATACGAGTGGAGAAAAAAAGATCTATGGACTTTAATTTGTCGTTAAAAATGTCTGGTTTCAATCCCATTCTTCTGACATTTAAATTGGCTGTGGAAAGTTTACTTAATTGAAAGGCCATTGCAAAACTAATTGAATATGTGTTCCATTAAGCAGTAATGCAATTAATCTGCCTATGTCTGTTCATAAATATGTTCTGATAAAAGTTTTTTGACCCATTTCTCCTTCGCTTCACAGGCACATGCTTTTGAATGTCTTTGGGATAAGTTATTTTACATGAAAAGGTCCAATGAAGAACTACAAATAAAAAAGATAATTAAAAAAACCATTTAGGAATTTCTAAATGAATCAGGGGAGATGAAGAGAGAGAAATAGATTGGACCATCAACATCTAGAAACAAATCTAACTCTTCTCTCACAGGTGCTGTGAGTTTGTCTTCTATTACTTATATAGCCATTATCAAGTGCTGGATAAATGTGTGTTTTTCTTTCCATTCAAGGGAAGTTTTTCTTGGTAGCAGGCAGACCTGCTATATTTTTATCCTAGAAATTCCATCTTCATAGAAAAGTTCTTACTCTAAATGCAGGGTGTTCTCTTTCCCTCTTGGCTACAAAGGAGCTTAGGATAACTAAGATAAGCTCAGTTGTCAAATTTTGAAATGTCGAAACATGAGATGAATCCCTCAGAAAGAACTGAACTAATACCATCACTGCCTTCTGACACTTGGGAACCAGTGTAGGAATCTTTCATTTTAAATGTATTTCTTAAAATGTTACCAGCTTGATTCCTATATACATATTTATAAGGTAATGTCCCCAGGGGTAAAACATAATGTTAGATGCATCTTAAACAAAACATTTCCCTCTCAGAATTGTGTTCTTGGATTCAGAAAAATTCTAGGATGACTGCATGATAATTATAATTTAGACATAAACAATAATTGCACAAAACAAATTTCCTGTTTCAATTATGTAAAATTTGAAACAGAAATCAAAATGTTTTCCTTTCTTTTACTGTCTTAGCATTTACAAGCACAGAGAAATAGTTTCCAAGTTTCATCTCTCAGTTTGCAGGACCAAACCCCTGTTTTTTTCTCTCTTTTAAGCTGGTCATAAAAGAGGAATTTTGAGGGGCATGTGCATGTTATACAATGAAGAGACTCTTCTGCAAATGTAGGAAAGTATAGAATATTTTAAAGAACTCCTTTGTACTAGATAAGGGATTGTAATATATGGTTTTTCTCTGCTAATGGATTCAACTGCAAAAGCCGTCTGTGGTCAATGTTGTGATACATAGTGATTGCTCATATAGGATCCCTAGAACACTGTTTATTTTCATAAGTTAAAATTTTAAATCAAGTTAGTCATAAAGAGAAAAATAAAATTTAACTTATAGATATAAGATTCATTCTATTTAATTTTTCTGCTTGTCATAAATAAAATTCATATTGATCAAGTTAATGGTGTGTGATTTTCTCACATGGTTATGTTTGAAGCAGATTTTCAGTCCTGCAATTATTAAGATTCCGTTGTGGGTTTGTTGATGTTTGGGATTTTTTTCCTTTTCAGGTGCCTAATAAATACTGTTTATATACAGATATTTTCTTTTAATTTAAATTTCTTTATTTTTATTATCTAATTTTACTATATTTACACTTGCAAAGAAAAAACAGTTTAGAAAGCACATACCATTTGAAGAGTTGGGTAAAAATGACAATGAAGCATTGTTTTAATGACATCAAATTTATTTTTAAGCAAAAATCCTACTTAGAATCAATTCTGATTTAGACACATCCAACCTTGGTGAGTAAGCAAAGGTATTTGGAGCTTTTTCAATGTTTTATTTTGCAGAAAATTTCCCAGTAGCTTTATTTATGAATTTGTATTTCCCCATATGCTAGCAATGAACTTTCAGAACAAACTTACATCCCAGTTTTCTCATTGCTTCTTTGGTTTTCAAATGAATTAACATTGTGTTGTTTTAGCTTGTACCTTGGAAAAAGGAATCCTCTTTCTTTTCAGCTTTATTATATTTTTCTTATATGAACAGCACAATGAAAAGATTTTGTGAACTTGATGCTGGCCTTCAAGAAGTATTTAGTTTGCACTATTTGAAACTGTAAACTAAATTATTTTGGAGGAGATTTAAAATGGGTATCATCTACATATAAATTGGTTTTAGAACCAAAGGGGGCCTGCAGTCACTATATATTACAAGATTCTATCACATTGTCTAATGGATTAGATTTTATTAAGTACTATAAAACAGCATGAGATGTACTCAATAGAAAGCAAATTGAACTGAAACAGATAATTAATTACTGCAACTCTTATTTTTTCAACACGGTATAGACAGAAATGTATTGATTATACGTGTGTGTATTGCATATTGCATCATAAACCTGCCAGCATAAACTTTTTCCTATGTAAAACAATATGCTTTTCATTCAAGGTTTTAACATTTTTAAAACTCAATATATATTTTGCATACACACAATCAATTTGCCATGTTAAAATTAGTGCAGTCCTTAACAATTTCTATATTAAAATGCTTTTCTACAGTTAATAAAACCATCACAGATATATATCCAAGAGAGTCCTCAAACACCACCTAACTAGATCCTCGTTAAGTAATGTCCAGAGCACAGAAAATTAACTTTATTAAAACCAGCCAAAAGTGTATGCAGAGAATCCTTGGGGAAGAATCCCTGAGAATCAACTCAGGTCCTATTCTACTGATACCCAGAACTGTTGTAAAATCTCTTATCTTAGCAAGGTTTTTGTTTAAAAGACTTTGGAAAGAAGATTCCTATACTGTACTTATTTCTAATCCACACCATTTCGGAAAAATGGATCTGAAACCTGGAAGACAGCGAACTTGTAACCAACATTGTTTATTACCTTTCATTACTTGGACGGCTTCAGAAAAAAAAGAAAAATTCTGAGAGAGCTTTCTAATGAGGAGATCCCAAGCTATTGAGAAGTTTAGCACTTGAGATATGAGATTCATACAATTTAACGTATTCAAACCTTGTATAAGGCAACAGTTTTCTACATGCCCCATTTCCTTTCTGTATGGTCCATCCAACAGAGCAATATCTCCCCATCACTTGTAGCCATCTATTTATGGGGCTTTCTCCTAGAATAATGTAATAAATACCAATATTCTGCTGAATTTTTTGTTATTTGGAAAACTATATTCACATGCTGCTGCAGTCTCAGTTGAAGGTATTTTGCTTCTGAATTTAGCTTGTTATGTTTTTATATTTTAAAAATTACATTTCTGGTACTGAAGCTACAATCCACTGCTGCTCAGTCTAGATGTTTTTGTAGCGTCTTTGATATGAAAGTTGCATGTGGAATTAGGAATAAATGATTAAGAAAAATTTTTGTTATGGAAGATTGTTTTCTTTCCTTCCAAAAAGAGAGGGCAAAACAGAAGCAAGTTTTTCAAATGAAAAAAAAAAAAAGCAGCCAGCCAAACCACCCCCCCAAAAAAACCCAAACCAAACCAAAAAAACAACAAAAAAACCAACCAAAAAGCAACCCCCAAAAAATAATGACTTTAGATAAGGTTGTTCTAAAACCAGCATTTCAGACGCAATTCTAGTGCTTTATTTCACAGCTTCTTGACTGGATTTTGTCATGGAACAAATTCACAGAACAAATTTATCATATCTGTAAGAAGGGAGTACAAAAGCAAGTAATGGAAATTTCAAACTTAAACTTTCCATCCAGAATTTTGAATGGGAAAGGGTGGATTCTAAAATATGTGTTACCGTGACTCTATATTCAATCATATGACCAAGTAAAAAAGTTAGAAACTGAAAAGGACAAGTTAAATGCCTGCTTCTTATAAAACACAGTGAAAGACATAAATAGTAATGATATAAATAGTAATAACAACAACGGAGCGACACAAAAATCACATTCAGAATCCCTCCAGTTTTTCAAGCATGTAACTTATGTTTCTTTTTCTTACTATCCTGCCTGAGCAGTGGAGCTCTAAATACCTCAGATCTGACCTTGGTTGTTCTTGGGTCCATTCATGTCACTGAGTGTCAGAATTACTTTTACATTGCAAAAGATGGCAGGGAGGCACTATTATTAACTTGACAATTCAGCTAAGTCATGATCATAAACTGTTTCAGAAATATCTAGGTCTAGGAAGGGGATAATTTTTAGTCTTTAGATAAAAAGTACAAAATTACAACTCCTATGTGCAGATTGCTTAACATTTAGGACTATGTTAACTGGGCATAATCCAGTAGTTAAGTTCAGCACACTTAAAAGATTTCTTGTGGGTTCTTTCTCATACTTATGTGGAGGTTTTTGAGACAGTTTCAGTTACAAATGAGCTGATATGAACTACTACAGCTATAATAAACTACATTAGTTATGATCCCTTTCCTCTTTGTTCCTCTTTCCTTTTGCATGATTTGTCCTTACCATTTCTATACTCCATTAGCAAAGGCATAATAAAAACATTCCACTAAACGCAGCTGTTTAAACTGAAATACCACAAATAGAAAATCTTAAACATGAGTAAATGATTTTCCATTTGCTGTAAAAAAAATTGTCCTCTGACAGGTTTAGAATTTTCCTTCCTCAGGCAAGGTTGCCTCTCTCTGGAATAACATGTACTATTGACATTCAAATATAGACTGACAGATGTGGATTTTCCATAAATCAACTTTGAATGTCACCCCTTTTCCACAGTGATAATTGAAGTCCTTTATTTGGATAGGAAATTCTCAGTGGACCAGATTCTTTACGTTGTAACAAATTTAGCTGGAGTACAAATAAAACGACTTTCCTTGTTATCTTCCAAAACAAAAAGATTATTTTTCTTTAGAAACTGTTACATGTCTTTGAATAATATGTGTTATCTCAGCAAAGCTTTATTATCTTTTTTCTCCAAACTTCGGCAAAGTCAGGAGGCAGTTAACATTCTTTAAGTCAAAGCTAGTCATGACACACATTTTTTATAAATCTTGCTATAAAATAGTAGCGGCATGTATGAGTAACATAAAGTTTTATGTCAACACCTTAAATATAACATTACAGTGAGAAGATATGTTTAATATTTTTCTGCAATAGACTTTTTGTTTATTTGTATTAGAGAGCATATATATTTATGTATACACATAAACAAATATTCAGGGACAATAATAAAACAGAAAAGACAATGAGGAATAATTGCATGGAAGCTTGCTAATATATCTGAAAACTAAGAAAAAGGTGGTGCAAGTGTAAGTTAAAATGTGGAGAAATAAACTAATTTTCACTGAATATCCATGATATCATGATCTTTTCTATAGCTTTAGGAGGCCCTCGGCCTGGGTTAACACCAAGTGTGAAAGGTGCTCTCAATGCATAGCGTAAGGACTCTCCTATAAGAGTTGCTCTCCAGCAGTTGGAGGCAGTTTATAATGTTTTCTTATGTAAACTAGGAGAAAATTAAGAATAAATTGTAGAGTCTTAAGTAAAACAGCTTGAAAGAAGATGTTGCATCTCACTTGATCTAAAACTCTTTAAAATATTAACAAGTTAGAACTCTACTTCTATGGTGAACTATACTTGGGCACATAGCTAACTACCTCTTTTTACCATGACCTGTGGTTTATCAAATTGCAAAAAGCTTGCAATTGTTTACAGTTTTAAATTATTCATAGATGCCTTTAGTGAATAGCTCTCAATTTGCACATTATTTGGAATATGCATTCCTAATAGAGAAATTCTGGAAACCTCCAAATTGTGTACTTGTGGCTTCAGCCATTTTTGATTTTTAGTGAAAGAAAAGATGGTAGTTCTGCATCAATTTAATTTTCTGCTGCTTTTTTGATGATCTTCTTGTAGCTAAATTAAGATTTTATTTTTGGAGAAGAGATGTTGAAATCAGGAATACAGCCCCAGTTAACTTGTTTCCTACAGAAACATGTAATCTGCATGAATTATATATCACATTCTTGGTACACTGTGAGACAGTTTTCTCCTAAGCACAAAGAAAACTCAGGTGAACTTGTTAGAATTTCAGGATTGGAAGTATTCACAGAATACTAGAATAAGCTGAATTGAAACGGATCCATCAGGATCATCAAGTCCAACACCTGGCCCTGCACAGGGCCATACCCAAGAGTCACACCATGTGCCTGAGGCTATTTTCCAACCACTTGAATTCTGTCAGGCTTGATGCTGTGATCACTTCCCTGAGAAGCCTGTTCCAGTGCTCAACCATCCTCTTGGATGAAGAACTCTTTTCTAATATCCAACCTAAACCTCCCCTGACAAAGTTTCAGGCCATTCCCTCGGGTCCTGTCATTGGTCACCACACAGAAGAGATCAGTGCCTGCCCCTCCTCTCCCCTTCATGAAGAAGTTGTAACTGCATGGAGGTCTCCCCTCAGTCTCTTCTCCAGGCTGAACAGACCGAGTGATGTCAGCCGCACTTTTCAGACACTCTAGTGCTGCATAAAGGGTATGTATATTACATGTATGATAGTAAACAATATAGGAAAGAGCTTTTTCTCTAGTGCTTATGCCAACTCTCAGAGCCTGGCTGTGGATGTAGTATTAAACTGTCTCATCGTCTGAAATGAGATAACTGCATTCAGTCTTTTAGGAATGATCCCTGACCTGCACTAACCCCCCAGACTTGCCTATGATTTGTCTGGGAGGGTGCCAGCTGGCACTGCCCTAAAGGATGTTGGACTTCTCTCCTTACACCTGAACAAATGTTTAGCCATTTGTTTAGCTGAGCAGCCGTGCCCCAGAGCCACCATTGCTTAGGGCTACCACTGCTCTAGACATAGCTGCAGGTATTTGCACGAACAAATAAAGCTGCATTGTATAAAGTACCACGTGAAAGGAATCATAACTTAGGACACTTGCTGTGTGAGCATGAATCACAAGGCACAACTTCAGGGACTTAGGCACAGTGCAATCCTACTTGCTTTTAGAAGTTTGATGATATTCCACCTGAAACATGTTGATGCAAGAAAATGCATTTTCCTTGTTAAATCATCGATTGAGATGCACTGATTTCTTCTTTCTTATTTGATTTTTAAAACTATTACTCCTTTTTCTTTTTCTTCTTTTACCCTTTCTTGCTGGTTTTTTTCTCCCCTTTTGCTGCATGGCATTATTGACTGATCATTAATATAAATTAGCCATTTTTAGGACTGTGGCTTTCATTCAAGCCCGTGTTCAACAGAGAGAGAGAAAAAACCCTCTTTTTAAACAGTTAGCTACATAAATGACTATGTGAGCCCTTGAAGGTTTACTAGAAAAAAGAATTCCCTCTCCCCTGCAAAACAGAAAACAAGCCTCTCATTTATGATAGCAAATTCTGAAATATATGAAAATTATATATTATAACAATTATAAACCTTGTGATGTTATTTTCTGAAATGTGAAATGTTGCTGTAATAAAACAAGGATAGCACAGTTAAATATTAAATATAGTATAATAAGGTTTTACTTCATGCTTTGATACCTACCTGATAGTCAATAACTAAAAAGACATTGCTTTTTTTCCTTTGTAAGTAATATTTATGACTGAGATGATAACATTCAACATGATAAATTGGATACAAAATTTTAGATTATTTCAACCTTTCAATATGGTCTCTGAATAATAATCTGTAAGAATGCATTCCTCAAATCCCAGAAGGTATTGCATCCTCACATAGGACATTATTTTGAATGACATGACAATGAAACTACAATATGAAATTATGCTCTTTTCATAATCCAGAGATCTACAGATTTTTGAAATAATGCAAAAATGATAATGCTATGTTAAGTTTATATCCTCAAAAAACCCCTCATACTACAAGTTGTCATGTGTTAGAGCTTTAATGATAGCATGTGATAAGGTTTTGTAAAGTTATAACTTGAGATAAACATTCAGATAAAATCTTGATCAAACGTTTGTTAAAATTAATTTCTTGCACGTTTCAAGTAAGATTTCCTTTTCTTATGTTGTCCTTTTGTTGGTTAACTTCAGGCAGGAAGTTCATTTTAACTTTTGCCCATGGGAACCAAATTGACTGCATACAATTTTGCTTTACCAAATTTTTTCGGGCCACTGGTATTTAGAGGATATCAAGTGAAGTTCAAATTGTTACAGGTGTTTTTAGGACAAAGTTGTACACATCTGTAGCAAAGGAATTTGCTGAGCTACCTCCTCTAGTCGCAATAATATGCTCTAATTGTTATTATATGTTTAACCTGCAAGAAAATAGTCAAACAGATAAACTAAAATCCCACATGACATAGCCAACCTGTGTACTAATGGTGAAAGCTGAATAATGCGGTCTTCTCCTTCTGAGACCCAAAGAGACAGGAAAAGTTGGATTGCTCTTTTCTGTGAGATATTCTTTCTGAATCTGATTTAACATGGTTAGGAATTCAGTTGGTTGTAACTCATGAAGTTGATAACTTTTGAATATAGTAATGATGATTTAAATCACATTGTAAAATACTTCTTTTTCTGATAATTTTGGACTCTATTCTCTCTTTTTACATGCATAGAGAAAATTATGTTCTCTTTCTGGTTAAAATTTTAGATTTATTCTGTCAATACATCAAATACATTTTAAAATTCTAGTTAATACATAACATTTCAATAAAACTGTGTAAATAACAATTTTTTCCCTTTGTAGGCATTTACTAAAGATGTTGAAATGCCATTGAATTGAACAAATTGCCTAGCTTCAGATTTGAGTTCTGTTTTATTTAGCCTGATTAAAGATAGAATTAAAAATGAAAAATTAGTATTTTGACTTGTTAAATTTACTTCCACATAAATAATCAAGCAACAAAGATTAATAAAGGAGATGTTTTGGCAACAGATAGCATAGGTTTTTTCCCCATTATATGCATAGGTCTAATTAGCATAAAAATACTGTAGCACAGTGAAAACTTGAAATGTGCAGCCAATTAGAAATTTATTTTGATATTCAAGTGAATTTTATATTATGGTTTTCAGATCAGCAGAACCACTACCACATGCAACATTCACAGTCATGAAATCATGATGATAAGTATTGTCTCACTGATAAGACTGCTGATTTGAAGAACTCTAATTTGCAACATATATCAAGATGTTTGGAGGCAGTGATTGAGAAAATAAAATAACCCCACCAAAACCACTAAAAATAAAACTTAGAACTTCCCAAAGACTTTCTTCCTGAACTCTTCACTTGAATGGAATATACATTTATTAAAGGTACAATTTAATTAAAATTTAGTACAGCATAAATATTGGAATTGAGTACTGTTCTAATGGAGTTCCATGACCCTTGAGTGTTTTAGCTGAGTAGATAAACTCCAGCAGAACAGTGGGACTTATAAATTCCTTGATATCAGCAAAGTTTATAAACATATATTCCATTCTGGATTCCTTTCAAGCTGATTGTCAATGCATGCAGAAGACATTCCAAGTTATTCAGGTTAGTATGAGTTAATAGGTGCTCTTTAGAAAATATATATCTATTGTTGTCTATCTGAGTCAGTGTCATCAAAATATTGATCAACTCTAAAGATTTTCTGATATTTCAAGCATCTCTGAGTGTTCATATAAACCTATCCATTGAACTGTATTTTCTGACGGGAGCTTTTTGATCCAAAGTTAAATGCATCATATTTTTGGATGCACAGAGGTTAGAGTTTCCTTTTTAATGTGCATTTCTTTTTCTCCTGTGAAACTTATCTGCATTCTACATGGCTCTTGAAATTCTCATGTTGAGCTACGCTGGCAGTAGGTTAGGCCAGCTTGGTCCAGCCAAACACTAACAACACAGCCAATTGCCAGACTAACTGTTAAAAGCATTTTCAGCCAACACATTCCCTACCCCTGCTGATTTTTCTCCTGAGGGCTAAGGAAATTTGGCTCAATGGATAGTTCTTTTTACAGACATGAAAAACTGTACTGTTCTTGTTCAGTTCTCGTATTCAGAAATGTCTTATATTTTGTGCATAATGGAATCCAACTACACCAAAAGCTTATAAGCCTCATTAAAGTAAATCTTTATTTGTTGTTCTATATATAGTGCAGATGTAAAAGAACATTGAGCATTTAATAAAATGCACCAAGGTTCCCTTATTTTTATTTTAGTAACACGTGTTCAAATGCAGAATTTTTTTACATTTGTCCACCTGTGTATCAGTTATTAGTGGGAATTTGCTGGCTTTTTCTGAGCTTGTAAAAATGGTTGTCTAGCAATAAAGGCATGAGCACACATGAAATACTTACAAGGTTTCTTGAAAGTTAATGCACTTTTAAAAAATTTCATTTTTCCAACACATGACAACTAAATATCCTTATCTTACCAGTGTTATTTTTAAAATGAACAATCTATTTTTTTTCTTTTGCATGATATTTTTTACTTTAAAGTCTCTTGTGTTATTAAAGTGCACATGCACCCACCTACATAATCAGGTAGGTGCTCATTTGCTGAACTATTTTATGTTGTGATTCCCATCAGTGTAAAAAGATAAAGGAGCAGTCAGTGATCATGACAGTTTCTTCATTTTAGTTTGGTAATATATTCTGATCCAATTTTGTAAAACTTACTTGATGCTTCACACACCTGAGGTATTATAGTCTCCCCCACAACTTGTGAAAACCTTTAGATGTAATAAAGCCTTGCCATACTCCTGTGTTTGTGGTTTTCACATTGGCCTCACTGAAAGTTTCTTGAGATCTTCACTTTACCCTTTTCTAGGCAAAAACAGGCTTCAAGGCATGTTTTGCTTCAGTTACTTTTCATTGAATGAAAATTAAATGTTCCTTGAGATATAATACAGTCACTAACATAGGACTTGCCTCCCCTGCCTCCCCAAAGGAGTATCTCTTATGAGAAAAACTAATTTCAGTTCCCACTTTTAGCATTTTTGTTCTAAAAACTGGCACTATGTTGTTATTCTTTAGGAAACTCAGAGTCCCTGGAGCTTTCGTAGTCAATCAGTCCATGTTTTAAACAATCCTGCTGATGCTATATGACTTTTACTTATCACAATATCTGTAAATACCTCCTACCTGTCTTCTACTTTAAGATATTTCTTCTACTTTAAGATGTTTAAAGCACCTTCCTCTTAATATTTGTGGACTCTAAGCAATTTGGGGAAGGGAAAACATTCATTTTTTTATATGCAAGGTCTCATGCAGAGGTTTGGAATTTCTGCCTTACATAATTTAAATAAAAGTTCAGATATGAATAAGGAATGCTTCACTGAGCATTATATCTGTAATATACATTATATAAACATATGAACTTACATATACATATAATGTACTTGCTTACTGATATGTTTTAAGATAATTGCTTTGGATGGAGGTGGCCATTATTTCATTCAATGTTTAATGTTGTCTCTGAATAGCATAGTAGAATAAAAAATAAAGCAAAGCAGAAATTAGTATTGAATGGGACTTCACTGTATACATAAAAATATCTCATGTGTGTATGTGTGTGGTGGGAATCCTTCTTTCTTTTATCTGTGAAGTTTTTTTCTTTTGGTTGGTTTGTTTATTGCTTTTTATGTTGTTGCTCTCCTTGGTTTTCCATGTTTTTCTTTCTTTTTTTTTTTCTTCAAGCTGACAGTCACATTTTACCTTTTTTGTAAATGCATTTTCTCTTTCAGAAAATTGACAAGAAATGCATCACTGGTAGTTAATGGTTGTTATCCTTTCAGTTTTACAGATGACAGCTTTTCTTCCAAATATCCTCAAGGGTGATTTTTGCTGTCTTTTTCTACCTTGTGCACATCTCCTAAATTTGGACCTGGTTGATAGAAATTTCCAGTATCTTGACTAGGATGAGATTTTCGCCCACTTAGATACAAATTTATCTTGTTTCTGAACGTGTAGTGAAAAGGTGCTTTGTGTGCTTGTGCTGTGGGGAAAAAAAAAAAAAAAGCAAACCATTACTATTTAGGCCTATTCATTATTTTTGGGATAGAAGAGGAGATAGAAAAGGGGGGGAAAATCTCTTCAGTTAGCATGAAAGGATGTCTGTAGGAACTTATTTTTCTTCTCAGATAAAGAGATGTTCTTTACCATTTACATTTTCTCTCTATTGAATACTTTTACAATACAATTGGGAATTGTAAAACCATGAAGAAAATGCTCATGAAATTTTAGCAAAAACTCAACTTTCAACAGTATGCAACCCTTTTTCTATTATTCTATTTCCATTTTAAAAACTGAAAGGGTGTTGATAATATAATTTCTGCTAGTGAGATAATTTCAAATGCAACCCCCCAAGCTTCTCATTACAAAAATGTTTATATTTGTAGTAGTCCAAATTTGAAGGAAAAAGACAAAATCACACTTTGAAGAAAGTATTTTTATTTTGCTAGAAAAGCTTTCTTGTAAATTGCAAAAGAAAATTTGATCTTTATAGAATATGGAAAAAACCCTAGAGATGGAGGTTGAAACACTAAATTAAACTCCTTTTCTTTAATAGAGCTGCACAGAGTATGCTTTTATAACTAAAACCTAGATACAGATGCCAGAAGGATCACTTTATATTGGTATTCTATCTATCGGAGGAGACCTTGGATCCTGGCCCTGAAAGAGCTGCTCACCAAGGATAGTTCATTTAAGGTCAGTGTGTGGAGCCAGTCCCAGAAGTGTTCCCTTTCTGGCATTATTCTATTGCTGAGAATGTGAAAGCAGAACACAGCTGAAATGGCAAGGATCACATAGAGTCAGAAAGGGGGAACAGGAAATAAAAAAATTGCTTCACAAGAGCAAAATTCATGAAGTAAGAGAACCAGTGAAGAAGTTTCGGTGGAAAATGCATGAGGAAAAAAAAAAAAGATTTTAAGACAGCTGGGGGTTCTTTAAACAATATGAAGGGCATAATTGCAGATTATTTTTACCAGCATAAAGATAAGATGGTCATGAGAGATCAGCTGGGCTGTATTGAGAAATCCTGCAAAATGGAATAGTACTGAAAATTTATCCTATTAGTATAAGATAAACTTTATTAAGTCATGTAATGAATGATGAGGAAACTATATTTTTAAAATCCCATGACTTGGTAATATAGAAATTGTTTTTTTACAAATATTTCTGTTAAAGGCAGACAAGTCCATTTGCCGAAAAACAGAAAAGAAAAGCTAGTTCTGAGGAGACAGCATGTTTAAAGTGTTTTTAATTCAGTCTTGACAAAATAAATCAGTTGTGATTAGCTGACTAGTAGTATCAAGGACATAGTGGTAAAATAGGAAAATAGCAGTTTAGAGAGTGCTTACATAAATTAGATGTTTTCAAATCAGTTCTGACTGGTGAAATTCACAATGGAGTTCCTAGAAAATACATCAATTTTCTTTTAAAAACGGAAGGATAGGAAACAGTTCTCGAAGACTAGAACAAAAGAAGCTTTGTGCCTATACTGGAGAAAAGTACATAAGGAATGCAGGCAATTGTTATCACTCAATGAAATAATTTTCAAGCATTAGATGTCAAGAAAGAAATAAAAACCAGCACTGGGTTTTTTTAGGAATACATATGATCAAAATATTTGTTATAATTTTCAATCTAAAATAAAGGGTATCAAAGCTTATGAAACTTTGCTACCTGTGAAGTAGGAGATTCTCAGTAAGAGACAGGAAAATCAAATTATACCAAATGGGAGAAAAAAAGCTAGAAAATATTTTCTTAGCCTGTAGTTGTCAATTGTCAAACCCAAAAGATGTACTGAGTAGGATCCAGAGGTTGTTTCCAGGTCTGGTACTATCTAATGTTTTAATTAGCAACTTGGATAAGGACACAAGAAGTATTCTTGTTAATTTTCAGACAATCCCATCTGGGATGAACTTCTTACATGTTGGATACCAAAATTAAAGTATTAAATGATCTAGACAAATCGGAGATATGGTTGAACAAGCAGGCCAGAGTCTAAGAAGATAAAATGAAAAATTGTGTATTTTAGGTAATAAAAATCAGCTACATTAATTCAAGATGAGAAATGGCTGGTCAGGTGTAATCCTACAGAAAAGAGTTGTGATTAAAGTCAACAAAAAGGAGAATACTGGTCAATATTGTCATGAAGTGATAAGGAAGGTAAATAGCAAATTAGGAAGTAAAAGTGGGTTTGTAATGTGTGAAATCCTCCTGTTCTGTTGGGTACTGGTATATGCTGCACAGAACTTCTTCACTGAGTTTTGGGCATCATATTCTGCGTATTCAATGCAATGGTAGAGTTCATAAAAGAGAACTTAAAATTATCAGATGATTGGAAAACATTTTCCATACAGAAAAACTGACCAACAAACATTATTCATGCAGAAATACTGAAGGAACTAAAGATGCTTCATCTCCTCTGAATTAGACATGGTCACAGACTTGACACTTGGAAGAGGATTTAGAAAGGGAGTCCATTAATTTTTCCCAATATCTAGAGAAAAAAAAGGCATTTTGTTTAGATTTGGGAAAAAAACCCCCTTTTTTTGCACTCAATATTAAGTATAAAAGGAAAAGAAGAGTATAGCCACATGTATAAAATGTAAATAAGACACTTCTAATTTTGTATTATTGCTTTTTATTGCCAATTGCCATAAGAATGCTTTTACATAATTCAAGTGTCAAAAAATCTTTTCCTTTATTATCTTGAAGGCATAAATCTTATTGTCAAGAGAACACTTGAAAAAAATAATCAGACACCACAAATGCTCATCTGATGTTCTGCATGAATAAGAACCTCTGAAAAACTTTAGGAAATGCTGATGAAATCCAGAGCTGAACACTTGCCATTTTATATTGGTCATTATCATTCAATATTAAGACCTTTTAATACAAGAATCTTCTACACATGTAAAAGCACATATAAAAGTTCAAAGCTACCATTACATTGAAAATGCCTCAAAAAAAAAAAAAAGGCTAATTTGTCTTAGTTTAGCATGCAAAAAGACTCCATTAATCAATAATTTTTTTGCCTATTTCACAAATTATCCTTATTATGGGCTAAATGGTATAGAAGTAAAGAGGTATTTCTTATTGTTGCCTACTTCAGAACATAGCCCCAAATTCAGTGTACTTCTCCATTTTCCATTAAGCTTTTGTATTTGGGACAATCCAAAGTCATACCATTAATTGGTGACTAATGACATCTGGTTATGACAACACATTCTGTGAGTTATTCTGGGACGACCATGCAATCATGGTAACTTTCATCCGTTCTGGCAGAGCAGGGCAGTAAATGTTTCTCATTCTCAGGAAAAAAATCAGTGAAACTGATCACTCAGTCTAGCTACATTTGTACACCCAATTAATTCAGATATAGTTTTTGAGGCTTTGGAAAACTCAGTCCTTCTTGCAGCTGAGGGTAAGTCCTTAGATGTAGGTGTAAGTGTACATTCAATATCACACACAGAACTAGTTTCACTGATGAAAGCATACAGTCATCCAACATGCTATCCTTGTTCTTCTGAGAGTGCTGATATGTAAACATCTACCTTCCTCACTTCTGAGGAGATAATGTGGTCATTTTTAGCCTAAATAGCTAATATTTTCCTAAGCCGTATTCAGTTTGACCAATGTAATTAGACTACACTGTGTCAAAAACCACATGAAAAAAGACTGGTAGTAAATGTTATGAATTATGTTCAATATTGCCCTAACTATGGGCAAAGCATGTGATTCCTTTTCCTCATTCTAACAGTGCACAAAACTGGATCCATGGATAGACACTGGAATGGTGCATAACCCAAGGTGTCAGTACGAGTTAAGAGAACAGTGCCCAGAGACATTATACCCAAGATCAAACAAATGAATATTGTCTGCACCTGTGCTGGGTTTAGACGGCAAGTTTCAGTAGCGGGTGCTCCAGGCACTGCAACAGAAATTTCCCTTACAGCCTGTGGAATTCTTGGCAGAGATCATGGTGCAGCAGGTGTTTGCCTGAAGATCATGCAGGCCCTCACACTGGACGTGGGAAAAAGTGTGAGGAGGAAGGAACTGCAGAGATGAATTGTTATAGAATGATTGCAGATCCTAATGCCCCACCTCCTCTACACCACTGGGATTTTAGGGGAGGAGGAAGAGGAGTTGGGAAGAAAGGAGTGTAGTTGAGCCTTGGAGAGGATTGTTTGTTGGATAGGTGTTTTAGGTTTTCCTGTGTTTCTTACCACCCTACTCTATTTTATTAGGTGATAAATTAAATGAATTTTTCCCGAGACAAGCCTGTTTTGCTTGTGATACTATCTTAATTAATCTCTGTGTCTTTACCAACAAGCTTTTGCATCCTATTTTGTGCCCCTGTCCTGCTGAGGACGGGGAGTGAGAGAGGCTGGGTGAGCATCTGCTTACTAGCAAAGGTGCCGTCACAACACCATTTCACCCCTGCTAAATTTCCATCATGCCTAATGGATCAAGACAAGTGTTTTATGGACTTAAACCAATCAATTTTTCCTGGTTTTATATAAATGTTAAAAACTTTTTTGCCTGCAATTGTAATACATAATTTATTTCCACAGTGTTTTGCTTCATTTCTTTAATAAATGATCCCACTTTAAAATGGAAAGAAAAATGGCAAAGAGTTTATGCAGTCTTATGGCAATTGAAAGGCTATGCTATAATAAGAGCAGAACAGGGGACAAAATGTATGCAGTCTCAAGTCAAGAACAGGACTGAAAATAGGAAATAGATATGAAATTAATACTTTCTTCTTTTTCTCATGATGCTATGTTATTGCTCATTTCTGATGCCATTCATCAAAAACCAAAGGAGAGCAAGCAACTTTGTTACCTGTGGTTGTTGTATTCAATCTACTAGAACAATGTATTCTGAATATTTTAATGCATTTTATGTGGTACCTATTGATGTTACTGGGGATGGGGGTAGTGTTCACCAATAAAGAACAAGAAATCTATTTAACAAAAAGTTGAAATATCTACAAGGAAAATACCAAATTCTCTGTCATGTTATCACCAGCGTCACTACATTTAGCTAGTGAAGTGTGAAATTCCATAATGTTCATTTTAAAGTCTACCTTTTGACAGGTTGCCGCAGAGATTGTTTTCAAGAGAACTGATTCCCATGGAGGATAAATGATTGAATTTTTGGTGGAATGAAACACAAGGTGGGAGTTAACCATCTCTAACCTCCAAGGACCTCTTACAGTAGAGCTGTAATATCAAGAAATGTTGTTGTCAAATAAACCTTAATTATGTAAAAATTAAAGGAAATAATTTCAAAATTTGTTTTGTGTTACTCAAGTCTGGTGAATCTGAAGTAATATTTCTTCTTCTTTTCCTATCAAAGAATGCCTTCTCACAGTAAAACTACATGTGCTGAGTCTAGTTGAGATGGAATTAATTTTCCATAGGAATCCCCATACCACCATGCTTTATATAGGTAGCTAGAAATGTTTTGTTACCACACCAGTGTTTTGGCTACTGCTGAGCAGTGCTGGCCCCGCTGTCTGACATTCACCCCTCACCAGTAGCCTGGGGGCGGGAAAAATCTTGGAAAGGGACACAACCAGGACATGTGACCCAAATGGACCAAAGGGATATTCCATACCATGTGATGTCTGCTCAGCAATAAAAGCCAAGGGCAAGGAGGAGGAATAGGTACATTCATTATTATGGTGTTTTTCTGAGGGGTAACTGTTATGCATACTGAAGTCCTGCATCCTGGGAAGTGACTAGACATCACCTGCTGATGGAAATTAGAGAATAAATCTTGTTTTCCTTTCCTTCTGCAAGTGGCCTTTGCTTCTGCTTTATTAAACTACCTTTATCTTGACACATAAATTTCTTTCTATTTTATTTTCTCTCCCCTCCTCCATCCTGCTGGGGAGGAGAGTGACAGAGCAGCTTGGTGCACACCTGGCGTCCATCCAAGGTCAACCCACTACACTGTATGTTTAACTTTTTGGAAACATTTGTTAATCCCTTTTTTCCTTGTCAGACTTAACGGTGAGTTGAAACATAGCTGATAGTTTTACAGCCAAGAACATAGATAAAGCAGAGATCTATGTGTTTGTGTAATTAATTCAATACAGATAACTTTGAGTGCCCTAAGAAGAGACTTTAAACTGATAAATGTGAAAATTTAGTTTGACAACCTTATTTCTGCTATGGGCAAGGGCAGTTTAAGTAATGACAGAGATAAGGCATGAAAAACAACTTGAATTGACTTGACATAAGAGATAAGTGCATCTGCTGGAATGTTCTTTTTTGATGCCATCAATAAGTAGGTTTTGATCACTATACAGGTGTGCTCACTGAATGAGAATAAATGCTTGCTGTTAAAGATATCACAAAAAGACACAACACTATGCCATAATAGACAAAAAAGTCTCCTCAGAAAATATTAGATATATAAAGAAGCACAGAAAAAATATTTCTTGACAATACCAGTAGCAGATTTTTGTTATTCTAGTCTTTGTTTATTTAAAAAAAATAACACTAGATATGTTTTACAAATGCTGTGGCTTCCTCCATTCTGGAAACACTAAGAGGAAAATGCTATTGGTGGTATTAAAAAGCCCCAGCAGTCTCTTTCTGTTTCTCTAGCTGTTAGTCATCATAATAATGCAGCCACTGTGGCTTTCTTAGATTTTATTTTAATGCAGTAGTCTATGCCTCTCCACAATTACTCCAGAATTACATGAAAGATTATACTAAATTCTGATAACAGGTTCTGCAGGGCTAGCACATGTTTTTCAGAGAATACTTATTCAATCAAAATAAGGTTATGCTTCAATCTAGGACTTGAAGGGAGGAAGAACAGGATCATTATTCTAATATAAAAATCTTGAACGTCTGGAATATAAACTAATGGCTCAACAAGTCAAGAAGTCTCATTACATGAAACAGGCAACAAGTTTTGGCCAGATATTTGGTAGAAACCTAAATACCTTCTTTATAAAATATAATTCACATTCTTACAGTTTAACAATATCCCTGTGTTGTAATAACTTTTTAATTTTTTTTTGTGTAAGTTTGAATTCAGCAAGTATCAAAACAGGGTTAAAGGCAGCAAATACTAACACCACAATCCAGTAACACCATTTAATGCATTTCTTATATGCATTTCTTACACTCATGTCCTACTTTTACATGTTGAATACCTTTCTTACAAAAATATCTTTTGGACTCTCTTAGACACTGTGCACGTGTATTTATTTACAAGGGTACCTGTGGACACAGCACATTAATTTATTTAAAAGGTACAGAATAAAAGCTTTATTTGAGATATGCTGGACTCTAATCTAGTTAGATGCACAAAAACCTGAAATATTTCTCTGCATTTAAAGGAGGTATCTAAACTTCCTTTTAATCTATGTGATCTGGAATTGAAGGCTGGGGATGGGATTTTTTGCTATGACTGTGAGGTGGTGGAGTTCAACATCCTGAAGAGAGGAAAGAGAGAAAACAGAAGGATCACAGTCCTGGACTTCAGCAGTGAAAACCTTGGCCTTTTAGGGACCACATTCTGAGAATCCCATGGAGGACTGAGGACTAGAAGGAAGCAAATGTCAGTTCTATCTTCAAGAAGAGCAAGAAGGAGGATCTGGGGAACTACAGGCTGGACAGCCTCAACTTTGTTCCTAAGAAGGTGATGAAATAAATAAATTCTGGTGGTCTTTCTCCAAACATGAAAAAAACCCAAGAAGGTGATTTGAAATAGTCAACACGGATTTAAGAAGAGGAAATCGTGCTTGACATCTACTATTAAACGAGTAGCTTAATAAATGAGGGGAGAGCAATGAACGTGATCTCACTTTAGCCAGACCTTTAGCAATACGTGTCTAAGACTTTTGACACTGTACTCTCAGCAGCTTTTCTGGTAGTCTGGTTGGTGGTCTGGACCTCTGTGATACTTGGGCTCGAGAATAGTACAGCCATGAAAACCTTCTCAGGGTCTGGCCTCCTTGCTGTTACTCCTCATTATCACGATAATTGTAATTTGAATTAATGACATCCAATCATCATTGCATACACTTTGCTATTATATTCACGGATGCAATAGGAGAGTGTGAAAACAATCATAGCATTAACTCTTAAAGTTCTGCCACAAGATGAAGTATGAAAATATGTTCGGAAGGGAATTTAAATTGATATCAGGGCCAATACTGACTGTCTGTCTGGAGTTTTGACTGTCTTTCAATTCTTGACTTGCCTTTTTTTCCCCACCCTGTTTTTACTATATGTGGCTGATCTTCACATATACAAATTCCATATGATTGACTATCCTTGAGAGGTACCTTTGAAACAGATCTGTCTTGTTCTTCTATAAGGATTTATAGCATTTTCTTCTCTGAAGTAAATGGAAAAGGTAAATAATTTTAATTTTTCACCTTGAAGTTCACTCGGTTCTCTCCTGAAACAAGGTGCAGTTCTGCTTGGTTTTGATTTGAATAAAAGTATTTTTCCCCCATAAAGCTGTAAATGTCTAGGAGTCATTTTTTATGCTTGATTTGTTTGCAAAGAACTCTTGACCTCTATGAGTTGCAAAACTATCCCCTTGGTTTCAATATCTTGTTGGAACTTTTCAGTTAGGAGAGCACCTTTCACTAAAATTTCCACATCAGTGATGAAATGTTTTTATGATATAGACATCTAACATTCTGATTGTGTTCTATCCATTATTTGCAGTTGAATAAGACAAGTCACAAGTGTAAATAAGCTGCTTGATACAGAAAATCACTGATGCACAAATTATTCATTTAATAATTATTTTTATATTTGCAAACACTAATCAATAACACCGAATTTTAAATGTAAAGTGATATTAGAAGACTCAATAGGCAGTATAATATCCTGAATGAATGAATATGATGATAAATTCTTCTTTCTAATTCTCCTTCGTACTTGGCGCTGGTGAGGCCAGACCTCGAATCCTCTTTTCAGATTTGGACCCCTCACTAGAATAAAGACAGTGAGGTGCTGGAATATATCCAAAGAAGATCACCAAAGCTGATAAAGAGTCTGGAGAACAAGTCATGAGGAGACTGCCCAAGGAAGTGGTGGAGTCAATATCCCTGGACGTATTTAAAAAATGTGTAAATGTGGCATTTAAGGACATGATTTAGTGGTTGACTTGGAACTGTTAGGTTTATGGCAGGATGTGGTGGATGATCTTAAGGGTCTTTTCTATAAGAAATGGTGCCATGATTCAATGATTCTACTCTTACATAATCCCTTAGGCTGCATTCTGGAAAACTTACTTTAGCTAATACACACTTTCAAAGAGAATATATTTTTCACCTGTATTATGTTACTCTTAAGACTTTCAAATTTCCTTTCCCAGTATTTCACTTCTCCTTGCCTAACACCCAGTATTATGGACCTTGATTATTTTTCCCACCTGAATATATATTTCTTTGTTTATTCTGCCACTCTCACAGGTCCTACTCTATATACACTTCAAGTTCTGTTCAACCTCATTTAAGGTCTTAGTGCAAAACTTTGGTTTAATTAGCCCTCAAAGTAAAAGTTGCAGATAAACTTTATCCAAGATTTTTATATTAATTTACAATGGGAATCGGAAGCACGTTACCCAAACATTCTACCATTACCTTGTTTGCAGGTAAGTTCTGATGAGGAGCAAGTAATTTTGTGTCCTTAACTTTTCTCATGCAACATTTGTAGAAAATCTTTTTCTATTCAACACTTGCATTTCATGAGATATTGCTACATATCATATTTTCCACAGCCTCATTTTGTTTCCCCGCCATTACTTTCAATCAAGAAAATCATATGGAGATTTTAAGCTCTGCCTGTAAGGCCATCAAGATCAAGGGGTGACTTTGATCCCATGCTTTTCCTGTTCTCATGACAACTCTCTTTAGTGATTTCTAAATGGTCTATTACTCCTCTCTTCTTGCCTGCCTGTCTGTAGGATTTAGTAGGTAGGATTTAGTAGGTAGGATCATGGTAGGATTTAATATATTTTTGCTTGGTTTCACACAATTTACAAATTGTTTTAGTAATTGTCTTTAAAAAATTGTGTTATTGTGTGATTCCATTACCTTTAGAGCATTTTCTTCTGGGCACTGTTTGCTCAGCTAAGACTTTTCAAGTATCTTGATATTATTGTTTTGAAAAATATAAAACAAAACTTTCTTCACTTTAGTAAAAGAGACAATTATCCTGTATAAAATTCTCATTTCCACTCCATGGGTGGTTTTCTTAGAGAGATCTACTAAATTAAATTTGAATTTTAGATGAGTGTCACACACTCTGAAATCTCAAGAAAGTTTTTCCTCCTTGGTGGGGCATAGCTGACAATTTTTCACATGTTGCACGATGTCTTGCATCTTGTTTCAAATACCATATTGAGATCATACTCATCATACTTTCTCCTTTTTTCCAGAAGTTTTGTGTATGATAATCTTGCTATTGATTATAAGTAATTTTTGTGACTATTTTCTTCTCATTTTAAATGGTATTGATATTTTTCAGTTTAGGACTACCTGAAAATTTCTTGCATTTAAAGAAGCATCTAACAGGCTGATGCCTTCTTTTCTCCTCAGATGCTCCCTAACTACGTATTTTTTATCAAAGTGTATTTAAAAAAAGTTTATCATTCTTTTTCATCATGCAAACAATATTTTTCAATAGTGGAAGTATCTCTGACAAATAGCTTGTTTGAAAAATGAATTAGTCTGATTTTGTCTGCAGCTGAAGTTCATAGGCAACAAAATTATACTCTTAATATTTCTGGTTATATTTTAAGATCTTTTTACAAGTTTATACCTTGAGATAGATTCTGTCAGGGTGGGAACAGTTTCATTCAAACCTTCCATCAATGGTGTTCCTTCTCTTTAGGTTGATTGCTGGCAACTATTGCATTAATCACAGCAAGCAAAAAATCTTGGAGGTCTAGTTGCAATATATTTGATTGGTTAGCCACTGAAAATGTTAGTTCAAACACAAACTCTGCTCAATATTCTCACTTCAGTAGCAACTGCTTTTTTTAATGATTATTTTCATTACATTTGAGTCATTTCCCCACATGAGTTTCTAGAGCTACTTCAGTAGTTATAGAGTAGCTCCATTTCTTCCCAGTGCCACTCCAAAAAGGCATAATCCTCCCACAGGCTCAGTGACACGTCTGCCATGCATACGTCTCCATTTTTGAGACATCTTAGTTCCACCTTCCTCCTCCCACCGCCTTCATCTTCTCTTTGCATATTTCCTTCACGGTAATAAAAAGACAAAAACAACACTCTGTTGCTTTTATCATCAAGTGAAGCACAGATTAATTTATGTAATCTACCATTTACTTTATGACACCTCCATCTGGTTGCAGAAGAAATAATTTTACATTCCCACAGTCAAAATCAATTTCCTTCTCCAAGATAGAGTAATTCAGAACCTTTCCTGAGCATCATCCTTTTTTGCAGTTAGTTCATTGAACTGTGTTTTTAGCCCCATCATGATGTCATTGCTTCTCTCTTCTGCTCTGGGTGAAAAGAATTTTATAGATAAGGAAGAAGATTGCATAACCAGAAAATCCATCATAGAACCATAGGATATCCTGAGAATATTCTTTCTAAATTGAGGTAGACCAAAAGGCAAAGCAAACTTGTAAACTGGTCTTGTTAACTGTTCCTGTTGGACACTAATGTAACTCACCTCTCACTTCTCTCTGTGTCTGTGTAGCTGATTTATGTTTGAGGTCTGTTATATTCTAGATGTTCTATTACCAAAGCAGGCTCACGCAGGCTCTGGCTGTCTCAGTCCCTATTTAGTCAGAGTCTGTAAAACTTGCAATAAGTAATGATTATGTGACATTCAGAAGAGTAAAACGAACTGTACATGAAACTTTGTGTTGTATCTGCTGCCCTTAGCCTAAAATACTTGAGAATCTGAGCTCAACCCATGAGATGAGGACTTCTGGCTTGTTACTGCAGAGGAAGGAGACAGAAAATGCTCCAGGCTGCCTTACATGAGTTACATATTTTGATTTTAAAACAGCATATGGACTAGCATTTCTGAACATAATTTCACAGACTATTTAAAAACGTTTTTGAATTCTAACAAAATTCGAAGTTAACAGTTCCATTGCTTTGCAATTTTGAATGTCTTCAGTCATCACCAAGTAAATATATCGTAGTATTTTTCCTTTCCTAAATAGTGTAATTAGCACAGCTAGTTGTTATGAGCCTCATTCATTTAGTACAGTCATCCTAAAAGGTTGTGACATATCTAGCAAATACTATTTTGCAAATTTAACAATTAAAATATACTGTATGTTTTCGTCTAAAGCACTTTGCAAAGAGCATCATGAAAACGGTTCTTCACAGAAAAAAAGGTGTCAGACTGATATGTGGCAGACCAGCAGAAGAAGCTGAAACTCGTGTAATATGCCATTCAATAAATGTTGAGAAAACCATTTGATTTTTAGAGCTAATCATCTGTGAGCTAGGAACAGAACACTGCATTTCAACAGCTTCTATGTCCAGCCCATATATCAACCTTTGTACTTCTCAGATACAGGGGAAAATAACTTTGTTGGCTCAGATTGATTCTAGGGAGCTGAATGTGCTGCTAGTTATCCATTCATGTGCAATGACTATAATTTGCTTCAAAGAGAATGATAAAAATACAAATTGTAAATAATAAGAAGGCATAGAAAAGCTGAAGCTAGGTTTCAAAATCAGTGAAATGTTTGCCATTGTACTTTTAAACTATGCAATTTGAGTGTAAAACTGATGGTGTCTAAGTTCTGCAAATTGTATATGGCATTGAGCTGATGCTCTGTCACAGATATAACCAACACTAATCTTTTTCCCTCTCCCTTCCTCCGCTGAAATTCAGAATATGTCGTTTAGTAATTCACAGGTACTTATAGCTACACAGATTAATTTTTTTTTCCTAGGGAAGAATAATTTTCCCCCCATTTGAGTATTGATGGTGGTATATAAAATGCTAATTCCATGCCTGTAGGAACATGTACTTACAGAAGCAAATACTATTACTCTATATGAAATCAGCATGTAACTCTGGGAAAAAACACAATACTATAATGTTTAATGAACCAACCTTATTATTGAACAAACTCTTTCTACTCTGGCCTCTGGGCATAATATGATACAATTTATTATAAAATAAATCCAGATTGCTTTACTTTTCTGCTTCAATAGGTAATTCCTTACTGTGAATAACAAAGGTATGGAGCACAGAATAAAAACTACATACTAATAGGCTTTTTCTCAAATTAAGGCACATCGTATTTTTCAGATGTAGAATAGGAATGCAGTAATAAAGCTATAACTCCCCAAGTGATTGAAATAAATAACACATAAATGATGCATAAGTAGAGAAGAAGCAGGTGGATTGCAGCTATGAATGCTATGTAGTGAAATGTTAGGATTGGCAATGACTTATTCATGTTCTATATTTGCCCTCTGTGGAATATAGATCAAATAATTCTATAGAATTATATTCATTTATACACAGCACCTATGAGTCCCTTGAAGTTAATTTTTAATGACTGGCAGCACGATGCTCTCTAGTAGAATCTGCTTTGAAGTAATTTTCTCCAAGTCTATAGAAGTGAACTTCATTGCTTTGCAGGCATTCAGTCCATTCCTATCTGCTATATCACACATTTATATACATAATGTGGATATTCTTTGCAGGGAGAAAAAAACATACAGAGCGCTCCAGTCATTAAGTTTCAGCTGTGCATATACTGAATAATTACAGACTGAAAGTGAAAAGTTCTTATATAATGTGTTGGATGGTAGTGGGAAAACATACAGCCATTTAAAAAATATGCTCTTTTTAAGATAAGTAATTTTAGGAGCATTTTTTGCAAGTATATTTTACTCCATTTTTGTAAATACTTATTTTTCTATCGGCATAAAACATAAACTGATACAAAGCAATCGTGGGATATATACTAATTGTAATTTAGTAATACATAGTAAAGAGTACTACATTTTAATACTTCCATAGATTAACTGTATATATATTTAGTTAAGCAATAAACACATGTTTCCTTGCATCTACTGCCTGTTGATTTCTTTTCTGAATCACCAGTTCAGAACTGGTTACCTGGAGTGGAGAAATGTCACTTTGTACATGAGTACGCAGTATGTATATGAAAGCAGTATGGATATATTTTTGATTGGAGGCCACCCTCTTAATATGTCTGTGAAGAAAACAAGCTAGCAAAACAAAAACAAACAAAAAAACCCCAGGCCCAAACTGTTCAAAATTTCCATCTATTAAGCTAAATTCTGTCTAGAAAAATGAATAAGTATTTTTCTGTCCCTGCAAAACAGATTTCATAGATTTTAGATTTCATAGAATGGTTACCAGATTTGGTTGTAATTTTTAAAATTCTCTACCGATGAATTTAAAGCAAAGTGTATCCTTACAAGGTAGGAAAGCACATAACAACCCAAGAAGAAAGTTTCAGGATATCTAAACTACTATTGAATATAACTGATATTATTGTACATGTCTTTTAAATAACAGATCAGATGAAATTCTGGATTTCAAAGATGAGTCCTCTTGATCTCAATTTTTGCTTCTACTCATGGTGAAGTGGAAGACCACTGTACAAAAAAAAATAAAAGAAGTTCTAGATGCATAAAATTAGAATAAGTATTATATTTCAGAGAAATATAATATTTCTTAAAATTTTTGAGATTCTGATCAATTTCCCAGGAAACGGAATGTGTTCCTTGGAAACTTCAGTCTGCATTAGAGAAAAAAAAAAAAAATCTAACTCCAAGATTGACGCGTCAAGAGTTATAATCACAGCTGGTCAAATAGCTAAACTGTTCTTGAATTTGAAAGTTTGTTCCTCTGCATAGCTCACTCACTGAGAGGGGTGGGTAACAGACAGACTGCGGGTTATGAATAAAATCCTAGATCATACGGCATTATCAGATTTTAGAAGCATTAAACTAAATTTCTGTCTTTTCTTCCCCAGTGATACTTAATTCCCCAAAAGTTAATTATAATGTCGACAGTAATATCAAAATATTATGAAATTAAAAACAAAGGTAAATAAAGCTTTCTAACGTAAACACTATCAGATTTGAAAACAGTAAAAATAGACCCAAATGCACAGGACACAGTATTACATTCAATCAAATCAAATTTTACAAGCAGAAAATTACATCTTTTTAATGATATCGTGTCACTTATTTCCATATATAAGTTCTGTTGATTTGCTATTTTCGTTGCATTTTGGCTAAAGAAATCAAATAATCTAATTTCACTAACTCACTTCTCATAGGGAACATAACACTTTGAACTTTTATAAAAGGCTCAATATAATATATTGTTTTCAAGATATATTTTAAAAATCTTTATGCCTTTGTCTCTAAAGTTAATTTGAGTAATGTTGCTTAAAAACATCATTAGAGAGAATGGTCTTAGGAAAATAGTGAGAATTGATCAATTGCAATAAGTTCACCAAAGCTGCTTTCTATATTAATTTTTTCAAGCACTTTTCAAAGGCAATGAAACTCTTCCATCTGTTAATAGGTTAAGGAGAGGATACCTATGGAAATTTAAAAGGAAAAAACCAAGAACATTAAAACTCTGAGATGTTTGGTTTGTCTACAAAGCATGGAAAACACACTACAGATCAGCTCTTAAGTGCTTCAGTTCCTGTCAAAGCCAAACTAGTAGATGAAGAGTAACCAAAAAGTATTTTTGTTAGGTGACCAAAGGTATTCCATGTTGGAAGAAGTTTCACACTTGAAAATAAGACTTCATACACAGATTCTGAATGGTTAAATTGATTAGATTGTGAAAAAGCCACCCAAGGGAAATACCGTGACCATCATTTGACCCTAGTGAAATGACATTACACAGAACTCATGTCAGAGAACAGACTGTGCTAGGTGAATATGTAGGTCTTTTTTGCTATTAATTTCAGCTGTTTTATAAACTCTGCTATATTGGCTAGCAACCCAAGTATTTTTTATTCAAACACACGAGGATTTATTAATCTATCCAATATCTTTGTATAAACACCATTTCCCAAAGATGTGTACAATAGAAATGTAATCATTTATATAATATCAAATAAACCCCCTTAATTCTTTTGCTGTGAAGATGGTAAATATTAAAGGCAATTTTAAACCTGGAATTGCAGTAGGTAAATGTGCAGTCTCACACAACACCAAAGGTCAAAATCTTGTCAGAGTACTTGAAGTTAAAAAATTTGCTGTCATTTGAGCTGAGTGTCCAACAAGGATGAAACAGGTGTTTTGACTTCACTACTCACTTGGTGCTCCAAAAGTACAAGTTAGCCTTGAGTTTTTAAGCCACCTACTAAATTCTGGCTTGCTCCCCCTGTAGTTTTAATAGCCTGCTGTTGTTTAACCAGGGTAGGCAGTTCAATCCCATACAGGGACCTCTATTCCAGAAAAAAAACAGTACATAGCCTTACAAAACATTCCTTCTTCCCCTCCACTCTCACTCCCTTTTGTTAGAAACAACCTTTATTATGGAGTGACTATGTCAGTGAACAAGGGAAGGGTTACAGATATCATTTATCTGGACTTCTGTAAAGTCTTGGAAATGGTCTCCCACAACATCCCTCTCTCTCAGGAGTCCAGACTGGGACCAGTGTTACTCACTATCTTCATTAATGACCTAGATGAAGGGATCAAGCCAGTTCTTGTCTCAGTGAAAAGTTCAGTACTTCATGTAAACTGTTAAAATACTAACATGAGATTTTGGTGGTTGTTTAGGTGGCAGGGAATGATTTTCATTTTGAAAAATGCTTGTTCATTGACGTATCTATGATTGTCTAAAAGTTTTGATATTACGGGATATATAGCTAGAGAAAAAGATTCTCAACAGCTGGTGTATATTACAATTAGCCACACTTTCAGATACACAGACACTTTCTAATATCTGAAATAGAAGCAGCAGATATCAAACCTTTGTAAGTCTCAAAGAATTGCTTGGAGCATATTTAATGACGTGGTGTGTCATCACTGAAAGGAAGCACAACTGATCCTAAGAACTAGAGTAGGTGTTAGTATGTTGAAGGAGACAAAGGTGATAAGGTATGGTATTTGTCCTACCTGTTTTGGAGTCTGATGCTTCTACTTCATACCTGAAGTCTCTCTATTCAAGCATACCAATACATCTGATGAAAATTCATTGTCTTTACCTACAAACAAACCATAGTGAGAAGGTGAGATGCGTATTCAGATTTCATCACAAAGATGATTTTCTTACTCATTACATACCTTACATCCCCAAAGAAGAGTAAAACATAAGCATTGCATCCTTTACTTCCTTTGCAAAAGCAGTAATTAAAAATTTCTGTTTTGCAGTTAATGTTTACCTTTTGTTCTGGAATGATTTTCTTTTTTCTACTTACAAAATTAAAAGAAAGAAAAAACAACAATATGCTGCACAAAGCAGTTTATCCCTAGTCTTAAGTCTGAAGCTCTTATCAGACTTCAATTTGTTTCTAACAGATGTAGGATTATGTTACATTGCACTTATTGATTTTAGGAACTTTCATATGCAAGTACTGCTGGATATATGACATTGCAAAGGCATTGGCTCATTTTGATAAAAGGTGATGAAAAATTCTCCTTGTATTGGATCAAAATTATGTGTAGTGACACTTCCATGTGATCTTAAGTTTCTTTGTATTACTCATGAAAAGCTAATAATGCTGATGATGTTATAGATGTGATCAGTACAGCCAGGTGAGCACAGAGAGATTACCATTCAGGTCTTGAACACCTATTGTCAGAAGTGTTCATGTAGCCCATGTGAAAGAGAGATATAGCTTGGTCTGGGACAGTTTAGCCTAGAGAAGGCTCAGGGGGAACTCATCAATGTATATGGTATCTGAAGAGAGAGAGGACGGGCCAGGCTCTTTTAAGTGGTGCTTGGTGACAGTACAAGTGGCAACAGGCACAAATGTCTCATATAAATATCAGGAAACACTTACTGTGAGTGACAGCACCAACACAGGTTGCCCAGGGGGATTATGGAGTCTCCATCATTGGAGCTATCCAAAATTTATCTGCAGATGGTCCTGGATAACTGGCTTCAGGCAGCTCTCCGTGGTGAGAGGAATAGACCAAGTGACCACCAGAGGTCCCTTCTGTGAGATTCTGTGAAAACCTGAGTCCTTTAAACAAAGACAAGAAAAGGCTAAGTGTGACAAATACCTAAACTTGCAGCATTAATTAAAAAGTAATCCAACAGTGTAAAGTGATAATAACAAGAGAGAAAACCAAAAAATTCTCCTAAAATACTACCAAGATCTTGTTATATTCTGCTAATAATTGTAAAAAGGAGTTGTGCAAAAAGTTGCCACAGACTGGTATAAAAACACTTATGGCAATAAGTCAGTCTTGATGAAAAAAACCCAAAACTACATCTTGACAGAATATATTATTTTCTTTCCCTTAAAATTACTTTATTACTGAAACATCGTTTTGATTTCACAGTAGTTGCCACCTTAAATATAAATTACTTAAACCAACTGGTTTTGGCAGAAAGAAAAATTATTTTGGTTTCTGTTTAATGATAAGCCATAATTTATATAAGTTATAGTTAAATGTAAACAATTGTGAACTAGAATAAAGAATAGTAATATATGATTGGCACATACCCTTTCCTGAGAAAAGGTCCACATTTCCAATGTTTGTGGGTTTTTTCTTATTTTTTTCTTGTTTTTTTTTTGTTTGTTTGTTTTATTGTTTTGTTTTGGGTTTTTTTTTTATTTTTTTTTGGTTTTTTTTTGTTTGTTTGTTTTATTGTTTTGTTTTGGGTTTATTTTGTTTTCTTCACTGTTTCTTTTCCCCCCACCAGGCAGTGTTTTAAAAACATTTAAAATATTTTATGGGGTAATCATTGTATATCGACCATACTCCATGAATAAGGAAGAAGCCTTTCCTTGAACATCAGGAGACAATTTCTCTATATTAGAAAATAAGTCTGCATTTAATATACTGTATTGCACCCAAATACAAGGTGATAATTTAATGAAAGACATTTTCATTTCTGTGAGTTGGAGACTAAAAAATGTCCTGAAAAGAGTAACTGAAGGAGGATAATGAAATTATTAAAAACTTTTCTTTACATTTTAGCATATGAAGAGTCACAAATTAACAAATTAATCCATGTTTGTTTATTACGCCATGTGCTTGCAATCTCTTTCCTCCTGCATTTTTTTCCTTTTCCTTTGTTACTGTATTTAGTGACAGGTGTTTTTATAAGAAAATAAACTTATACTTTATTTCTTCTAATAAATTTTTAACATGGTGAATTTTGTTCAAATTTTACAGAAATATAAGAAATTGAACATATATTATATTTTATGAGATCATAAAAGGGTTGACTAAGTAGAATATAGTGACCTTTTTCACCATATTTGCAGAAATAAAGGCTAAGCATTATGTCAAACCACAATGAACACCAGGAACCCTGCAGGGTAGAGCATCATTACAGACATCAAATCCACAGGAAAAGCCTAATCAGTTGTTGTACCTTAGATGTTATGAGCACATCCAGCCCCAAGCCCAGATTCAAAGTCACTCAGGGAATTTAAACAAGGGAACTAGGTGGTTTTAATTTTGCTACCAACAAAGCAGATTTGCTTTTCTCAGAATTTGTCACTAGTATATGATACTGAAACATCCTTTCATCTTTGCCAAACTTAGCTACATATTTTCTTTTCCATTCTAAGTTAGTCAACATGTTAAACTTTAAAGAAATAGCTAAACTGAAAAACCAAAGTGCAGCAAAACAGAATGAGTTTTTCAGTACTGAATAATGTATCCACTTTCATTTTGACAGCTTATATTTCTTTGGAGGACTCGCTTTTGTGTTTTCATTTTTCATAGCTACTTCAAAAACTATTTACTGCAAACCTTACTGATCAGACTCTTCACAGCATTATTTTGGCTATCATAAAAAGCAATCTGGTCTGTCAAAATCAAGGATTATATGGTATGAACTCTACATTGCTTATTTTCATCAGTTTTCAATCCTCCATATACATTTTGAAGGACATGTTGATACATTTGGTTTTGGTTAGCAAGATAAAGAAGAAAGTTAAACTTCTGCAGCATTGCTGGCTCACAGATCTCCAATCTGCCAAAACTGTAGAAAATACAGGAGCAAAAATGCACATAGAATAGAATTCTAATAAGTAATTGATACACCATTAATTGATAATGGCTTCATATACCATAAACTTTATAATACTGTAAATCAGGGATAACATCTTCATTGGTGACATTTCATTATCAGTGATGTCAAATCTCAAATATACATTAAAAAAAAATGAAGCCTAAGACTTTCTCTTTTTACTGATGATAATACTTCTAAAAGCTTAAAGATAGGTTCTGTTTTCTCACCGATTATAAACAATATTGGTTATAAAGTTTATTCTGGTAGAACTCTCATAGAATGTAAAAAATGAAAGTATTTTAAGGTTAAGGGACTCTTTCACATTTAGGACACGATATCAAAAAAATAACTCCATTTCTGAATTACAAAAATGCACAGCTATGCTCTTTAAAAAGAGCCTGATATGACCATGTTGAAAGTGTCAGCAAGTAATGACTGAATTCTCACAAACTAATTTCTATAACATACATAGTAATAAAATGGAGAGAGAAACAATTAAAAAACAAACCAAAAACCACCAAGAACTGTGAATCACTAACTTAATATCTGTTTTAGAGGACTAGAATACGTTACCAATAATTTAAAGGTATTTTGCAATGCTATTTGGACCTGTTGTATGCAACATTTAAAAACCAAGTTGTGATCTGAAATGACAAGTTCCCAGATGGTATAGCAGAACATACTGACCAGCCAGATGAATAGAAACAGTTTTGGATATATAAGAGGAGATTTATATGGAGTAATAATCCCTATTATAAATTCTTTTGAGGGGATTCTGCATTATTCAGACATTGCCCATATAAGAATAGATATTATTCTCCTCCTCCTTTTTTATGAACAAAATACAAAATAACCTTGTGTAGTCCTTTATCATAACACTACTGTGATTTGTAATGTTGTCTCACTCAGGTTTTTATGTATAGCCTAAGTATTACACTCCTGAAACTAAAAGAAAAAAGGAAAATATCTTCAGAATTTCAAGAGTAACAGTACACTGAAGACCTGACTATAGCAGAGACTCTTTCATAGACAATAGAAAAAAATTGCCTTAGACCTACCCAAATTCATAATTGCTTCTATCATAAAATTAAATAGGAAGTTATGACATGAATAAAAATATTGATATAAAGAGATACATTTTGATAAAATAAAAAAAGAATCTTGGAATCATAGAATGTTAAGGAGTTAGAATGGACCTTAAAAATCATCTAGTCTGAAACCCCCTCATGGGCACGGACACCTCCTACTAGACCAGGTTGCTCAAGGCCTTATCCAACCTAGCTTTGTACAGTTCCGGGGTTGGGGCATCCACCACCTCCCTGGGCAACCTGTTCCTGCTCCTCACTACCCTCACAGCAAAAAATTTATTCCTAATATCTAACCTAAATTTCCCATCTTTCAGTTTGTACCCATTACTTCTTGTCCTATCACTACAGTTCCTAATAAAGAGTCCCTTTTCAGCTTCCCTGTAGGCCCCCGTCAGATACTGGAAGGTTGCCATGAGGTCTCCAAATAACTTTCTCTTGTGCAGGCTGAACAGCCCCAGATTTCTCAGCCTGTCTTCATAGGGGAGGTGCTCCAGTGCTCTTATCAACTTTATGGCCTTCTGGACTGGTTCCAACACTTTCATGTCATTCTTATGTTAAGGACACCCAAACTGTATGCGGTTCTCCAGGTGGGATCTCATGAGAGCAAAGTAGAAGTGGAAAATCAACTCCCTCTCCCTGCTGGCCGTGCTGCTTTGGATGCAGCCCAAGACACCACTGGCTTTCTGGGCTACGAGCACACATTGCCGGATCATGTAGAGTTTTTCCTCAATCATCACTCCCAGGTCTTTCTCTGCAGGGCTGCTCTCAGTCCAGTCTCCTCCCAGCCTGTAGATGTGTCTGGGATTGCCATGATCCAGGTTCAGAACCTTTCAATTTACCTGGTTGAAGTTCATGAGGTTTGCATCAACCCACCTCTTAAGCCTGCCAAGGTCTCTCTGGATGGCATCCCATCCTTCCAGAGTGCCCACTGCACCACACATCTTGCTTGGTGTCATGGGCAAATTTGCTGACAGTGTCAGACCAGTATTCTGACTTTGGAGTTGGGCAACAATGGAAAATACAGTTCATTATCGACAATTTTTCAAGGAACCCTTTAAGAAATATGAGTAGAGCCATTGATTAAGTACATGACTGTTGAAAAAAATAGTTTTGAGAAAGCAGAAGTATAAAATATTTAACAGAGATTAGAATTATAAAGCATGACCTCTCCACTCAAACTTGAAAATTAACGTCTGCTACACAGAACTGAAACAAAATAGCTGCATAAAATTTGGTTCAGCCTGACTTTTTTCCAATGAAGTGTAAAAAACTTATGATAAGAAGTGTTCAGGAATCAAACTAGAAAGTAATGTCCAAACCAGATTTTATTTCTTTTAATAATAATTGATAATTCTGTTCTTTCTGAAACTTAGAAATTAACATTTTCTATGGCAAATGATGAAAAACATGTAATAGCATACTTGAAAGTTCTCAACATACATAAGTGTCAGTAGCAAAAAAGTATTCCTTTAACAATATGAATTGAAAAGTTTAAAATAAATTACCTGGCAAAAAGAAGGTGTAAAAATATCAACTAAAAATATATATATATTTAAATAGCTGGTGATTGTACACTCTGGGAATATTATAGTGGTGAAAAAAGCCAAAAAGAAAACTATCAATGATAGTCAAAAAGTACTGATTTTTCCAGGTATTTTGCAATATTTTAGTGAATTAAGAAGTGGCAGGTATAGAGTACTAAGACATGAATAAACCATGTAAGACTCTGGAAATTTACTCTTTGAATTGCTTTAAATTTGTGTAATTTTTGACAATTCTGTGAATATTTGTACTCTTGATTGCAACAAGTGATCAAATATATGAAAAAATACACAGACAAATAAATATATAATAAATAAATAAATGTGCAGCTAGAAGCCAAACTGCTTTCAAAGGAGAATTTCGGTGTCTGCTCTAGCTGAAATGAAGAAATATGGATCAAAGACCACAAAAACACAACCAGACACAACTGAGTCTTGTTCAGTCTGCTTTGACTGGAGGTCAGTCATGATTAAAGTTTTGATCATAGCACTGTACATCTGAGATGGATCAGGTTACATTTTTCACTCATGCAGACTTGTGTAGACATTTTTTTGAATGCTTTCACACTTGCAAATTTTGAAGCAGAATTTAGCTCTCACAGTTTAAACAGCTGAATCAAGAACACAAGGACAGATTTTAAGCATTTGGCAGCATGCTACTGCCATAGAGAAATTCCCATAAAAGCGGTCAACCTGCAAAGACAGGAGCTGAAAATTCCAAGGAACAAGCCATGGCCATGAATGCTGCCAAGAATTAAGTTTCTTTTTAAGATGGAAGTGTTGAAAACTAAAGCCTCAAACCAGCTCTTATTGATAAAAAATAAAAAATAATTGTTTTCCTTATAGCAGGAGATAAGAAAGTCATTTCAGTGAAGGCTCTATATTTCTATATTAAGTGAAAATCCAACAAGTCATAATTGCTATATGCTGGATATTAACACATTCACAAGAAAAGTGTCACTGGACAGCAAGATTGGAGGATACAACTTTTTTTTTCCAAACATACTCCTGAGTAAACACTGTTGTAAGTTGGAATTTTCTCTTCTGCTTATTCATCAGGATTACAAATTCTTCTTGAATGCAAATATTTCTGAGGATTTTTCTTCCTGGATCTCTTGTATGCTCACATTCAGCTGATAGTCATGTAATGATATGTTCCCCCTGTGTCAAACTTACTCTTTTCAGAAGGGGTTGGACTCCTGATACCAAGACTTCTGGCACATAGGTGAGATATCTGTAAGGAAGGCTATTATAATAGCCTTCCAATGCTCACAGGGTTACAAAATGCAATGAGCACTTCATAGAAGCTGCATTTCTTTGCTTTACTCCAAGGTTTAATTAGTCAGATTTACCTACTTTTGAATTTTCGCCTTTATTAATGTAATTGTTATGGAAAGTGTTTGGCACAAGACTTTTCAGAAATATTCAGCTTTTACTTCAGGGAAAAAAAACCTCATTTTTTTTATCTTAGCCTTTACAAACAACAAGGAGATTGACATTTTCTTGTCACTCTAGTTACTCTTGTGTACCCAGAAGATGTAACCTCTTTTAGGCTATATAAACATATTGATAGAAAAAATGATATTTAACAGTTGCTAAAAGAAACTGAAGCTTAAAAAAAGAAGGGAATAGAACAATGGAAAAAGCACCAGTTTTGTAAAGAAAAAGGATGTATATAAAGGCTACTTAACAGCACTTCTAGCTTATATCAGTCTATCCATCTATCTAAATATGTATGTGTGTGTTTATGTGTTTGTATGTGTGTAGCTGAATAAGATGTGTTCCAGGAGTACATGCAAAGTATTCCAACAAGAGATGGGCAGTGAGATCACAGGGCCAGAACAGAGGGAGAGCAAAAGACCTCTCCCTCCTAAAATGTGCTTGCATGCCCATCAGTTCCCCAACACCTGACCCTCACACTCGGGCTAAAGCAGAATCAGTGTGGAAATGTAGACAAGACGCTTGAGGAGCATGAGAGCCTGGTAAGTGGTGTGAAAGAAATGAATTAGGGATAGAGGAAAAGGAAAATACAAAGCGGAGAACTAGGAATAAAGAAATTTTTAACATGCTGCTTTCTACCAAAGGAGATAATATTTTTAGGGATGAATGATAGAGTCTCTTAATGATTATGTTTATTGATTTTGATAGCTTTGAGTGCCTGTTGAATAATAAAAGTTTTAAGGCAAAAAGATTTCTACCAGACTAGTTCCTGGTTAGCTGAAATTCAGTTTTCTCTGATGGATCAAAAAATTTAATTTCTTTGCATCTGATTAAGCACATAGATATGTGTAGGGTCAGGGCTCAGTATTTCTTCCTGAAGATGATCACAATTTTATCTGGGAAGTAAGACGCTGTGTATGATAATAATTTTGTTTCCAGTTTTAATATGTGGGAAAAATAATTCAATTTCTAGCTTTACTTGCAATACACGCTACATGTTTTTTCAATGAAAACTGTGTTTATGGCAACACTGGCAGCAAAGTTCAAAAGATTTTTAAAGATACTTGAGCAATAAGTATTGTTATCTCAATTGTTTTGTAAATTTGTCCGAACTATTTAAAGCATTGAAATAAGTCATTAAAATAAATGTAATTTGTTCAAATAAATAATGAAATTACATTTTTTACAGGAATACAGAGCAAGTTATTATATAGTTCAGAGAAAATCATAATATCCAAATATATAATAAGCTGATGCAATGGACATGGAAATAAGTATTCCTCACATTAAAAAAAGAAATAAACTGCAGGAAAATTCCTTTGTGAACCATTATGTGGTAAAAAACCCCAAACCTAACAATGACACTATTTGAACACTGTAAGGAGACTACAGAAGTGTCATTACTTTATCAATAATTTAGAAAAACTTTGTCAGTAACCTACTACAAAACTACATATGAGAGTCAGACAATTTCTGATGTGAAGTGTTACACTTATGTATTCCTAGGTGGACATGAAACCTTAACAAGAAAGAAAAAATTATTTTAAACAAAGGAATCTGAAACTAAGGGATACTAAAGTTTCTTGTCTGCTTGTTCCACCCCTTCCAACATATAAAGTGATACCAAATACCCAGTATTAAAAGACAAAATAATTTCTTTTGACAGTATGGATACTATTGCACAACACCTTGTTGCTTTTAATAATTCACAAGGATACCTTGAAGTGTAGTATCTGATATTTCTTTGGAACTAATAATATGTTCAGATTTATATAAATTCATGTACTGGGTTAATCTTAATCTAGGAATATATTTACAAGTGTTTTCCATATGCATGAGGATTTTTGCAGAGTAAAGAAAGCAGCAAATCCTCCTTCAAATTTGTTAACTTAAAAACTCAAAACCCAAAAAACCCCAATCCCCAGCCTCAAAACTTTAAAAAAAGAATATAAAATATTTTCTGTCCATGACTAACATAAATGAATTACAGGAACGTGTGCAGCAATTACTATTCTACCTAAAAACCCACATGCTCACACTGAGGCCTATAGAACACTAGCAGGTCTCCCTAAATTGTTACCATAAATATTCAGGCACGATTCATCAGGGAAGTTTTTTTCAAAATATTACTAGTCTGAGAGCTGTCATGTAAATTATGGCATTATTATCAGTGGTGTCATATATGTCAACAGTAATGAAAACAAACCAAAAAACCCCCAAATCTAAACAACTCTCCCCGCCAAAATCTTCCAAAATGACAGAAAAAATCAGAAACAGCAAAATCTTTCAAGCACCATAGAAACATGAAAAAATAGCACATTTCATGACTTCCCAAGGAATCTAACGCTACCATCTGCTCTCATTTAAACTTAATTTAATACTGTGAAATGATTAATTGAGAATTACCTGTAGACTAACAGCAATGGAACTGCAGCTCTTTACAAGCAGAAAATTGAAACCAAAAATATTTTCTCATACAATTTAAATCATTCATGATCCATCTTCATCCAAAGATAGATCAAATAGTTCCTTCATACACATGTATTTTCAATTTTTTTTGTAGACAATAATATATGGGTGATGGGGGGAGGGGAAGGAGGAAAGTGAATAGAAAGATCAAGTTTTTTATAAACTGTTCCTCAGAGTGTTATTTCATTCAGATGTCTGAGAGAACATTATTACATGTTGCAAGTAACTGCAAAGCTTTACATATATATAGTTTCCTTTGTGCCAAATTAATGTACTTGGCTTGAAATGTATTTCAAGTCACCTGAGTCCACTATCTTAGCAGCAGAATGCAGAAAAAGAAATTAGAATAGACAGGACTTTCTGAAGACGTTACTTATTGATAAACATATTTTTCAGACACTTTGTAATGCACTGGATACTTGCACATAGCACCTGCAGGACCTATGACAGTCAAAAATCCTCTTTCCTTTAAAACTGTTATATTCATTCTTACATTGTTTATGTGGTTTATAAAAGACAGTCTCACTGAATTGTAGTATGCAATGTAATTCAGCTAACTCAACTACACCTAGAATGCAAAATACACTATTAAGTATATGTGCGTTTGAATTTTTCCTTTTTTAATAGCTTCTCAGCAGTAATATTTGGAACAGGAAGGTCTTCATATAGATGTAATAGAAACCATGACAATTCAAGGCCAGGTTGGATGGGTCTCTGAACTATCTGATCTAGCCTGTGCTGTGCCTGCCCATGACGGGAAGGGTCAGAACTACATGATCGTTAAGGCCCTTTCCAAACCAAACCATTCTGTGATTCCATGGTTACATGCTCCCTTACATTCTTCTGTCCAGATTGTAAAACAAAACGCAGTGTGAAAGCAAACCTCTACTAAATACTGAAATTCTGTTGCCTCTCTGTGACCATAGTTTCATCTGTAAAAGCAAGGCAACAGCAGGAATTTCTGCTATATCTGAAAATCAGATTTAAATAGATATATCCACTGCATGGGATTAAGTTTAAAAATTATTTTGTAATATATTAATTTCTATAAAATCTCACTGCAATGCAGAAAAGTAATTTTTTTCAAGATGGCTGCTTCAAAGGCGGGCCTTACACATCACGTTAGAGAGCAAAACCTGGCTGACCCGATGCATCATCCAGTTGTAAATCAACAGTATGTGTAATCAAAATCACAACTTCGTTCTTGAAATGGTATGTTACGGAAAATCTATAAAGGAGCAACTTTGCATAAAATATATTAACTACATTATGTGCATTGTAAATATACAAATGCATATTTAGGACTTTTTAGAGAGTTCTAACTGAAAGATTAGAAAGATCATAGGAAATCCAGCTAATAATTGTGATCAATACTTATGAATGTATATGGATAGTGTATGACTGTGTCAGTAATTAACATTTATGAGTTAGAATGGTAACACATGTAATAATGTACACACCTCAAATACTGGAGACAGAAGTTTATGATAAATTTAATCCATCAGTTATGGACTGGAAATATAAACATCAAATTGTCATTCACAGAGGCAGCAATGGGACCGGGAGCCCATCACACATTCAATAAGAGGAAGATAAGTAAATAAGCCACAGTGATGGAGATAAGCAGCTCTGATTTCTGGAGGGTTTTTTTTCAGTACAAAAAAAGGTATTGAGAAGCAGTTTGTTGAAAGATCAAGCATAATTAGATAAAAAAGCAGAAAAATAACCCCAAGCTTGATGCAATTTATGGTTTTACTGAATTATGAAGAACTTTTCAAATGGAAGATCTTATTTCACAAGTGATGAGCACTTCTGTACTGCATAATACTTCCCCTTATTTAGACAACATTTTGATTAACTAACTTGTTTTCATAACATGAGCAAAAATTAGGATTGCTAATTACTCTGAGTTAACAAAGGTAATTAATGTATCCAAAATGTGCAATAACTCAGAGAAAAATGCTGAAAATTTTATTACTTTGAATGTTGAAATTAAGAAGACTAGGTGCAAATTTTCCATTTTCTGACACCTGGCATAAGTATGTTATGGTAAGCCTGTAGTAATGTTTCCCTAATAATTAATTACAGTCATATTTTGTATCAAATTCTACCCTCAGTTAGCTCACTGATGAAGAACTCCTTAACCTTGTTGCTGCAGAATCAGGGACTGGAAATGTTTGCATGCAATTGAGGCCCTAAGCCATAAATCTTAGTGAGACTAATGAGGATTAGATATCTAAATACCTTCTGTGAGGTGTTGTAAGGATTCAGATCATGTCTACTCTGAGCAAAGGAGCATGGTACAAAGGTTTGAGTTACAATACACAGTACTAGGCAGATGTGTTGGCTCATCTATCTGAACTATCATGGTACTGAATAAAAATTAAAAAGTTCATCCCACGCTCTGTAGGACAAAGAGAGGTAAACTTTGAAAAGAAGCAAAAAAATTCAACACTGGAATGTGAAGCAATGTATTTTGTGAGATAAATAGGCCTGCCTCTTCTGGGGAAGAAGTGAGAACAAACTGCTCATCCTCTCGTTCATCCCTCCTGTGCTCTAGAATGTGAGGATAGCCTACCTTGCTGAGAAGCAATACTTGATGTGGAAGACAAGTAAGGACAAGAAGGACCTTGATTAGCAGAGAAAGGGATGCTGTGTCATTATGGATGCTCATTACCTGTCATTATCATCTCATTATCTGAAAAAAATACTCCCAGGGAATCTCAGAACAACACCAAATGTGACATTTTTAAAAATACAATGTTACAATGATGTAACAAAACAGATCCAGAGTTTACTTAAATTACAGGTTGTAATTATTTCATACATTAAAACTTTTAATTTGAGATTACATTACTATGAGAATCAGGCCTAAATTTATTAGAGTGTATTATATTTAATTTAAAAGATAAAAGTATGAAGTAGAACATATTTGCTGCCAAAACTTTAAGGAAATCAGACTACTGAACTAGCAAAAGTCAGTGAGTATGCAGACAGAAGCAGTCTGTTGAAGTGCTAAACCACTTCTGACAGCATCTGCTCCTTCTCAGGTGCAGAGAGAACACTTTATTTATTCTAAGTTTTTGGAGTAGATCAATCCATTGACTGGTTTGCTTAGACTTGAGAAACCAAATGGGAAAGAAAAAGAAGTAAAACAATTTATAGGCTAGGCACATAGTCTGAGGGGGCAGTAATGATACATACTGCTTCTAAAATCTTAGAGGATAAAGTGACCAGAACTGTTATCTGATCCTCCAATAATAATCTAAATATATTATCAAAAAAACTGAGAAACAGCTGCATTTCTACCAAGTTCTTTAATCCTCAAAGCCAACAGTCTTCTCAAACATATTTTTCTTTGCATATTGCAAGAACTTCTGCATTTTCTCCCCAGGCTTTTTCTTAGCTTTGAAAACAGATTTTTCCCCACCATGTCCAAAATGGTTGTTTCTTTTAAGTGATACTGAAAACTCATGAGTGATATTGATACCATTTCTTCACTGAAGTCCCTGGCAGAGATCACAACAAATAAAAATGATAGGATAAGATTGATTTCAAGAATTTGTAAGAAGTAATTTAGTGAAATGTGAATCTACTGATGCAAAAATGTCATATAAGTTTCTAACTGCAGTATTAGGAAAGGAAGAAAAGTTCCATATTCCAGAAAAAGACATAAGCTTCACAGGAAGAAAGAAAAAACATGGGTTTGGAATGAGGATCAAACCAGGATGAATGGTCTCACTCTTTGAAAGCTGCCAAAATGCCCAAGCCAAATGGAGCTTTAATCTGAAGTGAGCAGGAAAAAAAATAGGCAACTGTCAGAAGTATATCCAAAAACTTATTGAGAGCTGGAAAAATAATGTGAGCAGAGAAAGGTAAATGTTGTCACAGTTTGTAGAAAGTGATTTAACGTGGCTCTAGTAAAATAGTCTGAGATGACCAATAACCCTCACTGCAGTATACTGAATACAAACTTGGATCAGGTACAGTCTGAAAACACCAAGAGACCTTTCACATTAATTAAGGGTATTTGGCACTGATCTTTAATAAAGCAGTCTACTAAAATGATGGTAGAAAATAGGTTATTTTGTTTAGATACCAAAAAGAACCGGGGAGACAAAAGCTGTCAGTATCTTGCTTTTAGTGAACGTTTTGCTATGATTAAATCCCAAAGACCTGTAAATAATGTTGATTTGTGAAAGGATCGATAAGAGGGAAATACAGTGCACCTGGGAAGGTAAAGAATTACAAATAATCAGAGTACTATGATAAGGAGTAGTTGAAAATGCAGGAACTTGTAACGAAAATATAGGTAATGGCTAGTGCACTGACGCAAGAATTTGTGTCAGTGGAGTCAAATCTGGCTGTCTTCCCCTTTTCCAGAGCACATAATTATAACCAGGAGTGTGGTTAAAAGCAGTGTGTGTGCATCATGTGTTCCTCTTTTACCAAATATTCTTTTCTCTACAAAACAGTGGACTTATACCAGTGCCATGGCAATGATGCTTACAGGTGTTCAGGATTGAACACTACTGGGTTTCCTATTGTGTAGCTGAAAATCCAAATAAATCTGATAGACACATAGCAGCATACATTATCACAGCACTGTTCTTTATCAGACCACTGTTCTTTATCTAGTTCCATTATATTTATAATTTATATTTCATGTTACTATACATTTGATACAATCTCCTTTCTTTTTGTTATTGTGGTGAATGTCATTTTTTCTGCCCCCTTAAAAGGAGATATTTTGACTATGACATATATCCTTGAACACCACTGGTAGACTTTGCTATGTTTTTTTTCCCAGTTACTTATATTGTAACTTGCTTTAGAAATGGTCAGCCTCCCACTGTCCACATCTGCTTGCAATTCACAAGCAGTTGGTGTAAGTCATGCATCATCAGCATTTTGTTTACTTGCCATTCTGTATCATCTGGGAAGCCATTATATGAAGTAATAGAAGCAGAAAATAGGTACACTCCCTCTTTAAATTTTCAGCAGGGATTCTGCATTTTGTAACTTCTGCAAATTGCACCATTAAATTGCATATGTTGGCCTGTTGGGTGCCCCTAATTAAATAAATAAGGAAAAACACAAATAAACTTCCAAAACTGATTAACTTTCTAAAACTTCCTGTGAAATAAATGAGATTCCCAACTTTATTTTTTTTTGTTTCATTTCAACCAGCTTAAAAACTGGCTATTGTTATAATTTTTTTTTCAATTATTAAACTCTTTTTCTCTCAACCCATGTGTTTTACCTTTTTCTGATTTTCCTCCCCATCCCACTGGAGAGGCAGGAGAGTGAACGAGTGAGTGAGTGAGTGGTATTTTGTTGTCAGCTGGTGTTAAATTATGACAATTATGAATTTGCTTATGTATTTTCTTTAAAAGTTTATTTTGTGAAATATCTAGATTGTTCAAATAAAACCCAAAAGGAAAAAACATAAATTTAAACCATGTAGGAAAAACATCACAGAGTGTTGTTATATGAAAAATTCCCTGACACAAAATAAGATCTAGCATATTTGCTTTTATTTGAGAAAGAACAGAGAAAATAGTGGAACCTGTGTGTATTTTCCTTCTTTTTCTGAGGTCAGAGAAAGAATCATAAATTGATCTCTAAACCACAGTTGTGGAAAGGTACTTTTTTTTTGCACAAATATTATTTACTGAAGTAAAGTTCAGTAGGTAATTGTGATCCATTTAGAGTGTAGGTAATAGTGATCCATTTAGAGTGCTGGGACAGATGGGGGGTAGTGGCATGAAGGACAAAGCCATCAGCACTGAACCATACTGCTTTATGGTCAGCAAAATTTGAGCTCTGAGAACTTTTTTACAGCATAATATCTACATTCCTGGAGACTTTCCATAGATTCCATAAATTGGAACCTTGAAGAAATTCTAATGGAATGTGATTTGAATTGATGTTCAAATTGCTGATATTTCATTATTTATTCCTATTTCAAGTCAGGAAAAAGGGTTATTCTTTTTCCAACCTGAAATTCGAAAAATTTTATCAGTGAAATGTCATGAAATTCACAGTTTTTCTGGTTCCTTAATTTGAAGAAAGCCAAGCCTCTGCATAGGCTTTGGAGTGTTTTATTCTCATTGGATTGACTGAAAATTCTATGTAGAAGGCAAAGCTGTGGCCTTAAAGATGAGCTAATACTCTCACTGCAGGTTTTGTCCAGAGGTGCTTGGCCAAGAAAGTATGGACGTCTCCTGAGTTTGCAGATAGTAGAGTATTCTTCTTGCTCATATCCCATATCTGCTTGGCCTCCATGCAGACATTTTAATCAATAGAAAAAATGCATATTTTACTTTTAAAACAAGCCTCTATATATTTCTGTATGTCTATCCTTAAATAAACTAAAGAGCACCTCAGAAACTCTTATGGTTTACCATTGACAACTAAAGGAGTTCACTTTATTAGTTAAAATTGACAGAAATATAAAATTAGGCAATATTCATCTCACTTTCAGAATAACTATGCTAGAGGTATGAGTAGAAGGATCTCACAGACATGTTGTATTCATGCATAAAATGAAAGCAAACTTGGATAAATTACCAGTCCATTTTTATTTTCCCATACTTTTCTAAAAGCTAAATTATGCAAACTGGTTGTAAAGTTTTTAATACATCTAGTTGGTTTTTTTGTTGGATTTTTTTTCTAGGATGTGAAATTTCTGTTTAAAAAGTATTCACTCCTATTTTCTACCATTCTATTTTGAAAAACCAAGCCAAAACAAAAAAACCTCATCGCCCCAAAAAAATCAGCCCAACAAAAAGACACCCACCAAGCCCTAAATAATCTAAAATCCTGAAATGTAAAGTACCTTTAACACAATGAACCATAAATCTCTCTGTGTTTAGGTATGGCTGAGAGTTTTAATATGAGATTAGGCTAGGGCATAAAAAACCCTCTAGTCCACATATTCAACTGGAATTAATTGTCAGTGAAATTAATCCAAATTGTGTATCACAAACCTTGGTTTTTCTTGCGTGTTTCATGATAACTTTGTGTTAGTTTATTAAACACTTTCATCACAACCTTTTGAAGGCTGTACTGTATATACTGACTTGAATAACACATTATTAACAATACTATCATTGTTTTAATATATTGTTTTTGAGAGCCTTAACACATGGTGGTTTTGTTTGAGAATGAAGCAGTTTCCTAATAAAGATAATATACCTGCAATCAAAATAGTTTCAAATTATTGACTTTAATGGAGTTTAACTCTTTTGATATTGAATAGATAACGTGATCAAATAAATGTAAAATTTTACATAATTAAAAATGCATTCTAAATGTTACTAAATGTTGATTTTGTGGTTTGGGTTTTTTCAAGACTACTTTTTATGAGGTCATTTACAGACATAATCATGAGTAAATGTGACTTCTTTTATAGTTAAGGCAAATGAAGCATATCTTCAATTAGAAACTTTTGAAAATGTACTGTGGTAGCCTACTGAGAATGGAATTGCTTTTCTTCACAGCTTCACACCCACTCCACTTTAGAAGATCATGGCTGTAGATAAGTGCTGCAAGTGCAATATCCTTCTCTTCAAGCATTTTCAGCCACTGCATGCTTCAAATTGCCTATCTGATGGGTAGTTTGGGATATTTCACAAATATGTATGTGCTTGCTTTACATTTGGTAGCCACATTACTTTTACTAAGTGTTTCTGTAAAGTGTAATTAAGTAGGTACAGCTGTTTAGGTGGACATAACTGTAATGGTTTGTACTCCATATATAGGCAGAAGCAAGTTTTCGAATCGTTTGCCATGTTCCAAAAGAAATTCCCTCCCTCTTCAGGATGGACAGCATAAGGGTTCCCAGCGTGGTTGCAGTTCAGTAAACTTCATCTCTTTCTCTGCCTTTATGTAAATTATTTCAATTTCTGATTTGATGTATATTATTCATAGTAATAAAATGAATGTGTTTCAAACCCAGAAAGATTAATTATAACTGAAAGGTGTTTAAAAAGAAAAAAAAGAGAAAATAGAAGAGACTTTAACAATATAGTGTTTTATGTTCTTATGACAGGCTTGTACTGGCAGTTGAAATAATTAAGACACAATAAGACATAGTAAGATAAATTTAGTGTCAAGAAACAAATTACAGGTAAGGACCAAAACCCCACTGATGCTCTCATACAAGGATTATATAGGGAAGCTTTCAATATTTTTATGAATAATCAATAATTAAAATTGTATGGAGTCACTTAATCTCACAAGGCCAAATCAGGCAATCATATGTATAATACCTTTCTCATTTGTATATCATTATGTATAATAATTTTCTCATTTTTGCTTATTCAGCTGCTGATTTCTTATTTTAACCATTAAACAGAAATCACATTGAAGATGTAAGGTGCTCAAACAATCCAAAACACCATTCTGAACACCACTGCATATTCTGGCTTAATGTTAACATATATGATGATCTTTGAACTTATTTTTGTACATGTTAGAGCTCAGTAAAGCTGTAGGAAAAAATCGATTGTCTGAATCTCATCTTTCTTGAGCTACCTGTAGTAAAATATCATCTATTAAATTCATCCTTTTGATGGCTGTGGTTTTCTTAATTAATTACAGGAAATTAAATTATTCAAAGTTTGATTCTTTTAGGAGCCACAGTTTCAGGTAGATTTCAGGTGATACTGATGTCCTAGTTTGATGATAATAGGATCTGTTTAGACAGGCTTTTTGTTCTGTAGCAGCTGTTACAAAGATTGATAGCCTGATTCTTAATGTTCACTCTGCTCCTATTTAGGTTGATGACAATAAGATTATAATGAGGATTGAAGGACTGGATGTAAATGTTTTGAAATACTTCTTAGGATAAGCAATACTGTTGGGGATTTTTAAAGAAAAAGCATCAAAACTACTGTCCCTGCTAATTCAATAACAAACATGAAAGAATTATACCTGAAAGACACTTCTGGGTTAGATAGTTCTGTCTGTACACAACCATCAAGCACTGCTAAAATCATATAGAACTTAACCACCAGAAAACAGATATGTGAACAATTTAGTCATCTAATCCCAGAAAAGTCACAGAGTCTTTACAAGTATTATAAAGTTCATCAGTGTTCTATGAAACAGGTTCCTAGGGTAGGATCCAAGACACACTGATTTTCTTCAATCTTCAATAGGGTTTTAGTAAAGTCATTAAAAATTATGTAACGTTCTTGCTGAATTTGATCTGGAAAAAGGATAGTTTTTTGAGTGTACTTTTTTACAACTAGTTAGTTATAAAAATATTGCTTTATTTATTTTTTTTATTTTATGAAGATTTTGTTATCTATCTTTCTGCAAATGTGCATATTGGGTTTTAGAAATATTGCTACAGAAGCTGTTGTAAAGTGCTGAAAACGTTGAAAGGACTGTGAACTTAAGTCATGAATTGCAGACTCTACGCTTATAGAAATGTATTCATGCCTAGGGTTTTTATTTATTATGAATCAAAAATAATTAGGAAAATGCTTCTTAAATGTGAAAGACTGGAAATGGAATTGCACGTGCATTACGAGGAAATCCAGATGCTTGAGCTAAACTTGGACACCACAAGAGGTTCACTGCTGATCAGGAACCCTTGCAGAGGGAGAAAGCTGCCTCACCCCAGGCTTCTGCTTCCTTTGAAGGATTATGCAAATAGTTCCCTGGTTTCTGCGGAAGGAAGATGTGTGCAGCAGACCCCCAATAATTAGTGTTTTCTGTTTCTAGTTTCCTTTAAAAAAAGCTTCTCAATACAACAGGAAAATGAAGAACCATCTGAGCTTTGAAGGTTTCACTAGTTGTTTGGCTGAAATTCTGAGAAGAAATTTTACTAAATTAGAATTAGAAAAGGAAAAAAATTCAAGGTTGTAGAGAGTGGGAAACTGGAGTATAGTGTCTCAGAAAAACCCCACCACCCTCAAATGTATCATTTTTAATGAAAAAACCAGTTTTTGAATTTTATTATTTCAATTTCATAAAGGCAAAAAAAGACAAAAGCTTTATACTGCATTTACATGACATAAATTTGACAGAAAGAGCAGTTTCATTTTGCAAAATTTATTTAGTATAAATCTTGTTAGTTAATCAAGCAATTACAGTTTTAATTTACAATCTCTCCTGTGAACAATCAGCCTTCCCACATCATAGACAAACAAATCTAAAATTTGTGGTAGAGAAATTATTCACAATCAGTCTTCCCACATCATAGACAAACAAATCTAAAATTTGTGGTAGAGAAATTATTCACAATCAGTCTTCCCACATCATAGACAAACAAATCTAAAATTTGTGGTAGAGAAATTATTTATTGCAGCTACTTCATATGCATTATTTTTTATTGTGCTGCTTTATCAATACTGATCTCTTTAATGTGGACGCAAATATATTTAAAATATTAACTGCACAGGAACAAACAAGGATTCTCATAGCTGTTTGTAGACCAAAATGGTAGAGTGTTTATCTTCAAGGCGGCATTTATGTCTCTTACCTTTGCTGTAATTTTGTTGCATCAATGTTAGAAGAATATGTCATCATAACATTTATAATTCAAACAAAGTATTAACTTGTCTCCAAAATTATGCTTGAAGGGACATTCTAATATAAGTATGAAACTTATAAGTTTCATGATATTTGTGTTCCCTAGCTAACAGAATTATAGTATACAATCCACAACATTTGCTTCAGGGGGAATAGTTTAATATAAAATGCATATGTAAATCACATAAGGAAATTGTCAGAAAAGGTTTACATGAAAATTGAATCACATTTGTTGTATTAGGACAGACACAATGTCATTTACCATATGTCTTGCCTTGTGAAATTCAGTCAAAGTATTTGGCAAAGCTGAACAGTTCAGAAGCTGTATAATTAATACTTGCCTCAGTGCTTGCTTGTAGGCATGTTTTGGGGAAATTTTAGCATACATTCTCTATACCTACTCATTTCTGTAACATACTACCAAGCTATATTAAGGCTTATGTAAACATATGTTATAGAAACATATACTGTAAAGATATATCACTCTTAGAAGCCTAAATAAAGCTACCCAGTTGTTAAGTGTTTATTCAAGTTTAATTTGGAATATTTTTTCTTAACTAGAAACCAGACTATGCATCTGTCATTTCCTTGTCACAAAACACAAAGGGGGAGATAGCATAGAAGATGAGGACTGAATAAAATAGAAGTGGTTAAAGCGGAGAAAAGAACAAGATAAAGGACCCAGAAATAAATTGATAAAATCCAGGGAAATAACTTTAAATAGAAATCAGATCAAAACATCAGACTAAACTGGAAGATGTGTTAAGTGAAATGAGAAAAAACCATATTTTTGTTAGCCATGAACAGTCCTCACTCTTGTCTTCACCTCAAGTATACTGTGTGCCGTGATGCAACATGTTCTATTGCTGATAAATTCAGTAGTTCTGACTTGTTCAAGCAAATAATAGAAAAATGGCAAAAGTTCACTCCCTACACTGGTTTTTTTTAAGAAATATTTGCAAAAAGCTGCTTTTTTGCACATGCTTAGGTATACTTGGAAACTCTTAGCTTAACACCTTCAAGAACAAAGAATAAAGAACTTGTGTAATGCCCTGCAAAGTCTTCCATGCATGATACAAATTCAGCATCAAGAGGAATACATGAGAATACATTAGTGCACTCAATCAATTTCTTAGAGTTGTGCTCCGGGGAGCTTATTTTTAAAGTGGTGTGCAGGAGGTCTTCAGTACGTGCTGACATTTTGCTGAGGTATATTGTTAATAAATAATTTGATTTGTGCACACATGTCCCTTACATGGCTTTAAAGATTTATTGCTTAATGGCTGATTTAACTTAGCAGGTGAATTGAAACAGGGTGACATGGGACCATTGCAGCTAAGTACAAGATGGCAAATTTACCACTGCACAAGCTGTGTCTTAAATGCTAAACCTATAAAGCCACAAAATTGCCTAATTTTAGGCATAAAATTGGATACTTAAACTAACACGTTCATTTCCATAGTATCCTTATGGTTTATCTAGAATATAGAATTCTAAACAAGAAAAGAGATCTAAAAACGCCATTTAAGATTGATGCAGAGATAGAATCTTTCAGTGAAACTAGAGGATGCAGCTAACCTCATCAAATCTGCCCAAAGGAGAATTTTTGCCCTCTTCCTTGTCTTTCCCTGTGTCAGCACTGACATTTGTCTGACCCTCACCAGTGATCCTGTTGAGGAGCTAAACCGGTGTAAAACAACTTGTGTGCTGAATGAGTCCTCTGCTCTGACGCAGCTCACTGAGCAGCAGACAGATGTCAATGCCACGTGAAGGAAGCTGGCAGAGCAAAGTGAAGCAAAGCAGATGGATGCTACATCAGCATAGCGTTATGTGAAACCACGGTCTTCCAGTGGAGAAGTTAGAGTTTCTCTCTCAATCACACTGTTGCATGAAGGTGAGTTCTTTAATTCACATCCAAATCTTAGTTGTCCAAAGCTAGGCTGTCCCCCCTCTCCCATCTCATATTTAAACAGCTTCATAAAAGCATAGTCCTGTTTTCTTCAGCTTCGTTTGCTGGCCTTGTTTGTCACAGCTTTTTGATTTTAATATTCCATTCACACCTCTTTTCCCCTCTGAGTTTCTAACATCCTTCCTGGACCGTGTCCAAGTTGTGGCCTCAACATTCACAAACGTGATACACGAAGAAATTAAAATGTCTTCATTAATTATATGTCTTAATCATTTTGGGGTAGATGTAGTTCTTCGTTCCTATTCACTTATGTTCTAAAGCTGTTTTTATCGATTCCTATCCCTTAATCCAAAAATCCACTCTAACTAACATTGCTAACAGGAATGACAGCAAAAACTTTTAACAAGAATGCAGTTATCTTTTTTTTTTTCTTTAGTGATTTCATTCAAGGTACTTAACTATGAAAATTACTATTTTTTGTAAGGATTATTTTTGCCTCAGAGTCATTTACTTTGCTTCAAGACATGCTTTAAATTGTCATTCTTTTATTCAGTGGGTTTTCCCTCTATTCTTCCTTTTTTTTTTGAAACATTAGAACATGGATATTAGCAATGCTAATATCTTTATTCCAGGGAGACAGTTCTGTCAAATGAGTTATGTAACAGGTAGATCAAGTGAGAATGCCAGTGATAAATGCCTCACTGCTTATCTGGGAGACTTTCTCTACCATAAAGTAGTATTTCTGCAGTTATTAGGAATATGGCAATGACCAAAATAGGTTTTCCTCTATTTTTTGAATCTGTGAATATTATTTCTCTCCTTAGTGCCTCACTACTTAAGAATAACATATTAACTCAAGGTCTAACACATGAAATAATATGAGAAAAAGTTATATTAATTATCTATATAGGAAAAAAAAATATGACTTTTATTTCATTGTATTTACTCATTTTCTTTGTGTTAAAGTCAAGCAGAAACAGTTTTCTGCATTAGATTTTAACAGCTACCTTTTCAATTTTTGACAAATAAAGGTCTGTAGAAAGGGGACTATAGAGAAAAAACCCTTTATTTTTCCCATTGTGATCATATAAACTGTAAAGCTTTACAGGTTCTTAAACAAGCACTTTCCTAATGAAAGCAGACCCCATTAATGTTATATTTACCCATCAAATGTACCATCAAACATGCCATCTAAACTGCTATGATGCCTTCCCTTTCTTCAATATGTTTGGCTTCTGTTCTCTGTAAAGGGAGATGAAGCACAAATCTAACCAGGGCAGAAAATAAATAATCAGCAATTTGAAGAGTTGTCAAGAGCTTTGAAATTTAAATCTTTGCTAAAGTAATGCTTGTCAATGGAATAATATTGAAATAAGTGGGTGCTCCTTGAACAAGAACCAGTCTACAACACCGATGAAATGAGAAGAGGATAATCTACAACATTCTCTATAATATATTCTTTTCATCCTTCAAATACATAGACAATCATTCATCAATTAAATCAGGATATGTAAAAGTTTAGTCAACAAACATCTAAGGGAGCATTAATTTTAATTTGTATAAGGAAGAAAGAAATTATCAAAATACCAAGAAAACTTTCATTAAATTCAAAGAACAATCCACTTAAAATATCTATGAAAAGATAAAATAGACAGATAAGTAAAAATATACTAAATAATGCGTACAGGATTTTTGAGATTACAAGGCCAAGTTCCTGGAAGATAAGAAATGCTGGAATTAGTTTAAGCAATGAATCTAAGCAATTTTAATTTGCTACTAGTGAACAAAGTTGTGTAATAATGCCATTTTATGCTAATTTCTGTGAACCTTGACAGTGACCAATACGGGCAAAATAAAATATAAAAAAATATCTTCTACGCAGAGCAACTGTATCCTTCCATTATTTTCTGTGAACATATAATGAAACATCTTAGCAGTTCATAGCTAGTGACATGGAGACAGTATTTTCTTTATTTTACAAATACAGAACAGTATTCAAAAGAATCAAAATAAAATATTTTCATTGATACTGAGAAGCAGGTAGGCTGTCAGAATCATTAACATTATTAAATCAAATATTTTTTCTCCAACTTAATAAAGGAAAATATTAAAATCATTGCTAAAACTGTAGATAATGGGAAGAAGTGTTATACATTAGGAAAATCATGTGTTAAAAAACTGAAAAGATGCTCCTCTCAGCCCTGCCTATGGCAAGTGACTAAAACAAACAACATTACATCACAGCAGTGTTGACTGCTTCAGAATTATTAGGTGGTTTAGTATTTGTAACTTTGGCATTTTTTTCAAATTTTCCATTAAGCTATTCTTTAAGGCTGATTGTCTATCAGACTCAGAACAAAGGCTCTACCTGTTTTTCTTAGGCATAGGTGATATGGAACAATTCACTGTTCTAGCAGTAAATTGATTTGAGAATCTAAAAGCTTTTGGGCATATATCTAAAGAAAATAGAAATCTATTATGTCATAGCCCAGGTCTTTCATTAAAAATAACTTTATATTAAAGTGCTGAAAACCAAATTGTAGCAATTTCTGTCAGTATAAATGAGGAGAAATTCTTATTTTAGCAAAACTTTCCATTTTTTTTCCCCACTCATAGATGCAATTTTAACTGCTATCTTCAGGGGTTCTGCAGCCATTGTGAAAACCTCCATCATTAAGTTTTTAAAAAACTCACTCTCATTAAAAAAATAAACTTTTAGGATCTCTCAAGACAGGTTAGCTTAAAGATATAGTGTAAAATGACAAATGATTCTTGAGCTGACTACAAACCTTTTCTCACACAGTCAGGAGTGCTGGCATTTTATCACTACTAATTATCTCCTTAGAACACATCTTGGTATAGCAAGCTATCAGACTCATAGTCCTGGTCCTAAATGTCTGTGTTAATAACAGCATGCAACCAATATTCAATAGTGAGTCATAGGGTAAGCTAGAAATCTGCAAACCTTGTCATCATCTGCATCCATCCTTTCACCTCTCACTTGCAAAAGCCTAGTTTATCTAACCAGACTCTTGCACATGCTACTTTGTTCACTGAAGGGAAAAAATATTGTCATGGGTTTAACCTCGAAAAGATAAATTCTGGTTGTTGTCATTAAAGGTACATGATTGTATGTCAGAGTTTATGCAAAAACATACATTATTTATTAAACAATTATTTTCTTGCAGAGTTCTAGTCTTTTTCATTCCATCACCAGCAGGGTTACTTACATGTTTGAGCAGGTAGCTATAACAAGCTGACATTGCTTCATTTTTAAAGCACAATTGAACAGAAAAGTCACAGCTGGTCACTGCAAAATGATATACTATCACATCTATAAAGTGATATATGTTACACCTTACAAATGATGCTTTTTTCTTCTTTTGCATAACACATTCTTCATGATAACATTTCAGAATGTTTTATCTATCACTTTCTGTGAGATTCGTCTGTCAATTATCACTTTTCCAAATTCCCTATTCACTCCAATCCCTCTGCTCCTTAAGAGAGGTGTAATATACATCTGGTGCTGTTACTAACATACTGGTAGAAGAATTAAAAGTAATGATGGGGAAGCAAAATCAAGGTGTGATTTTTCACCAAACATCTCATCTCTTATCACTCAATACTGATAGCTAAAATTGCTTTCCAGAGAAGACAGATTATCAGCTTCAATTTTGCCTTTCATCTTTATAATTCACGGAAATTTGATGAGTTTCTGCAGTCACCAGAGTAACTGGCTTGTAGAAGGACAAGTTATTATGTGACTGCTCCTATGGCAGCAGTGGCCCTGACTCCTGGACACTAATAGGTATGGATGCCTAACTGGGCAAGTTGCTGCTGTTCAGCTTCAAGAAGGAACTGGAGGTAGTTCTTTTGTCGAGCAGAATAGTTATCCATGTTTTCCTTCTTTGGAAACAGTGGTTTTAATCCTGATTTTTGTTGAATTGTTCAGTGCAATTTCTGGCAATTCCTTGAAAGCCATCAGTGGGATCTAACATCTACAGCAAGACAAGATAGAAAAGAATAGAATATCCTGAGTTGGAAGGGGCCCACAAGGATCATCAAGTCCAACTCCTGGCCCTGTACAGGACACCTCAAGAGTCACACCATGTGCCTGAGAGCATTGTCCAAACAGTTCTTGAACTCTGCCAGGCTTGGTATTGTGACCACTTCCCTGGGGAACCTGTTCCAGTGTTCAGTCTCCCTGTGGGTGAAAAACCTTTTCTTGATATCCAACCTAAACCTAAACTAAAATAATGTACAAAATAAATCAATTTAATGAAAAATATAATATATAATGACATTCCAAAACATAGAGTCACTATTGTGTTATGATTGAAAAATATTAAGTTTTCTAGTTTTTATTCTTCCATGAGCTCAGTATCTTTAAGAATTTTAATTATATTAAATGCTAATGCAGAAATAAAGGTAAAATAAATTAAGTCCATTGGATATAATATTATTTTAAAGGCTTTGATACTTAGTATATTTCGTATAAGGAATTTTGGTTACGGGTAGGCAATATCCATATCTTCTGGGACGAAAGCAAGATAATGCTTTTGTCCCAGAAAAGGAGAATTTATTCTCTTATTTATTCAGAAGTAGATTAAAAAGATTGAGTGGATAAAATAATAAATAGTTACAACAGGAGAACTTTGATACTGGATATTTGGATAATGCACTTGCAGGGTTAATTCATGGTAATAATATAGCAACAGATATAATTCTGATGTACTTTAAAGTAGATAACCAACAAAGATGGACTCCCTGACTGTACTGTGGGAGTGGAATCAAAACCTAATTTTTTAAACCATTAACAAGCATTTGAGTAAATTATAACTTGTGTTCTGAATTTTAATGTTGGGGTTTTTCCCAGGCGTTATACAGAAAGTCATATGACTTTTTACCAATGACTACCCTTATTTAATTAAAAATTCTCCCTAGTAGAAATTGTGTATATTGATTGATTGATTGATTTATTTAAATTCTGATTTACGTGATAAATTATGTACATCATTCTCCCACTGTATATTTCTGCCTTTATAGAGCTTTTTCTACCATTAATTCAGAAATGTTGTTCTACAACTTGATAACCTCTACAATGAGCCATGACAAAGATAAGTGTTTTAGAACAACTTTTTTTCCAAGATTCTTCAGAATTTAATTTTCTTGTTCTGCCAAGCAGAGAAGGTTAACATTGTGAGTATGCAGACACAGGGCAAAATCCTAGCAGGTTTTTGTTTGTGAGTACAATTGCTTTGATTTTTAGTAATGATTAACTTATAGCTTGCATTTGATGTACAATCATATCATGTTCCCTTGATTATCTCAGTTGAAGATGTGGGTTTCCTGAAAGAAGGAGTAGTGTGGTGCTCATTTAGGTTTTTCCACATTATACTCCCAAATATGGAGTAACTACCTGTGAAATCAATCTTCAAATTTTTAGCCCCTGATGCCCCTCCAAATTCACAGGCCTCTTTTAAGACAAGGACCATATTTACCCATAGGGATGATTCTAACAGAAAAAGAAGTCTCCCCCTGGATAATTTTATTTCCCTGCCATGTAAACAAGAAGTTATGTTGAATATAATAGCTTTATACTATCTATAGGAAAGTTGACTTCTCAAGAACTGCCTGTGAAAAGTTTTGAATAACAGTCAGAACGATTATTGAGAATGATGGACCAGCATCCTGGGATTCCCTTTAAACTGAGTGAAACTGTGCCTGGAACAGCTTGATGATATGAGCAAGATATTCACCTTTGACTCCTAATTACATTTTTTTGGTTTTCCCAGGCAGAAGGGTGATAAACTGCACCTAAGGTGTAATTAAATTAGGATAACAGCTGTTAGAACTTAAGCAAAATACAGAACTTTGAGAAGTTCTGGTAAAAATTTCTAAATGAAATGAAATGCAGAGAACAAAATGCAACCTCAGGTTAAACTTAATATACTCTTCAACTTATTTAAAATATACTCCTCAACTGTATTTAAAATTGTTTTGTATTGAGATATTTAATTTTTCTAAAAACTGACAGGTATATCTATACAGTAATAAAACTTATGTTAACTTGTGAAACAAAATTACTGCAACTGGTCAACAGTGAAACCATAATAAGATATATCCAGATTTCTACCTCCCTTAAATCACACAGAGCACTCACTCTACAACAAAAAACTCTGCTGTACAGCATATCAACACATCTAAGAGGCAAAAAGCAGCAAAGTCATATATTAAAATGCTAAGAAGATTATGATGATGATGATGATAAGCAGAAAAAGGATAATGTCTGCAATTCTGGAGTTTTTCCACTGACTCTTGCTGTATATGTGAAAAGAATCATGGGCAGCTGGCATACCAGATGGTTTATATTTGTGACACCCAAAGCAAAAAAAAAGTTTGGACTAAAAAGAAGTTCTGTTAGCACTAGCAGTAACTCAGAATCCAAATGATGATTCTTTCACTCTGTCTCCTGAGGGGATTAATACTACAATTCATCAAAAAAACTGAAAAAGCCACATTCTTTCTTTGCATTTTAATTACTTCATTTTAATTCTGTTGTTCTCAGAAACACAGTTTTCTATAAGGAGGGAAAGAAATGAACACACTGAATTTAAGGTATGAACAGATTTTTTATAATAAAAAACCCCAAAGTGCCAGCATCTTCTGTCCTACCCAGTACCGGTGCTTGCAGTTCTGGAAACTCAAAGAACAGTTCAAAATACCACTTCCAAAGGAGCATGTTGTTTTTCTCCAATAGTGAAAGCCAGCTTCCCACTTTCGGGAATTTAGTAGTTGGTGATTTCTTGAATGACAGAGTGCTGAAGCAGTTTTCTCTCTCATTTTCTCCAAAACCACCATCCAAGCCACCAAATAGAAAAATATATAATTAATATAAGATTAAAGGTACAGCCTTCTGTAAGAAAAATATACTGAGTTCTCTGGCAGAGAGCTTAGCTAAAAACCTTCTGTGCAGTCTTGCTCTGCGTTGAGTTTTTGATGGATCATAATTGCCATTTGATTTTTCAGGGTTCAAGAGTGGGATCCCAATAAAGCTTTCTTTAGAAGTAATGGAGAAAATAGGCTCTTTGAAAAGAGAGACATTCAGTTTCAGACATCTGCTTTAGGATGAGAAGGCCTAAAACCTGAAAGTGATCCTTACTTTTGCATAAAGGGATCTTTTAAACTGACTAACTCTGTTATAGACATCTGTATTTTGTAGGATGAAATCCATACAAGGGGACTACCAGCCACAGGCAGAAATAGTTTACATCTGTTAATCAATGTATTTTATTTTCTAGTAAAAGTTTGAAGCAGGATAGGAGAACCTGGCATGGATATTCATTAGCTCACTGCTGATTATGATGTACATTTTTCCCAGCTCTGTGATTCTAAAATGAAAGCCAATATATTAAGAACTTAAAAGAGAAAAGCAATTTAAAATTTTATTAAAAATAATACCAGCTAACCGCTTATCATAGGACCTATCTTAGGTTTTAACTAGAACACTACACGAAAAAGGTGATTTATCATACTAACTTCTTGAATGATTTATATGAAAAATAAAGAGACCAAGATTTTTGGGGGGCAAAGTTAGAACTAAATAAAATTCCTAATTTTTGCTAAATGTGCATCTTACTAGGTTAAAGTTTCAGCAACCTGCTCATGTATTTCAAGAATTATTTTTAGCTTATGAAAATTAAAAAGTATATAAAATTTTATAGCAAAGTGATGAAATGAGAAAGAAAAGAAAAATTTTAGTAAGGTCATCTTTTAAAAGTACAATTTGGTGTCCTACGTATAGTAATAGTGCAAATTAGGAATAAGAATTAGGGGTGTTAAATCATGTACTAATTTTGGGAAACGTTTGTTAAAAAGACTAGTTTATTACCATTTTCTTGGCATTTATTATATTCAGAAAACAGAGAAACAGTTTTTCAACGTTTAGAAAGAGTTCAGGCAAACTGTTACATGTCATTTTTTCGTCTACAGTTGGTAAGGGTCCTTCTGTCCTGTTTCAAACCATTGAGTGTGTGTTTTATTTGACTGGGTTTGATTTTTCATATACCTTCACAGTTTCCTTGAAAGCTGCCTTGAGTAAGCCCTTGCTGTTATTTTTTAAATATTCTCACAAGTCTCTAGGATGACTATTAGATCATGTAAATGATCTGCTTTTTTAAAAAAAAATCTTTTTCACAGTGACATTTCATGCCAACAGACTGATGGAAAGTAAAGTAAATTGTCTGTGAATATAATTTGACATGTAACAGTTCAAGTATTTAGCTGTATAGGCTTTTTCATAATATCTACTGCCATATATTTTTTTCATTACTCCTATCTGTCTAGAAATAATTTGATTTTAGCTCCTCCTGTGGTTCAGTGCAAGATTTCAGAAAGAAAATTAGGAATTCTGAACTGAAGTATATCTTTACTTATTTCTTAAAATGAACTACTAATTTTTTATCTGGTACACAATAAACTTAGTGTAACTTCAGAAACTGTTGTCTTAGAAGTTATGTTAATAAGACAGTGCTTTCTACTCTTCTACAGGTATTTGTGGACATGAAAGGTCCTTCAGGAGTTTGATTTTGTGTTAGTAAAGGCCTTTCATTTAGCTGAAAAAAACCAACTCATATCATTTGAGACAGTGTGAGGGGTGGCTGGATGTATTTTGAAGCCTGATGAAGAATTAAAACAATATTGTACCCTGGGATGAACTTGGGGGAGAGGAGGCAGCAAGTTTAGTGGTGTGTGGTTTTTTGGGTTTTTTCCCAGAACATGGTGCATTGGAAAATCCTTTCTCAAATATTGCCTAACCTATGCTTACTATATACCCTAGTATATGAAATTTAAGAATCACTTTGAAAAGTTCCTTGATTTTAGAGGAATATTTTTAATTTACTGGAGTTTTGACATGTAACTAAACCAGGATGGATGAAATGTAGCTGGCAAGAAACATGGATAGAGATATAAAGCCTACTGGACTCTGTGATAAACCCTTAGCCCTTTACATGCAGCATCTGAAGAAACAGTTATGCACATTAGCAGTAAGGTTTTGCCAAAGACACGCTGCATATATGTGTAGAAAGGATGAGAAGTGCTCTTATTTGAACTATGATTTTGATCTATTTCCATGCTTTTTTTCTCTGTAAGGTTTTTGATTTATTCATTTTTGAGTGTCATCCACTCTGGGTTGTTACTTACTCTGGTGTTTGCCTTTGCCATCTTCTTGTTAGCTTCCACATTCAACAGTTACCTGTCTCAGATGCTGTCAGGCTGATCCATGATAATGAAGTTCTTTCACCTATTCCCTGGGGAAAGATTTATACAGGGACAACTATTGAAATTGTGAATGACATAAAATAAAATTCTCTCATGATATTCTAAATTCTCTCTTATTAACTAATTAGCTGACTAAGCCACACTTGTCACTATCTTTCAGTGAAGCTAATTAAATTCACTGGAACAATTTTTTTTTTGGTGAATATTAATGTGGAGGTTATGGATTTTATTTTTTTAACTGTTGTTTTAAGAGGAATTTATATAATTTCATTATCTTCTATGCTTTAAGGACATATTTAGGTACTTATATTAGTTTACCTGCTTTGCCCACCAGAACCAAATGAGCAGTTCTACCAAGCTGTCTAATTCAGGAGAGAGCTAAAAAATCTGTGCTGTTTGAGGAGTTATGCTTGAACATTTAAAGCTTATATTGATTCGAGAATAGAAATTCAATTATCAATATTGCCTATGAGGGTATTTCATTTCTTTGGAAGTAAAACAAAACACACAGATTAAACAATAAAGCAGGGAATAATTCAATAAATCCAATAAACTGGCAGTGACATAATTTCCAGTAATTTCCAGTAATACATAGTCATATTATAACACATCACACTAAGAGTTCCATCCTCGTGAACACACAGAATGCTTGTATAAAGAAATCTGGCTTTTAGCTGTAATGACTGAACATTGCGAGTGGTGTTACACCCCTTTTCTAGCTTTCTGTAAGATAATTTTGTGGTGCCTGGAATTCTTAGGCAATCCATGAGATTCCTACATGCCAAGAATTATTTCCACTGCTATCTAGTCCTTTCTGTCTTACTTGCCAAGCACTAACCCACTGCCATTACCTTAGCAAAATTTCTAGTTGTCTTCCTTAATATCATCATATCCAGCTCTTCATACTGCAACCATATTTGCTGACACTTTCTGACTCCCACCTTACCTATATGTCACTAAGTGGTCACATGTCCACCTGAGGATAGGCAGAACTCTATTCTTGTTGGCTAATCCCTTTCTTTGTGTCTTGCTTCATTCCATGCAAGGATATGACCAAGGGATTAACAACTGCTTGCTAAAGCAGCAAAATTCGGTTGGTTTTGAGAGAAAAAAGGCGCCACCACCGCTCTATTAGGAACAACAGTTGGGTCAATCTGTGTTTCTATAGACAATGTATTTTCATTAAGTCTACTAAGTTTATCTTCTCTGACAACCATTTCAATGGAATAAATACGATGATAAGGTAAAGTTAACTTTATCCATGTTTACAGCAGAAGGCCTAACAGCAGGAAAAAAAAAGAAATTAAAAAGAAATAGCATTGAGAAAAAGTACAAGTACAGTCCTTTAAAGTTTATGCAGAAAACAAATTGGATATATTGAGATTTGTCATGGTAAAATGATGAAATGATGAATTCTCTGAAATTTCTTAACTCTAAGATGAGCTTTGGAAGACATAAATGAACGTGAATAAGTGAATTTGAAAATGTGTCTGAGAAAGAAACAGAAAATCAATGTATTTTTTACCTCTATGGCTGTCTCTACAGTTATATCTTTATTGGAAATTATGTTTGGATCAGGTGTACACTTCTGAGGTGAACTTTCTAATTGTCCCTGTGTATCACAATTTGGTTCATGCTGCCAAGCTGTCTTGGAGAGTGCAAAGCAATTCCTTTCTAATTAAATTAAGCTAGAAGATACACTCCCAGAACACATGTAAAGTACTGTAACTGCTAATGAGCATTCATTCCAATAAAACATACATATTTTTTTTCTTTTATTTAGAGCTGTTTGGATGTTTTGGTGTTTTTATGTTTGTTTGCTTTCTGATTTATAGAGAGCAAGTGTGTGTGGTCACTACCTTAATAGAAAGGGATCAGCTTTTAAAATTGTGACTAAGCCAATGTGAGTTTTTTTCAACTATACTTTGAACTGAGGTGCAAATTTAAACACAGGGCTAGAGTTCCAGTAATGATTGTCCTCCTTACCCAGACACACAGAAAAACAGTACAGACATATAGAAAAACAGAGCCAGAGGACAAAATATATAGTATTATAAACACATAACAAAAATTGCATAAAAGCACACCAATCATGAATAGAAAATAAAATGAAGAGAATCTCAAGACATGTAGCCTTGCAGTAGATCTACCAGACCTAGGTAGCATTTGTTTACTCTATTAGTGGAAGAAATATTGTGGCAAAGAAAAAAGATAGTCCCGGGTCACAAAGTGTTTTAGTAAAAGCATAGCATCCAATTTTCCAGGCTTTTAGACAATTATACTTTTTCATGTGTATTCTTCTGCATCTCTCTCAGATCATACATGTATTACTTAAAAGCCATTTTTTGACACTCGATAGCTCAAAAGCATAAATAGTTTTGAAAGAGCATCTTGAGATACAGTATCAACTAGATAATTTTCACAAATTAAAAACTGGCCAAAAATTCTTGTCATCATACTGACAAGACGGACTTGTATGTCAGACTCAGAATAAGAATGAAAAAACTGCAGGAGAAATGCGATTTAGCTCACATGTAGAACAGATCTGTTACCTGCATGTAAGAATTAATCAACAAAGTCCTGAATCTTATGCTCAACATCAGTAATATTTTTAGAATTGACCTTTTTATACTACTTATGCCAAACATAAGAAACTTCCCAGCTGTGACAATGACTTTAATTTTTTTGACCTTTATTTAATCAATAAAAAAATTAAATCTGGAAAGATAGGATGATTTAAGCTTAAAATATTTGTTTTGTTTCAATACTGCATTTTTTAAAGATTGCTTCAAAGTTAACATGAATATTTATTTAGTAAGGACACCTTTCTGTGACCACCCAGCACAAATGTAGTTACAATTCAGATGCGTTTTTTCTATTGGCTTTATTCTACCATAAATTTCTCCATCTTGAATAAACGCAATATTGAAAGGATACAAATGTTAAAATCATGGTACTGAAACAAGAAATACTAAGTTCCAGTCTGATTTCTCACCTTGGTGTTTTTGAGAAGTGCCCTGAAGTCAGATTATAAAACATGTTCAGGCACCAAAAAATCCACATTCGGTCAAAAGTTATTTTCAAAGAAACTGTGGTGATTTAGAAATTTTACTTTCTTTTAAACTACCTTGAGCTATATGTTGTAGGTGCTTCTGCAAATGCCACTGAGAAAAGGGTAGAGACAGAGCATTTTTTCCAGGTATGTTGGGCTATTTTAGGAATCTGAACTAAGCTCAATTCTTGAGATTAATATAGAAACTTTAGTCCTTCTGGGGCAGAGATGATACCATCAATCCAAATAAACAGTGTGCACTTCAGCTATAAGTAGTACTAAACAGCAGAATTTCTGTCTAGCAGGTAAATAAATTCCTTTAAATTGCTGATAACAGTGGACTACTATGCTAGACTGCAAAATACACTGACAAAGACCTAGAGACTGCATCGTCTCTTCTCAGCTTTATGTGCCTAAGTATACTGGAAAATACAGCCATGTGTTTCAAATATCCCAATGCAATTGGTTACAAAGAGACATCATAAACTGTAAATCTGGGAATTACTTTGAGGTGCATATTTTTGAAAAGTCCATCTAATTTCCGTTCTGTGTGAGGTGTGAGTGTGTCTGCTGAGCAGCAGCCACCTCTCACAGTGCTGTTAATGAGTGTTTGCTGAAGCTGCTGAAATTCACGCAGAACATAAAGATTTTTGTGATAAAGGTATATTTCCTGAACATATGAAGAGACCATGTGTGTCTCTACATATATGTGCATGCATTTCCATATTCAGTGGTAACTATGATATATCTACCTTTATCTATAAATGTATATATGTATGAAAACATGTATACGTATATATTTATGAGCATGCACATATGAGCTCTTAATAACAATGTACATCGCTAAATACTAATGCAAAAAGTCTGATGTAGCAAGACATTACTTTGCCCAAAATTTGAAGGGAAAATATTAATTTTCCTAGGGTTGCTTCTGATATTTGATTTGTATTCACGCGAGTGCATGAGGCTAATGGCAAAAATACCCGACAACACACACTAACATCACATGCTCTCAAGTACTTAATATAGAGTTTAAAAAGGTCAGGATGCTATAATTGCATATAAGCAAGTTTGTTTTGATTAGCAGTAGTAGGAACATTACTTCCTTTGGGTGTAATACAGAGCAACACAAATTCTTATGTAAGCTTAGTAAGTTAGGCATGTCTGAATGCCCTCCGTCATACAGGCATTGCAATAAAATACAAAAAAATATGTTGATATTCTGGTAGATGATGGCCTGTGAGTTATTTCAAAGAAAAAGTTTCATGATCTCTATTAGTGCCTAATTTTGTAACCGCAGTTATAGATACAACTTTAGAATAATTTTGTGCATTATTCATATACTGGATCAATTTGACAGCACTTCCAGCTGTAAAGAGGGAGACATCCATAGCTACTGCATAGAACTTTCTGGTTTTCTCATTGTGAAAACTATTAATTTTATCTACTGGCTTAGGAGGTAGAAGATCATGCTTTAAGGGATCCAGATCACTTTAAGACATAGGTTGACGTCACATCACAACCAAATTGGGTAACTGGTGGGAAAACATCCCCAGCTTATTTCTGGTCCATGGGCCCAGTAGGCAGGAGGTGGAAGGAGAGCAGAGTGGAGAAAAGACATTGAGGGTAATTTGATTTTACTTGATACTGAATGAGCTGCATAGATGTGTTTAGGTCCTGAGGATCATTTCCAGATTCACAGTCTCAGATATATTCAAATATGATTTAGTTTTGTAGTGAGACTTCTTAATACTCTACAGGTCTAAATTAGGCACTCAGATTTCCTTTACAGACCACAAGAGAGAACAGAAGTGTAACAGGAATGACATAGTGACTGAGCTTTTTCTTCAGGATACATTTCCTCTCTACTACTTTATCAGATAGAGTTGTATTTCCAGATCTATCCTTAACCTTTCAGTCTTGGATATCTTTAAAAGTGTCAGTGCAGTTTCATAGACCAATTGACTATTGGCTAATTGAAAAGCAATTCTACCAATAGACATTTAAATGACTTCAGAATCTATTGAATTTGTTTTACTTTGGCAGTAGCTTGAATGAGAAATTTTACATATTTGAAATATTTTACATATTATTTTATTCCTCTAAAATGTCTGATAAATGCCAAAGATCTTTCGTGTGACTATTTGTTCTCTGAAAAGGCGAAAAGTCAAATTTTCCTATGAACTCAGTGAGAACAAAAATATTAACTCAAATAACCTGCTTGAGTAATTATAAGAAATATTTCAAAGCTTTCAAAAACTGTTCAAAAGTGTGTTTTTTGATTATGAATGGAGAGGTGAGAGTAATGTTTTACTTAACTGTGAAGTTAAAGCAGCAAATTCTGAGAATGAATTTTCAGCATCCATGTCCTGAAGTGTCCATGATTTTAGCTATTAACATGAAAGGTAATATTTCAGCTTGAATACTTAAAAAACCTAGTCATAACAAAATTTTTAAATTTTATTTTAAAAACTACATTAAAAAAATATAAATGAAAAAGATTAAAAAGAAAAAACTTAGGATTACATTTTTTGTTTTTAACAGCGTGTCTGAAAACAACTTTTGGAGATATTTAAATTAAATACTACTACAGTGAATTGTTAAATTCCCTTGAGACGTGTTAATGGATGCTCCCAATTAAATCTAAGAAATTATTGCAAAAACCCACTTTCGGTTTCATTTAATTAGAAAAACCCCCAAAACACCAAAAAAAACCCCACAAAAAAACCACCACGAACAACAAAGCAATTAATATGTGATTATAGTTTGAGCACAATTTTTAGCCACATCCAATCCTATGGTTACAACTTCTATGCTCTCTCTCAATTCAAGAGTTTGTAAATATATTTTTCCATGTTTATAATCTGCTATGTGTGTTGTTTTCAGGTTTTTCACTCCTGGCACCAGAATATTAACAACACTAATGGATACAATTTTCCAGCAGAACATATTTTGAAGCACTATCATGTGGTTTTGTAGAAGGACAATGCTGAAATAGATATACTTTGCAAATGTATTCTCCCAGACACTGTAACTCTGATTCAGGTCCTGTGAATTCTGTGAACACATATTTTGTTATAAAGTCTATCTGAATTCCTGACTGACATGGCTCTACTCTTTAAGACATCAGATTGACATGAGTCTAATCTAGAACAGGCCTCCAAATAAAGACATGGTGAGTGGCCTAGATTGTGACGTCACATTTTTCCTCACATGACTTCGGTTAAAAATCAGGTGATAAAGAAATACACTATTGCCCACATAAAAATTATAATTTGGAAAAGATTGGTTATTGCTGACCTGGATAATATCTGCAGCAGAATTATTTGGCAACACACTGGCAAGTATTCTTTAAATATGAAATATTCTCAAATTCAAGTTTCCTTCTAAACAGTTTTCTTATATACACAAAATGATTTTCTGGTTCCAAAGACAAGCCATGCCTTTTCTTCCTACCTCAAAAAGTACTACTCCTGAATACAATTATTTTTAAATTATAACAGTAAAATGAATTAATATGTAGCACTTTTTAATCCTGTGGCTCAAAAACTTTATAAATATCACCTTTAATTTCCTCATTTTGCCCTGCAGCACGGTGACACTGAAAGTAGCCAAGCAGCTTTTTGTAAAGACCTGATTCCAAATTCAAGAAATTAACAATTCATTATGTTTTTAATGAGATACTCTAGAATAGCAGTTAAAAATAGATCTTAATGCCCATGACTCAATCTCATCACAAGAAAGCAGCTGCTATATCACAGTACTGACAGCAAGGGCCAGAATTCACTAGCCTTTAAAAACATCAATGCTATGGACTGGCAACTGTGTGGAAACTGTCATTAGGGGAATTTTTTTGGTAGTGAACCCAAAGGGTTGTCTTTAAATAAACTTTTGCTCACATTTGTCACTAAAGCCATGAAATTAAAGTCAAAGCCCCAGACAATGCTTTGAAAGTATACTTTTACAGTTTTGACTGACTTAACTGTCTTAGAAAGAGTGATTAATTGTGAGCATTTTAAATCTTCAAAAATATATCAATGTCTTTTCATTTCAAGCTTCTTTTTAGTACCTAAATGCTTCATTGTAGTGCAGAAGGGTAGTAAGAGACGTACTAAAGGATCTCTCTGGTGGCCTGGTTTTCTGCTAGCTTGCCTTGCCAGCAAGAAAATGCTTTCTGCTTGTAATCTTCTCATCTAGAAGACTAGAACCTACTCCAGGGAACTGGAGAGACAGCCATGTGGTGCTGGTTGGATCCTGTTTCCTTCGCTGCCACTTTTCACTGACTATAGCAGACAACAGTTAAACGAGTACACTGAAATGCAACACAAGTTATTATTACCTGACTCCTAAATATCAAAGAAATGTCTTCCTTTGTGGTTTGTCCTAGGTAGGGAAAAGAAAAACAATAACAGATTTGAGGGCTATCCCTGCACTTTTCTATATTTATTTATGTTACAGCTCAGCAGCAGACATGAGAACCAGTTTTCTGTCTTTTTTCATGCTGAGGATCAGAGAACCTCTTGATGAATTCAAACAGACTGTTGAAAGGCAGAAATGCAAAATATAATTTTTAGGCAACACTTACCTCCCAGCAGTGATGTATAGAAACTTAGTGACCAGGGCTCTTTAGGGTCTATGGGGTGGATTCTAGAGTCCTACCAGCAGTTGCCTACACAAAGAATTGTAATTAGGACCTGCCGAGTCGTTACAATCTGGAGAGGTGTCTACAACGACACAAGAACAATGGTCCAGAATTCTTTCCTGTGGCTTATTCTTTCCTTTGTTCATCACTACATTTTTGCTGTCTATATGGCGCATACTCAACTGTACAAAGACCACAACTCAAGTCACTACATAGTCTGGTGGTAAGACAGTTCTTAGAGGGCAAATGTGTTCAAGATTTTTCATTTAATCAAGTCTAATTTCACATAAGATATACTTTAGGAGCTGAGATGAAGGATGCTAGAGAGCAGGAGAAAAAGTGCATATATCTCTTCTCTTCCCAACCCAGGACTCTTTTTTTCAGCCAGGAGAAAGTACAACAAAATGCTCCAATAACCATCTTAAATAGACTTCTACCCAGACTCACATATACCCATGCATAGACATAAAATGCATTGGCAAGATCTCTAGCTTATTACTGTTTCGTGCCTAATTCTCCTAATTACCATGATCAGTGGTAGGAAACAGTTAGCTAAATGAATGGTGTCACCCTTTATAATGAAGCTAGCTTTGCACTTGTGAGCATTTTGTCATTAGTCTCTTGGAATGATTCTCCAATTCATAATGTCTGCCTGGAATTGGTCCACACACAACATAGAGCTGGATTCAAATGTCACTACAAGTACTGGTTGGGAATTCTCATGTTACCAGACTTTGGAGCTGGCAGTGCAGCTTTCCAGACTTGTTCTATAAAACAAAAGATGAATAAGCTCTAATGGCATTGGATACATATGGGGTCACACTTTCTTGTTACTGCAGACAAGGAAGGTATGATTAAAGCTTAATTCTAGATGTTTGGGGAGAGATTTGCCTAGGCTGATGGGTAACTAAAAGGCTGGAATCTGTCCCAATTAAGTATGGGAAGAGACAGCTTTGTCAGCTCCAAACTATTTTCTTTATAGCCCTATTGAAACATACATAAAATAATTCATTAGCATAATAGCAAAAAATATTATTTCCCCAAAATTCTAACGAGAATAATTTTATATATTCTAAAAGTCTTGATTTTTTTTTTAATTTAGTTTCCATATCACATCATTAATGGGTCTAAAGGTGACATTGTATTTATATTTTTCTGCCAAAAATTTTTAAATACTGGCATTGTATGCTTTGTATTTTCTCAAACTTCATAATCAATGTTTTTTTAATGATGTGATAACAGAATGTGTAAAACATAAGGACTTTATTCTTACACGGTAGCAAAACATAATTTTCAGTCTTAATGTTTGATTTATTCTGTGATCATAGAATCACAGAATCATAAGATACGCTGAGCTGGAAGGGACCCATCAGGATCATTGAATCCAACTCCTGGCCCTGCACACCACCCCAAGAGTCACACCATGTGCCTGAGAACATTGTCCAAACGCTTCTTGAACTCTCAGGCTTGGTGCTGTGATCATATCCCTGGGGAGTCAGTTCCAGTGCCCAGCCACCCTCTGAGTTCTCCTTTTCCTGATATCAAACCTAAACCACCCCTGACTCAGCTTCATGCCATTTCCTCAAGTCCTGTCACTGATCATGAAGGTTAAGAGATAAGTGCCTGCCCCTCTATTTCCCCTTGTGAGGATGTTGAAGACTGCAATGAGATCTCCCCTAAGTCTCCTCCTCCCCAGACTGAACAAACTATGTGACCTCAGCCATTCCTCATAAATTTTCCCCTCTAGACCCTTCACCATTCTCATGGCTCTCCTTTGGACACTCTCTAATAGTTTAATGTCTTTTTTTATATTGCAATGACCAAACTGCACACAATACTCAAGGTGAGGCCGCCCCAGTGCAGAGCAGAGCAGGACAATCCCCTCCCTTGCCCGGCTGGTGATGCTGTGCCAGGTGCACCCCAGGACAGGGTTGGCCCTCCTGGCTGCCAGGGCACTGCTGACTCATGTTCAACTTTCCACTGACCAGGTCCCTCTCTGCAGTGCTGCTCCCCAACCTCTCACTCCCCAGTGAGTAAACACAACCAGGATTGCCCTGTTCCAGGTTGCATTTACACTTGTGTGTGCCCAAAACTGACCACGTACTGCATGTGCAAGTACTGACAGTGATTTTCTGGTATAGACGGAATTTTAAATCTTTTTGTCTTGTTCTGATTTTATGCACTGAAAATGTTTTTGCTTGTTTAGCTACATAAACAGCTGTTTTCAATCATAGTGCTGATAATGACTTCTGCAAGCTATTGCAGCAAATTGAGAAGATAAATATGTAGCTGAATATGGTTCCTCAGAAGAAAAATAAAAGAATTATCTTCTGAAGGATAAAAATTAAAGTTGAGATTTCACTGTGTAAAGGACAAAACAATGAATACTTAAAAAAATCACAGGACTGATCTAAGGACGTATCAAATTCAAAGAATTTATTTTGTCTTATGCTAGCAGGGAACTGAGAGTGAATTAATTATCATTTTAGTTTATTTATGCAACACAGCTTTTGCCTAACCTCTTAAATTGTCTTTGTTGTAAGCCATGAGTTTTCACATTTTCACCCTTCCCGTTCTCTCCCCCATCACACCAGTGGAAGTGAGCAAGCAGCTGAGGTGCCTAACAGGGCTACGCCATGACAACCTGATAAATACTGTTATTCTGACACTTCCTATATTTTTAATTCAATTGTAAGACCTATCTTTGTCCGATGGAATGGAATGTCCAGCAGCCATATTCTTTGTTCACATCTGTAATGAGAAAGTTAAAAAGCATATGGAAACTTTAACTCTGAGGTTTCAAGGAATGTTCTGAACTTCTGAAGGCTGGAATTACACAGACACAGAAGCTACAGCAGATTGGAAGAGATGGCTTGTCCTTATCATTACATTCTACATATATTTGTATAGCTATAAAAACAACATAAATTTCCCCATTTAAATATAACAAGATATAAAAAAAAATAATTTTCAGTAGGGAACATTATGTTCCCTTCCTAGATACAGTTGTTGCTGTAGTAATTACAAGGTCAATTAAAACTCAACATGAAATGAGAACAGCATGAAGAACAGCTAATATTGACTAAGCTACATAAAACACACTGGTGAAAAGTTCTCAGATCTAAAACCAAAAAAGTTTCAACCACGTGAAAAAGATTAATGATGGAAGTGTGGGATTTTCCTGTATCAGATAAAATGTCTATAGAAACAGATTCTTAGTTAAAAAAAGTGATGACACAGAACCAGGCATAATTCTATCTTCTAGAGGTGAACATGTTACTTTGAAAATATCTTTAAAAATCTAATAAAGCACTGAAGGACCTAGCATAGATCCTTGAACCTGTGGATGTAAACAGAATTCCAGATCACTTCAGGACCTTTCTTCCCTAATTTTACAAACCTATATAATCCTGACTCTGCACTGTGATTTGTTCCAGCGCACAATAGCTAGTCCTGCTCTCCCAACCTTTCTCCATGGCTTTGCATGTCTTATGCCTTATCTGAGTCCTTCACATCCATATTTATATAAAACTTGTATTTGGTTGGCTTGTGTTTACCAAGCCAACAACAGCTCAGCATCTTTTCTGGTGGCTCACACCAGGTGCAATTTTGATGCTGTTTAACAAAATGAAACTCATAACTATTAGATACCCTGGATGCCTTTGGGGCCTTCACATACAGGTTTTGTTTAGCCAATAGTTCCTTGTCTCTAGAATGGAATACATCATTTTGTGTGTACAAATGGAGTGTGAGGTATGAGTCCTGCAGAGTTCAACTCCTGTTTTGGAAAACTTTAAGAAAGCCAAGTTAGTTACTAGCTGGTATCTTTCCAATCCCTGTTGAAAAGGGTTTCAGACTGAAAAACTCTCTTCTAGGGTAGGTGTTTGCCTGTTTTAAACTTCAGTCCTAGTGGCTACGTTTAATGGCAACATTATACACCTACACTATACATTGTTGTACACCTAAAATATACAGCCAATATACGTTTTGCTGCATGTCAACTCCTGTGAAAAAAGACAGCAGTGTGCACCTAATTTTGCCTGGCAGGAGGCTGCAGGGTATGTGGGCTGTAAAGCACTGCTGAATACACTTATCTGAAAAATAAAACAGTTACAGTGACCAGAGGCAATATATCCCAGCAGAGATTTACAGTCCTAGATTGATTTTGCTTTCTGTTTTCTGGGAACTTTTCTAACTCTTCAAAACTATTCTCAAATCATGAATCTTATGGCAGAAGTGAGCTCAGCATAAGTTAGTTAAATTTGAGACCATACCTTATATCTATAATATTTCTAGCTTATTATTCACTTCTTTTACACATTATTGTCATAATTGTCCCAGACTTCCAGTAGTTCTAAGAGATTTGAGCAACATTTCTGTATGTACATGCAGTTGCTGCCAATGTTTCAGGAAATTGTAGATGTTGTGTTTATGAATAAGATAAAATAACAAAAGGGAGAATAGCTAGCTATTACCTACTATGAAGAACTAAGCATTCTAATTGATCTGAATCTGTAGTAGTCTGAAAAGTTATTCTGTTTGACTAAATTATTACATCATATCCATTGCTAAAGTATCTGTATGACATTGAGTATGTTATGGTTTGAGCCTGGCCGGAGGCCAGAAACTGCCCAGGCTCGCTCTCTCCTTGCTGCCCATGAAAATCATTGTGGTTTGAGCCAGGCAGGAGGCCAGGTAACTGTGGAAACTTACCCGGGCTCACTTACTCTCCCCCTACCCCCTCACAGCCGGACAGAGGCAAGGAGAGAAAAAAAAATTCAAAGCGTTCGTGAGGTTTGTGATTAAAGGATTTGAGAGAGGCTTCAACTTAAGGGAGAGAGTAAATTTATTATACTAGAACTAACAGAAAAAGTTAATAAGAAGTAAAATGAGCTTTTGGAGAACACCTTCTTCCGCCCGCACTCCCTCCTCCCAGCTTTACCTCCTACCCGAACAACACAGGGAGACAGAGAATTAGGGTTTGGTTTTCTAGGTCAGTTCATCATAGTTCAAGGACTGGAGTCTTCCCCTGTTGGACAGTGGGGTCCCCTCTGAAAGGCAGTGTTCTTCAGGAGCTACTCCCTTTAGAAAGTCCATCTCACAAGCAGCCTTCTGCTAACTGCTGCAACATCAGTCCATCCCACGGGCAACAGTGGCCCCCAGACTGCTGCGGCGTGGGTCACTCCTCCACAGGCTGCAGGCCTTTTCAAGCATCCCCCTGCTCCAACATCTGCAGGTGGGTCTCTGCACTCCTGTAATTCCACAGGCTGCAGTCCTTTTCAAGCATCCCCCTGCTCCAGTGTCTGCAGGTGGGTCTCTGCACCCCCGTGCTCCTCCATGGGCTACAAGGGGGAGACATCCCGCTTCACCGTGGTCTCACCACCAGCTGCAGAGGAATCTCGGCTCCGGCTCCTGCAGTACCTCCTCCCACTTCATCCGACCTGACCTTGGTGTTTCCATGTTGTTTTTCAGCTCACATCTTCTCACTCACTCCTCCTCCCTGGCTGGAATTAGAACTCCACAACCAGGATTGTTTTGAATTGCTTCTTAAATATGTTATCACAGAGGTGTTACCACTTTTTATTTGGCTAGTGGCATGTCCATCTTTGTAGCCAGCCAGACATTGGCCCTGTAGCACATGATAGTGGGGTTTCTAGCAGCTTCTCACAGAAGCCACCCCTGCAGCCCCCTGCTACCAAAAACCAGGTTTTACAAATCCACGACAAGTAGTTAGCTGAGAAAATAACAAATATTTTTCATATTCATCTCTATTTTTTCTGTGTAAAAGTCTAAACAAATATTATTCTAATAATAATGTTAATAAATTTACAGCTAGCTTTGTGCTAGAAAATAGTAAGTTAAGGACAAAAAAATGTGGGAAACTACAAACAGTGAAGGCTTAATAGAAGGAAAACCAGAAAGGCTAAAATTCATCAAAATATCACGGTACATATTTTTTCTCTGAAATTACAGGGAATTCATACACTATGAATTGAATGACCAGCATTCTAAAATTTTGCATTATGGAAAATTTCAGTAATAGGAAGTTATTTGCATGACAATCTATTAAATTAAATTTAAAGTAATATTATTTTACCATTCTGAAAGACAGCCATTAAGTCAATTTGTTAGCTCAGAATGACAGAACTACACTGTTAAATGGATGAGTTTTTATGGAATATTTTATTTTTGTACACTGAGAAAGAGAAATTCTCCTAAGATTCTCTTTAGTACAATGATTAACCTTTGACTCTGTTAGAAACCTATTTCTTTCAGTCACTCGTTTAAATTTTTTGTACCACTATTATTCAGTTAATATTCCAGCAGTATATTTGCTTGACATGTTCTGATTCAATTTTTTTCAGTGGACTTGTCATCTCTTGGTATTTCTCACTCTTTTACAATGGTTTTTTTTTTTTATTTTTGCATATTATACAGTCACTTTTTAGTCTTTCAGGAATATAAAGAATGCTTTAGGTTGAAGGCTTCAAGGTCTTCAGGAATTTTAACTCTCTTTGGGCAGTTTATGTTTTGTTGATATGATTTCATATTGAGATAACTTATTTATGAATCAAATGGGTACCTATTATAATTGAAATAATCAAGTGTGCAAACAGAAGATTAGTCTCAGCAGTACAATTATGTTCCTGTCATTCACATTTTAAAGTCAGATTTCTAAGGCAGGTGAGTTTGATATTTTTATTCTAAGTTTCTGCTTTCACATTTTGGTAAACTTGAGCTTCTTTGGCCTCAACAAAGTCCTTAATGCAAGAATCCATAGGTTTTCCAGCAAAATAGCAGTGGCTGTTTGTAAATGGCTGCACAAGACTGTGTGACTTGTGATTACAGTTGATCTGCTGAAAAATAAATAAAAAATAAAATATATTATAATATGTAATAAATTGGCTAGTATGAAATCAGGAGTCCAAGAATTTTAGGAAATGTTATTTATACTCAAAAGGCTATGCTAATATTTTCTGCTGTGAAACTGGATATATCTTATTTTATTAGTTCCATCTAATATTGAGTGCCTATTTTAGGGAAGGTAGGCTTCCATGACTGTCAGTGGAGAGAGATAGGCACTCCAACTGACAATTCATCCTTGCTATCTTGGACATGTACTGTAGGATGGGATGAATCACCTGCTTTAAGTGCCTAGAGGAATACCAGATGATGATATGGATTAGTCACCTAATTTTAGACAGTTAAAGCAAGATAAAGTGAAGTCTAATGCACAATGTCTAATGTAGCTACTGCAGCACCCTTCTTTATGGGCATGAAGGGTAAAAGATTTTGTCAGCTGAAGATAATGTATGGTCTGAACTGTTTATCAGTTCCTTGACCTGGGGTGTTATAACCAGCATGATTCCTGAATTAAGCGCAGCTCCCGTAGTGACTGGAGTCTGGCAGCTCACTGTGATAAAAGCAAGAGAAAAGCTGTTTTCTGTGGCTTGTTTTGTAAAAGAAGGCAAGTAGAGTCTACGGTTTTTGTCTTCCTATACGGGTAAAACAGAAAACCTAGTACTTAGTGCCTAAAAGTTACTGGCATCCACATGCCTCTCTGTAGGTGTCAATCACATGTGCTCAGGGAATTAACATCTGTTAAAAGGATCCTTCTTGTGTAGGGACATTTTCAATGCAATCCAAAATTGGGATTTATTTGCAGTTTTATACCCTGAAGACAGTGTAAATCTCTGGAATAATAGAATGAAGGGTAAATATTTTTCCTTTTGAAAAAAATATGAACTCACAAAGAAGTAAATTTCTAAAAAATTAAGTCTGGAAGTATATGCATTTTTCCTTTCTAGACTGTAGTGAATTAATTTCTAACTGTAGATTTCATGATAATTTGAAAACCTTTGAGAAAAAAATTCAAAATATTTTGAAGATCATCACATTCTTTTTCTATTCTTTTTTCTTTTATGCTAGAGAAAAGACACTTTTCTTGGGTTAAAGACCTTAAAAAGGTTTTCCCAGAAGCAGTTCAAAGAGTAAATATGTTTTTGTTTGTTTGTTTGTTTGTTTGTTTGTTTTAAAATAACCTTTCCTTCTATTTTATTGATTGCCTTGTTATGTGCATACTGGAGCAAACCAGATTTTAGTTACAGCTACCATTCTTCTGCAGTTTATAAAGCCCTGAGAGATACTGTGTGCAGGTTCTGTTCCTGTGGATTTTTGGTGACTAGAAAAAGTGCTTCCAAGAACAGCTCTAATAAAATGAGAAATACATTAAATCAGGGTGAATTTGAAAATGTTGATCTGTGTATATTACATGTTTATAAAATCTCTTCTTTCCTATTCCCTTTTGTTAATTCCATACTGCTTAATTGAAAGAGATTTACTCCATAGGTTAGATAATGGAACAGGCATAGGAAAATGTTTTATGAAGTTGTTATGTACAACTTCCTTTCGTTCTTTATTTCTGTGTCTGCAGTATGTTTATATTTAATTTACAGACAGATAAGGAAATCTTTCAAGTGAGTAAATACTTTTTTACTTTTCATAAAGTTTATTGTTGCTTTTTTGGGAAATATGTTGGCAATATAGGGAAAATTAAGTTTAGAATTTTTTTTGTCATTTTGTTGAAATATCTATTTACTTGTCTGTATTGAAAAAAATTGTATGATTAAGTCTTACTATTTCTTAAGAACAAATAAAGGAATCCATGCTCCTAAGGCAAAATTCCACCATAGAAATTAATAAATTATAAGAAGAGAGCAATGTAATGAAAAAAATATATATAAAAAAAATAAACAGTGGAGGGGGAAAGGTAAAAAAATGAGGGAAGAAAAAGAAATGTACTTTCCTCATATTACCATTGCAAAATGTAACAAAGCAAAAGTAAAACATTTAGTAGGACAAAACAGTTGTTTTGTTAAAAAAACCCCCAACAAACCCAAAATTTCAAGCTGTTTATTTGTCTTCAGTACTTTTTATTGCTTCTTTGTGAAAGCATTCTGTATTATAAGTAACTATGTTTGTTTGATTCAATTCATCTAGTTAAAAAAAATTTTGTCCAAGGAAGAACTTCATATAATTTTGTAGCTATGTTATAATTTTGACAGAGTTTAAGTAGTGTTGTGTCTGTGGAGAAAAACTCATTTCCTTTTACCTAAGGCTCTCCACTAGAAGGTAGAACTTTTTAGATGATATCCCCTGTCAGTAGCATCTTCAAGAATTATCTTCACAAGTTCTTTAAATATTGTTTAGGTTTTGAATATTTTAAACCTGGGAATGAGCCCTACAAGTGTGATGAAAGAATGAGTGGGATGAGGTTTGCATGCACACACACATGAACACACACACACTCTGTTTCTGTGAACTAAGTGAGTTCAGGTCAGTAGACGACTGATGAGGTCAAAAGACTAAAGCTATTTCTTCCATTTTCTTTAGCATAAATTGCTCCAGGCATCTGCACGTTCATTATAGTAGATCAACTCATCAAGCTCGTGCTCATTTTTTAAATTAGTGAAAGTACTTGTAATGAATCCCACGCCATGGAAAGGACAAATACAAAAGGCCTCTTCTGTTCAGTGGTGTATATTTGGAAATGGAAGCTGATGTTGCTGAGCTTTGCAGATAAATGACTTACTCTGGCCATATAGTTATATTAATAAGACAGCAACATGAGAAATTGCTGAATGTTTCTTAAATCAAAGAGAAAATAAAGTCTAAGCAGATGGTTAACCCTCATTTATGGCTACTTTACCAAGACAATGGTGTGAAAAATATCTTGTACATAGGAAAAATTGACTCATGACTTTGTGAATCCCTGACTGAAGAGGAATTAACATGGTAATCCTATCACAAATATCAAAAGAGGGATACCATGAAAGAAGAATGAGGCCAATAGGGTAAGAGTAACCAAGAGCAGGTGACTGGTTTTTTTATATTTTAATTTTGGCCAAGGGTCATAACTGGAGAATAAACTATGAGGGGAAATCAGGAGAAAAGGAGGCATAAAGTGAAACAGATCATATAATCTGTGTAGTTCAAGAGTTCTTCCAAAGTAGTTCTGTGTTTAACTACCATAATTTGGACATTTTTCAGCATTTTTCTGATTTTTTCCTGTCATCAGGAAGGATTTGGCAAGACCTCCTTGGCACTGGTGAACAAATACTTGGAGCTCTCTTTCTAGAATGGACAGGAGAACCTGGAGAGTGTAACCTATCATCCTTGCCTCACGTCCTTAACAGTACACATTCAGAACTGTATCAAATATTGATTTGTTTGGTAACCAGAAGAATCAAAATTCGAAAGAAATACTGATTGGGTTTTAATAGTTGATTTGTATAGTTGGGTTTTTTTGCTTCTCCTAAAATTTAATTTTTTTTAGTACAATTGATTGCTTCAAGATTGATTGTAACTCCAGCCAGTCACTTGAAGGTCTTAACAGTTTTAGAAAAGGATGAATGTTGAAATAAATTGCAGTATTTTTACAGGATTAATAGTAAAATATTTGTTTTATTTTCTACTTCTTCCCCCCCCCCCCAAACTATTAATCTAATCGATTTAGCACATAGTACATGATTAGGAATATGTACTTTTCTTTCCACATTAGATTAACTAGTCCTGTTACAACACCACCACTCCTAAATCCCCCATAAAAATATTATAGAGAGCTGCGTGGTTTAGTGATGCAACAGAGTGAAAACAAATTCTTCAAAGAATTCTTTATTTGCTTTCACCAGGGAAACATATAGCTTCTTCAGCTACAATAAATGAACACTAATTTCATTGTCAGCAGGAATTCAGCCTTTCATTATTTAGATAATATGTTATATCTGTAACTCGGTGATGTCATGAACCAAAAATGATGAAAAGCTGGATCCTTTTCAGGCATATGAAAGGAATATCATATAGCAAGAACAAAGCACTTCTACCTGTGGAGTCTACTAATGGCTTCAAGATGAAATGTGAGCAAATTGGCTATGAAGAATCCAGGCTAAAAGTCTAGATATTCATAAACTTGCAAATCAGGAAAATGTTGGTGTGTAAGTTAATGGGAAAAATGAACAGCCGGTTCTAATTATCACCTCTATTCTAATCCTCTCTGCTTTCCTCTTTTTAGTAACTTACTGTATAAAAATACAGCTTTTGATCATCTAAGCAATAGTTTTGCCCTCTGATTTCTCTTCTACCCTCTCTCTTACATAGAACTTGACCGTTAGCTGGGCTAATTCTATCTAGGTTCTACTCATGTATTTAAGCTTTTTGCTTCCTGCTCAACACACATACTCAAAGCTTCCTTTTATCATAGTGTCTGCCCCGACTCTTCAATTTCTCTCTGTGCCAGCCATTTTTTCTTCTACTTCCCTGGTGAAAAGAAAGTTTCACATGAAATAAAAAAAAGGGGAAGTGAATTCTGATCAGTGTAAAGGGATCTCTAGGCATTATTTGATTAGTCAGCTTACTTGAATTCTGTGATCTTTACTCTTTTTTGGCATAACTTGGTTTCAGCTTAAGCCAAATCACCCACAAATAAAACACTGTGAAATACAGCTGGTGGTGCAATGAAGAGTTGTCAAGTGCAATGACATTTTGCCATACCTTCCTCTGTAAGTCAGGATTTTCATAAAATCCTTTCCTCATACATTCCAGGTAGTGAAGAGCCAAAATTCACAGTTGAAAATGTTGGAATGGTTCATGGGAATGACTTGACTAAACTTTAGTTCTAAGGCTTGAAGACATGGTTTTAGGGAGCAGGAGTGGCTGTGTATATTTTTGCTTAGTCTGGTTTGGTTGGATTTGTTTTTCAAATAAAGGTTAAGAATTACCTTAGCTATAAAATCTAAAATTATTGTGCAAGGCTTACTGAACCTCACCAAAAATTGTGATCTCTGCCTTTAGCAGCAGAACTCAACCGGGATGAAGGATGAAAAGGAGCACAGAACATATGGGTGTAATCTCTCTTATTTGACAGTAAAACCTCTAAGAGAGACAACTTACTGCTTTAGAGAGTCTGCTTAGTGTTATCCTCAAGGCATGCCTTTAAAAAGATTCTGTTGTAATAAGATAGTGCAAAGAGTAAGTACATGATCATCAGGTTTAAATAGCTATTTTACTGCCTATTTGAACAAGGGCGGGGGGAGAAATGCAAGAAAAATATATATTTATGATGAGAAAAAGGTTTGGAAAAAAAATAGGATGGGATTAGCAACTACCATATCCAAAGCATGACCATATTCTCCACCAGCTATATCACTAAGAGTCAATGCTGATGAACACCATTCTTTTTGTGCGCAACATGAATGACAGAATAGAGAGTTTTTTCCTGAGTACAGGGTGGAAAAAGCCCAAAGTATCTGCTGCCACTTCTTCTAATGGTTATTGCTGTCATTTTATACAGCAGGTTTCTCTGGAGGCTACAGTCAAGTGTCAGAATCCTGTTGTGCAAGCACTGCAGATAAATACAATCAAAAATATTTATTTCCCCAAACTCTTCATAAAAACATGCACGTTTCACCCTATCCCAACCTTTCTGAGCACATATACTTAATGTCAGAATTCAACATTTCAAAGGCCAAAGGTCCCTGTCCTGGCCATGACAAAAGGCATGATCTCTTCTTCCTCAGAACAGCATTTTGCCTTACAGAGCCCAGGTGCCATCTTTCCTCAATATTCAAACTGACACTGTGGATAGGAAACTTACCTAAGGAGACGTCCAAGACAGTTTGTATCTTTGATTTCATTTAGGTGAGTAGCTGTTCATAAGGACCATTATTTCTACAATAATGAATTAATGCTCTTTGAAGGCCTTTAAAAATGTTGTATTAGGCAAGATTCGCATATTTCTGGGGAAAAAAATTTGAGTTGAAGTGTTCCTGATAAGTGATAGTTTGTAATGCAATGTGAATGTAAGCATATAACTTAACTGTAATAGTTTTAAGTATTTTAGGATCCACTCAATAACTGAATTATAAAAAAAAATAATTTCTTACTGTCACTCTGAAAAGAAGGTCCTCTTTTTTTGTTTACCTTGCATAGATCACTGATCTACCAGAATGAGACCTGTACTTCTAATCAATGAATCTCAACTTTGTTTTCTAGGAAGATAGATTAGTTGTTCATGTTTGTATTCACATGACTCCTCTATACAAAGCCACAACTTTTTGGCAAAGACATGTTTGATATCATATGCTGGATGAGGGTACTGAAACAGTACTGTTTAGTGGAGGTTGCTATAGTTATTACTAGAGATGTCAAAAAGGGAGAAAATTTTTCATGGTGCTAGAGAATAAAAGCTGCTAGAGTGTACAGTTCTGTTTGGATGAATTACGCTGACTTAAATACATTTGAGCTGTTTTCCCTCCCCATGTTGTTGACTGTAATTTCAGTTTAGTTTTCTGCTACGTGATATTCTTACACTAGTTGTATACCATCAAGCAAGAATTTTCTCTTAATATTAATTACATATGGAGTGAAATAGGAGATAACAGGAAATATCTGCATAGAAAATAACCTCCATTGAAAAACTGAAAAAACGCTGTTTTAAAGAACTGCCTTGTAATTTTGTTGACTATAAAGTCCGTCTATAAATGAGGGGAAAGAAAAATGAGAATTATTATTTTTAAATTCTACAGCAAATTTCATTGTGTGAAAGAGTCCAAAAAAATTAGTTTCAGGCATTTGCTTCAAGTTGTCAGGTCTGGTTTAACCAGCTTCTTTTGGGATGTGACAAAATAGTATTAATAGTCACATACTATACGCACATGCACAAAGAAAGTGAAAAAGGAAAGAAAAAAACCTCAAACCACTCACTTTCTCACTTTCTTGCAGATAAGTTTTTGAAAAAAATTCACTGAACATAGTACTGCTTTTAGCGTGCCAAATTGTCCCCAGCTATGTTACACCAGCTGCTTTGCTAAGTCAGTCTCTTAATAGATGGCAAGCAAAATGAAGACGATTGAAGACAGGTGAGAAGAGAAAAACAGCAGTAGAAATCAACACAGCAGGGAGGCAAGAGCAAAAAACTTATGTTCACACTTTAGGAAGATCTTCAGTTGCAGCCATAAAGATGATATGGTGGCTAGTCCCTTCCCTTATTTTGTCTGAAGAGGATGTCTTAGAAGATCAGTGAAAAAACCCAGTCATTAAAAAAGAAAAGCTGCAGATTTTAACATTCTGAGGCATCTGTTAGAGCCTGTGGTTAAGCAGTGTTTTTATATATATATGTATATCTATATATGTATCTCCTCACCCGAAGCACGTTCTGGTTAATGAATTTTAGTTGCATTCTGACTGATGCAAGTGTTTGTGCTCGTCTGTCAGAGTCCTTGCAACCTGTGAGTGAAAGAGAAAATGGTTTGGTAGCTATCAATTTGCAACAGCAAGGTGTTACTTGCTATAAAAGCAAAGTAATAAACCTGACTGCTCTTTGGAAATTGTTATCGAAGTCCCTTCACCTCAAAATTCTAATTTGTGAGAGATCAAATGTTCCATTGCACAGGATACCTTTGTAAAGCATGAAAATATGGAAATGCTAGTCAGTGGTTCACTATCTAAAAAATGGGGAGAAAATACTCTTGACGCCTATAAGACAAAAGAGAGAGCAAAGCAAGACATCTTTCCAAATTATGAACTTCTTTAACTTTTGAACATCTTTGAATCACAGGATCAGAAAAGATTTTTAAGTCATTTATGGGGATATGGGGCAGAACAACTCTTGGTTTATTTGTCTGATGGTTTGTTAGTTAGGATGTAGGATTTTTTTCTGCTCTGCTTCTAAGAAGATTGTGACTTAAAAAGATTTACATTAGTATTACTTTTTAATTAGTAATACAAAATTAATAAAGAAACCAAAACCAAAGCACTATGTGAATAGTTTAAGAATCAAATTATAGTTCTTAGACCTCTCCACTGTCTATTTAAACAAAAAATATCTCACCACCTTGACAAATGAGTATAGAATATTATTATTTCCTGACTGTCTGTGAGGAAAAAAAAAAAAATTAGTTTCTTAAGGAAAAAAGCAGATATATGATGTAGGGAACAAATTCCTTCTTTATTTTCTTAGCTTTAATGGCCTACTATATGCAATTAACGAAAATATAATAATTCAGATTAAATGCTCTTCATGATATTTCCATACTTGTTAAGGAAAGAATTATATTTTAACTTCAGAGAAATAATCCATATATAATTCATTCTCGCACTGAACATCTGTGAGTTTGCCACTATTTTTACCCAAGCATATAGATAAGAAGTGTTGGACCAAATTGATAAAAGTAATTTGAATAAACCTGAATGAAGTAGATGCTGACAAGTCCAAATCTTTTTTTATTATTATTTTTAATTTGACACATCATGTCAAACCATGAAGGGATAAAATACTCTTCACCTTCTTTTATTTTTCAGACTGAGAAGTCAAAGTTAATTCAGGAGAGACCGAAGGAATTTGAATTGTACTTTTTGCAAGACAGCCTCATACCTAATGATTTGTAGTGGAGGGAAGCAAGTACTTTGGGAAAGTATAGTATTTTCCCTGGAATTAAAAATCCAAATCCTTTTATTTATAATGTATTGTGGACATGAAAATTCCACTCAACACAGGCTAAATTCTTTCCTGATATAAAAAAGAAACCCAAATGTAAACCAATCCCACAATTATTTTAGCTCAATGAACAAATTTTGCCCCATGTGGAATTTTATTCCTTGACTTCACAGTATTTGCTACTACTTTTTTCAGAGAATCATATAGCAATTTGCAAATCAAACACATGAAAATTTAATCCCTTCCACTGAAGTGCAAACCCATGGAATGTGCTCATTTATGGTAATGCAGCAGAAGTTATGAAGACTGCAACTGTCTAACTGGAATTGGACAGTAAACTGATTTACTCAAAATATAGTTTAACCAAGACACTGGAATAAACAACTCTATGCTTATTAGAAGAACCACAAGAACATCAGTTACTACAGCTTATGATAATAATAATTTTGTACTTCATATGAAAGCTTGAAATTCTAGCTGCATCGATTCCTATTTTTCTTAGAGAAGACTGTTTTCCTAAAGTATAACTGTGTCATTAAATTAATTAATTAAAGTTATCATTAAGTCAATTTTTAAAAGATATTGCTGATGAATGAAGTAAAGAAATCACTTAGATTAGCTCAGTTAGTTAGAGTATGATGCTAATAACACCAAGGCTGTGGGTTTGATCCCTGTGTGGGCCATTCACGTAAGAGTTGGACTTGATGATCCTTGTGGGTCACTTCCAACTCAGAATATTCTGTGAAATGTGTGAAACACCAAAACTGAAGGCAAAAAATTTTAACTTGTTCTTAAAATATTTTTCATCCTATTCAGACCTATAAACACTTATATCCACTAAGTATATATGCGTGGATGTTATAACATAGAAGCATTAAAAGAAAATCTGAAGTCCTAGGTGTTATTGTATACGTATCTCTTTTATTGTGATGAGTATTCTGTTGTGCCTAACCTCATCTCTGCAATCTCTGCTTCTGTAGTACTTGCCTTCTTGGATTATTGAAATATTAGTTCTAAACTACAAGTTAGCAATAACAATGGAATAAGGTGCTGCTGAAGCTGAAAGATTACAGAGCCAACTAAATACCATTTTCTTGAGACACGTTAGTCTACTGAACAGCACAGATTTAATGAAGGCACGGTCTTTCCACAGATGTTAAATTCATATAATTTTGGACCATTTGGTTATTTCCATGAAAAATTAGAGATAATTTTTGACTTGTGATAGCTTAAAAAAAGCGCATTTTTTTAGAATAGAAGGATGAGTGGATCTGACACTGAAAACTACAGCAGGGCCAGCTTTGTAGATAGTGTGTTGTTTTCCTGCAGACAGTTGCAATATTGCAGCTTATAATACTGTCACTGTCAGCTTGTCAGATGCCTGGAGGAGTGTCAGCTTGGGTTATCCTTTATGTAATCGTCATTAGAACAAACCCAAGGGTTTGAAAAACAGTTTCCACTATTGCTAAATGTAAACGCATGTCAAAAATTAGTTAGAATTAGTTTACAGAATGTTGCATGTTGTTTTGTTTGTTTTTCTGTTTGTTTGTGAGGCTTTATGAGATTCTGCTTAAAATTTCCATTAATGGGAATGTCATTATAATATACAAGATCTGAATTTCTAGTTTGAAGTGAACTCAGAAACCCACATTTATACAGAGTATTTACACGGCTGGCCTTTCTCTGACTGTTCTTTGATGTTAGATTTTTAAACCTTAATTTTGCTTGATTAGATATTTAATATAATTGGCTAGCAGCAAGTATGATTTGCACACACATTATTATTACTCTTTTCTTTGTCCATCAATTTGACTTTGCTGAAAAGAGAAATGTTAAAGAAAGTATTAATTTCACAATGAGACTGGGCTGAAAAGAGATCATGGTGTAGTAGCTTGTCTTTACATTAATTAGAATGGAAATTTTTAATTAAAAAAAAAAAACCAAAACACAATCCCATAGTGAGAAAGTACTATATAAAAAAATGCTAGATTTTCCAGATGAGATGAGCTTTCTGGAATCTGGAAATGCTCTGTGGAACTAATTCCTGGAAATTTCACAGATTCTACCACTAAGCAGAATGCTCTCAATATATGCACTTACCTCTGCCTTGCAGCCTTGAAACTCCCTATTTCTTAGTGCTGGCAGACAGAGAGAGGCTGCTTTTAACTATAAATTTACTCCATATTCCACCTTTTATTTTGCAGTAGGTTATATTCAAACATGATGTTTGGGGACAAAAGACTACACACACTTCTACTGGCAAACGTGGACGAGAATTGGATGCAACGGGTTTGGTCATAGCCTGTTACAATCCGTGTCTCCTGAACTTGGCCTCAACATTGCCTGCAGGTAGAGATATACCTTACTTCAGACTTCTCTGAAATGCTGAAACCACTGATTCTTACAGCCAGGGGTGTGAATCTGTGATGCTTAGGTGACAGAGTCTCTCTCTAATTAGCTTGAACAGTGCCCTGTTGCCTCAGCCACACCGAGTCGTCACACTCAGCGGCTGAGTCTTCAGAAGCCACTTCTCAGGACGCAGGTTTCCTGCTGGGGCCCTGCAGTGCAAGCCCTGCTGAGCTGACCACAGTGCTTGTCATGCTTTCAGGCTCTGAGAGTCAAGGACAAAACCCTCTTGTGTGGCAAAACCTGAAAAGCCAGTGTTATCAGCAGAATAGCAGCCCACTCTCTGGTCCTTTCTAGGCCAGAGAAATGTTCATAGCTACAGAGCAAACCAGTTTTGGAAGGTCTTAGTCCCTGCTTCTAGAACAAACACATCAGTGTTTGTCACAGGCAGTGAACTGGTGTTTCAGCAATTATCAGCTCAGCTTTCCTACACAGTATATGGGTCCTAGGGTGCTACAACGGAGTTTTCCGTAGAGGCATTCCCAGGAGAAATTTGCTCAGAACATGTTCAGAGTTATGGGTTCCATAACTCCATATCTAAACAGCCCTGAAGGTGGGTCTAGCAATATTTTATGTCACTAAGAATAACAATGTAGTGAGGATATAGTGCAGATTTTATTTCATCCACACTTACGGAGCTTTATTTTTCAGATAATATACATCAACATAAGTGCCCTGATAGAATTTTATGTTTGTTTAGGAACTAGATCCCTGTCCTTAAAGTAATTGTTTTCTTAAATTTATTGATATATTTATTCCTTAAAAATGAAATAATTTTTGCATCCTTTTAAAAATAAGTTATATCTATCTATCTATACTGAAAAATAATTAATACATACATTTCTAATAGGTCTCCTTCTACTATGTCTAGGGAGAAATGAAAAATTTTCTGCTTGCTGTATGTTATGTTTCCATACTTAATATTGCGAGCAAGCTTCCACTATAATTTCTAGGCTAGATTCTTGGGGGGTTTGGTGTCATTTTTGTTGTAAAGAGCTTAGACCTGCATCTTTAAGTGTTTTCTCTAGATTTATTTCAACTTAAAGAACATGACAGTTGTTTTTTCCTGTATTGATTTTGGCATTTTCAATTAAACATGCTTTCTTCATGTAAGAATTCCCTCAAGAAAACTTTGTCAAGTAATAAATTGTTGCTTTCCAACTGTCACTAATGAGAATATTGCCTTCTCCTTCCCATGTGTTATATATTTTAAAGGTTTTTTAAATTTTGAATATGATTAAGTTATCAAGATTTATTATCTTTATATCTGAGATATCCTTACTCTTAAGCATATTACACTTGTATTTTATTCTTTTTAAAACTAGATTGAATTCTCAACTATCCTAATTACTGTTTTGCAAGAATGGGTGGAAAGAGGCACATCATCTATGCATTTATCATAATTATCCCAATGATAAAACAGATAATAATTAATTTGTCTGCAAAGAAGATATGTTATGAATAGAGCTTTAGTTTGTAGCACTATATTAAAAGAACACCTACCGCATGAACACCCTGCTGAAATTACTGAAGAAACATACTTCTGTAATATTATGTATTTGAAATCTGAAATTTTTCAGAACTCTTTTTGAATTATTAAACCAAAATTCCCACCTTTGCATTACCTTGCTCCCCAAGAATCAGTTAAATCACAGCCTAATATCTCCCTGCAATACTTACAGTGCTACAAGATTTTCAGCCTAATACAACTATGGCTTAACATAGACAAAAATTGTTATTTCATTAAGACAACTCAATTACAGAAAATCTGAACCATGAGAATGCACTTTTTGTTTCAGATATCCTCATCATATAATTTTTTTTTCCTTTGACCTTTTTTCCCATTGCTTGGTTTAAACTCGAGTTTAAACTTGGTTTTGAGATATCAATTTCATTTCCTTTTTAGTAACCATGCAAAGTGCCATGAACAATTTTTTAATGTAGTTGCTGGCAGCAGAACTGTACCATTGTCGCTGCAAATGACAGAGTTCTTACACAAGTAAAAATAGAGTGAGATGCAAACCTATATTTAAGTTGAAAAATCACATCTTGTTATTTGATTAGATGTAAGCCATGTCTTGAATTATTTAGGTGAGGAGAATATATTATTACTTCAACGATAAGTTATACCTCACTACATTATTTATTAATATGAGAAAAGCAATTAAAATTTTGACCTAAATGTTTAATGTTTCGTATTTTCTCAAAACTGCACTTGCTTATGAATTAGAAGTTAAAATTTCAGAGCAGGTTTAATTTCCACAAGCTTTATAAATGCCAGAAAAACTGGGGAGTTATCATGTACCTACCAACTCTTTATATGCGACAGATTTCAGAATACAATGAAGTAGATGAGGATTTTTTTCACACTCTTCTCTCTTTTTCTGTCTGTCAGTGTGCCACACACTGTAATGCTTTAATCTGTCATGCCATCACCTTCACTAAGTCTATGAGTCAGTGCTGAGCTGTCCACCCACTGTTTTCCTGCAGTGCTATCCTTAGGTGTGCAGAGAAACAGCAATTAAACAGAATGGATTGGCTCAGGATCCTCATGAAGAAAGACTGAGAACAAGGGAGGAAGTACCCCAGGAACCAAAGCAGACCATTGATAACTGTGAATAGCTAGGTTTAATCAGAATTTATAAAAAGTTCTCAGCAAGGGTTTATTATACAGAATTTAAAAAAAAAAGTCTCTCTTCCAACCAAGGAAGATCCATTTGGAACAAAACACTGGAAAAAGTTTTAAAATGTACTTGAACTACTCAGAAACCAACAATAAAGAGCGAGCAAGAGTGAAAGTATGTTTGATTTTTAAAATGTGTTTATTTTCTTGATCACCATGGATGGGACCATGAAGTGATAAAAAGGTCTCTGAATGGTGGTCCATGAGGACTTTAGGTAAAAGGTTGGTGTAGCTAATAGCTGTAGGGAAAGCAGGAATATTTTTTTATTCAACATGACACCATCTTCTGAGTTCAGAGATTTCTGTTGATGAATTTGGTTCTTTAGAAAAGACTGAAGACTGACACATGGTTTTCTATGAGATAAATTTATGTCTGAGATGTTTGAAAATATTATATAACCTGAAAGTAAATTATAAATTTTGTTTTCTGAAGAATATGAATAGTAAAGAGTAGACAGGACACCAAATATTAGTATTGACACTAAATTTTGTTAGCAAAATTGTACCATCAGACACTTTCTCAAAATGACAGGTGTCACATGAAAAGGGAGATCTCCTCAGACCTCAGTATTTGATTTGTCTGTCAGTGTTCTTCACCAGTCTGTCAGCATCCCATTATGGGAATACTTCACTGAATAGTCTTTCTGTATTGGAGGGTAGTTTTATTGACTTATTCAGGGAAATACATCAACAGTGGGTCTTCCACTTTAATCAAGTAAGTTACCCACTGCTGGTGCCTGCCAGCACCTCTGAGGGACTCACACTGTCAGTCTATGGAATAACACTCTTTATAGACATAAAATTGTGATAGGTTAAGGTTTGAGGATTGCCAGTGACAGTCTCTGACTGCAAAAACGTCTTCAAAGCAAAACACAGACAAGCTCTAATCCCCAGTAAAAGTATTCAGTGTGCATAGAGTGTGGTTCTTATCCAACAGCCGTCCCCACGGGGGAGAAGAGGGGTTCAGACCATTGACTGATCCTGGTAGTTACGATGGAATCTTCTCTAACTTCCCCCCATTCTCAACTTAGTTTTATGTTATTTATCTGTGTTTAGGTGGACCTTGAGTGACCGTAATCGTTCCTACCTTTGCAAATGTTCTGTGTAAAATTCTCACACTTTGCCCTTAAAGGTATGGTCAATAAAATAAAGACCACATGCCCAGTGAGGGGTGGTGGTACCATGCAGGTGGGTAACCTTGGGATGGAGGTGTGCATTAATATTACAGTTAGGCTGTAATAAAACAAGTTCATCTGAGGAGAGCGATGTCTCCAAAGCTGTTGGCTTAGCAGCAAGACACCTTCTCGTGTTTCCCCTGGCCGACAGTTGCTATGCAGTTTCTCAGCTGCGAAGTAGCACCGAGTTCCCCTCCGAGCAAGGATTTCAACAGAACCTGGCTACGGTGTCTCCGCTACGCTCTCCCTCTGTTCCATCTCCCTTAGCAGGTGCTATGGTTGCAGATTGTGGGTGTGGGGAATCATCGTGGAGTAGGTTTAGAGCAAGCCAACTGTGTTCCATTTAGGGAGCAGTAGCTGCATTTCACCTTGGAATTTTCGTATCATTCTAACTTCTGTTAGGATATGAATATAACTTCTCAGTTTCCTCCGATTTTACCCCCAGCCATCTTTCCACAACATCTAACAAACTTTAAAAGCAAACCTAATGTACTTGCAAACCTAATATGCATTCATGATTTTAATTTCAGAAATCGCTTGGATAGGTGTCTGTGTTGTCTGACAAAAGGATGAGAAATGATTCATATAATGCAAAAAGTAACTTGACCTTAATTGATCTTTGGAATAAGTTGTCTGTCTTATCCTTTTGGAGTTTTAAAGGAAAATTTAAAGAGGATCTTCAATTTAAACAAATGAAAAGTGTATATATCTCTTGGCATTTTTATGTGTATGAACATTATTTATGGTCCTAATTAGATCATAGAAATATAAATTTGTTTTTATGCTTATACACACATGTATGTAAAAAAATTTTAAAAATTAGCAGACAAGATTTCTGATGTAAAATGTTTTATATCCCTAAATCAGGAAGAAATTTAACATAAAACATAAAATACTAACACTACACATTAAAAAAAAACACTTAGGAAGTTTAAGTAGGATTTCAGATATTCTAAAAATGTTTTTATGCTTCTACCTAGTTTTAAGACTTGCATCTACAACAAAATGTGAAATATCACTTCTAATACATGCTTAATTTCTTTATCATTTCTTCAGATATGACATTTGCATTTATACTTGGTTCATCCACTTAGAGAAGAGAGTATTTATGAAGTGATTTAGGAAAGTCATAGCTCAATTTGAAGTCTTTTCCCTGCGTCAATAGGCATTAATGGTGTACCAAATCTTCCAGGCTAGTGACCCTGTACTCAAATTAAATCCTCCATCAGAAATAAATGAATAACTCAAATATGCATAAAAACTCCTGGATTAATTGGTAAGCAGAAGTCAGGTCATACACAGTCAAAAACTTTATCCCTCAATGATTCTGAGTTGCCACAACCTTCCACTGCAACCCCTGAATGCAACAGGTGCAGAAATAAAGCTTTACTGTGCTGTACATCTTTAATTCTGGTCACATACTTTACATATCTCAGCAGCAAAGAGTACTTATTGGTGTTTTAAATTTAGATTTAATAAGCAGTGGTCCCTGTCAGTTTTGTCACTCCTCTCTGAAAGATCAAGAGCCATAACAAGAATCATTACTAAGGGAAGATTAAAAGAGATTCAAGCAATGGAGAGAATTTAAAAGACTAAAATCTAAATAAAATCAGATAGCCAGATGAAAAGATAATCACTAAAGAGACATCAGAACTATGACAACAAAGATACAGGTGGTGGCATAGTCTGGGATTAAATTAAAATGGAGGTGATTGAGTCTTAGAAGAGCAAAATACAGGGATGGGGGAAGGAAAAGAACAAAGGCAATATCAGCAAAAATGAAGAAAGAGGGATCAAAGGAAATAAAATTAAATATACAAGACATAAAAGAGAAAAGCTACAGATCAAGGCTAATATTTCAGTATACAGTCAAGTCATCAGACAAATAACTTCTCAAATACTGAAATGATACTGGAGATAATCTAAAAAAATCTATCATCCTGGAAGCTTTAGCAGAAATCAGTAAAAACAGAATAGAAGTTATTTAAAGTGCTTCCACAGTCAGGTCTCCACTGATGTAAAAATATGTTGTCATTTTAAGGCACGGTAAATGAAGGAACTGAGGGGCAACTCCATGTGGTACAGTACCAGTAACACCCACTGCAAAAACAGAAGGTTTAGAAAAGACAAAGGGAAGGACATTTTTTGGTCACAAATGCTTTTTATTTTTGGGCATAACACATGTGAGGCTTTTTCAGAGTGCAGGTTTTCTCCAAACAGCAACCACTTTAAAGGCAAAATGATAACAATGTACGCATAAGGAAACAAATTCTTGTTAACATATAATAACAGGGAAATATTCCATTCTCTTCCTGCTGCATTAAAAACAAATTGAGACCATCCAAAGGCAAAATAACTTCTTAACTAAACTCCATTAGATTTCCCATAGGAGGGGAAAGAGTATTTTGCAAAAGAGAAATGGGAATAATTCCTCATATAAACCAAATACATGAAAGAAAATAAAAACAGGTTTTCTATACACACAAATGATAGGATAGTTTGTTTGAGATTGTCTTAATTTTTCTTTTTTTTTTTATATGTACAAGTGGTTAAAAATAAAATGCCTTCTCCTGAGCACTTAGAAATATTTTGTAATTAATATTTATAACACATAAAAAAAACCCCCCACAACGGGAAAAACTTCTCAGATGTTTCATTCCCTATTTTTCTGGTTTATCAGGTATTTATTGTTAGTGTTATTCACTAGGAGGTACTTCTCCCTCACTGACTCTGTAGTGAGAACTATAACATCATGTTGCTTATACAGTTTGGTAGAGAAAGACCCTTCAGAAAATTATTTTGGATTACTAATTACTTCTAAGATTGTCCAGAATTATCACAATATACATTGTCAGAAAAATAGCACAGCTTGTTTTTCAGCTGTCACTCTGAACTTCTTACTCTTAACATCAGAAAAATTCTAGAGTTAAAGAATGGATTTTTGACAATTCAGTCATAGCCAACACAAATAAAGTAACTATAGATTTACAGTAGAGAAACAGACAACAAAAGTTGTCTTTTTTCCCTACCTATGCTTTAAATAAGATACCCGAGAGTATCAATCAATCCTGTGGCTGTAAATGGACTCTAGAACATCTTCAATCCCTCTTCCTCTACTAGGTCATATCATGTGCTCTACCGTTCTGTACTCTTTCAGACCTACAATTTGTCAAGTTTGTGAGTAAGGATATCCACAGAGGAGGGTGTGACAACCACTCCAGCTATGCAAGCAGTTCTGGTGAGCTCTTTTGATACCTTGCATTCAACCAAAGATTACACTGGATAATTCCTATTCACTGGTTGGCATTTCTTCTTCCCCTGCTAACTGATTTTGCTGGTTATCAAACCTGTGTAATATAATACGATCTGTGGGATGACATTTTGCTGGATGTTCTAGGGAATGCATTGGGGAGCTGAAGAACCTTTAAAAGGGCCCTAGTTCTCCCCCTCATTAATTTGTTATAACCCTGAGGGTAAAACACATTCATTTTGAACATACCTTTTGCCTAAATCAAATTATTATAAATGCAAATACACATTTATATTTTCATCAATTAGAGCAGACAACAAAGAGTGTTAGAAAAGACACAGGTGAGAAAAAAATAACAACCCCCTCCCAAACCAAACAAACAAAAACCAAACAAACAAAAACCAACCAAACAAAAACCAAACAAACAAATTCCCCAACAAAACCACATCTGTTTAATCCAAGTTGGGATCTGGCAAGTAGTCTCTTGATTCTCTTTGGTTTGTTTTGTTATTTCCTTGTTTTAAACCAGGAGGCGCTGGTCCCTTCTGATGTTAGCAAGAAAGACTCTCTAAGATGCCTTTAAAACGCTCTTTATTAGAGCTAACATTATAAGGAGAAAATGCTACAGACAATCTTGTGTCCCTCTGGATGTTGGGAACCCTGGGAGACATAGTATTGAGTGAGTCTCTTATCCATGTGTAGAATTCTGGGTAGACCCTATCCATAGAGGTCAGTCTCCAGTTTCAGCCATTTCAGCTGCTATAGGATTTTCTTTCAAGGAAACAACTTTATCCAACATTTCTACAGCAATAATATTTGCACAAGTGTTTATTGCTGCACTTTTGGTTCAAGGCGAGGCCATGCAGATAATCACTGGTACCAAGTGGGAGATTCCTTGCAGGCTCCTCTGCTACAGTGAGGTCACTGAGCCTGTCCTGCAGCCAGAGGAGTCGTGCAGCACAACACCACCTGAAGGCCACTCTGGTTATGCAGGACAGCACAGACCTGGGCATACTCCAGTCAACTGACATGTACATCAACAACCCTTGAGGTGTAATCCTTTTCCTGTCTGGAGCACTGCACTTGCCTTAAAAGTCTTTCCAAGAAACACTTGCCTTAAAAGTCTTTCCGAGAAACATGCAGAATTCTCATGCAGAATTTCTAGTTTCCTTCCTAACCTACATATCAAGCTGCTTCTCAAGGAAAGGATCTTCTGTTGATGAAACCTGCTAACTTTTAAAATGTTTTGGGTTTTTTTAGTCCCAGGGGACAGAACAGATCTATTTTTTTTTTCTGAAAAGTACAGTTTCAAGTTTTCTTTATTTTTAGTAAAGCAATGCCTCTTTCCTTACTTGGTTTTGATAGGTCATACTTTTGTGCTACTGATCATTCTCATGTTTCATTTTGATTTTTTTTTTATTTCTGCACACTCTTCACACTGTTCACAACTTTTTTGAAGTTCAGAGTCTAAAAAACATTCAGATGCAGCCTTACTGGTACTGAGAAAGGGTAATTTTAGAAAAGTATTTAGGGGATTCTTCCCCTAGATACTCTTCCTGCTAATCTTCTACCTGCTCAGTTATTACTGTGTATGCCATATGTATGCAGATTATCACAGAATCATAGAAAGGTTTGGGTTGGAAGGGACCCTAAAGATCATTGAGTTCCAATGCCCCTGTCATGGGCAGTGACATCTACCCTTAATTCTCCGTTTAAAGTACAGATTTAGTTGCAGGTCACTGTTGGATTTCACCCTAATTTTTGTTCATTACTCCAATTTCAGCTATTCAGTTCTTTCATAGAAGGACAATAATAAAATTTTCAAAAACATTTGCATTTGTTCGCCTGTCAGACTTTTGTATCCGGTACACCTGATGTCTTCACTCACATTTATCCTTCAACATGTACACAAGTTTTATCCCTTTTTAATGGGTAGCCTACTATTTTTAAATAATACCTTCTCGTTGAGAAAGAAGCATTCTGCTAGTATCAATATATGTAAAGCCATTCCCTTCTTTGGAGGATGCATGTGTTTCTACCTGAACTTTTAAATTATCAACAAGAATTTTAACTCTTGCTCCTTTTCACCAGTCATTTGATCTTAGTGAGACTCCTGGCACTATAACAGATATTGATACTGGATATGTTCCAGCATCAGTACTTACAAGAAAACTTGTTAATCCACTGCGAAGAAAACAGTACTTTTCTGCTAGTGGCATAGATTCAAAAGTCAATAATGCTATACATGTTAGAACTTGTATTTTATATTACCTTGTTTCTACAGATAGCTACAGTTGATGCAAACCCTTAAAATAAAAAAGAATAGCACTGTATTTTATTCAGAACCATTCCTTAATATCAGATATGGAGTCTACTCTGGGGTGGTAATAACTTAGTGTGATTTACCTTCATGTCATTTTGATATTTTTCCTGTCAGATTGTAAAAGATTGTTCCCATTTTTAATAATTTTATAGTTTATAAAACCTCAGGTTTGATTAACAGTGTACTTCTAATAAGAGTTAACATTTAAATAATGTGATTAATTTCTAAATAATAAGATCTCATGTAAAAGGTAAAATAATACCATAAAATTGTAATGTACATAATTATAATTTTTTTATAGTTCTTGCATATTTCTAGCTTATTTCTAGAAAATGAACTAAGCAGTATCAGTTTTTAACTTTTAGTTTGATAGTATAAATTTCAGCTATATGAAGTATTTGCAGAAATTCAGAACTAAACCAGAGCTTGTTAAATTCTCCAATCTGAATTGAAGTGCTGAGCTCTTCTGAGTCTTCAAAGCTAAAATTTCGTGGAAATATAGGAAAGAATCCTATCATGGTTAGGTTCAGCTTTTTTTTTTCCTTTGATTTGGATTGGTAATTTGTTTTAAATGCGTTTGAAAGAATCACATTCTCCCTACTCCAATGAAAAATCAGAAAGGGATAAAATTATGGTAAAAACAGCCTCAGGGCCATGGAAATGCCTTGAAACTGCAGATTAGATCAATAGTGTCCAAACACTTAAGAGGCTATCTGGTTCCAAGTCTTAAGTCAATACCTCTAATGAATAATAAAAGGATGTCAGGTGTGGAACATTAGTAAGTATGTTATTACTTGGATTGTCTGTCTGAAACTTGACATTTACACATGATCAGAGATTATTCATTATAAATAATTCTCTCTGTTGAGTACTTATTTATTCAGAATGGCATGTTGGTTTTCTAAAGGCACCATAATGAAGAGCATACTTAGGAGCTTGTGGAGAGAGATTTTTCCTAAAATTACTAGAAGACAGTGTTGTGCAAATGAAGGATAGTATATAAGTGCTGTAGAGGATGAAGCAGACAAGTGAACACAGAATTGCTATGGAAATGGGTCTTGCAATATCATAGAAAAAGGATGACAAAAGCAAATAATCTTGTAAACTCTACCAGTAGATTAATAAAAAAGAAAGATTTCTGAGATGTTTAAACTATGGAAAAGAAGATGAGAATTTTTGCAGAAATAGGGTGTTTTTACTCAGAAAAATATTGGAAATTTCTACAGAAAAAAGAATGGGAATATCGTCACCATTAGTGTTTGCAATTTTTGTGCATGATTACATAAAATGGGTGGAAAAAGGTTAGAGTCAAAAAATTTCAACACTTTGCATGTTTGATAGGGAGCATAAATTTTAATTATATTGAGATCAATTACTGTGAATGAGCACCATCAAAACTTGGATATGGTGGACTAAGGGACGGAGAAGAAAAATGTTCAAAATTTATTCATAACATGATAAATGTGTCTGGATCAAGAAGATCAGTTTTCACGTTGAAAATCTTGGTGTGACACCAGACTGGCGAGGCTTGCAAGATAGCTTCATGATGCCATTCAGGAGCAGCATTTGACTGATATTTCCTAAAACAGCAGGTGCTTGCTGTTCTTGTTTCTGATTAAAGACAGAACTAATCTAAACTTTTTTAACCAAAAGAAAATTTAGATGCTGGTAATCTTTCAAATTTTTACTGACAGTGGGATTTACTGTTAACAAAATCTACCCTTACTGGTAGAAAATTTGTTACAGTTCAGATGAATTCTAAGAGCATAAAACTCCCAAGTGTTAAAATTTGAACAACATAACCTATTTTAAGCTCAGGAAACATGAAAACAAATTACTAACCTAGTCTAAAAATCATATTCTCATCTTGGGATAGAAAAAGGATTCTCAGTCAATGCCTACTAATATATCATTCTTTGGATTAGAGAAAAATTCTTCATACTGGTCATGGAGACTGCATTATACTGGTAACAATGGGCCAGAGTTACCACTGTTCACATGAATACTCTTGGGCTAAACTGAATTAAGTTCTAGATTAAACTATGTGAAGGCTGCCAGGATTAAAAAAAAAAAAAAAAAAATATATATATATATATAAGTAACAATATTTAGTATATGCTGGGATTGTTTCTTATGAGTTGCTGACTGCCTTTGTCAACATCGGTAGCTTTGCCTATTCTAATACATAACCTTAACAGCTGCAATTAAACATTAAGTAGTACGTCTTTGGTTCCCACAGAAGGCATGATCCTGTCAGTGGATTAGATATTTTTTACCATAAACACTTTAATTCTTAGTGACCAAATTTTTTGCACACCACTATTAAAAGTCTGTCACAATCTTTTTCTTTCAAATTGCCTGAATTGCACAGACTTTTGTTTTCTAGGACATTATATAAAATTATCATAGGCTTATTTTCTATGACAAGTACAAGTTGCAAATTTTGAGATGCACATTTGTCTAAATTATTGCAATGACTTGTGGCTTAAAATACCTCACTTGGTTCAGAAACTGCCAGAAATACACAGTTTCTAAGCTGTGTGCACTGCCTTTGTTATATTTTCCTATTTTTAGCTCTTCTATGATAGAAAAGTCATCAGGCCAGAAGAAATTCTCTCAGACAACATTAGGCAGTTAAACTCAAGCCAAAATGGGATTTGTATGTGTGCCAAAAGGCCTTTTGTTACTTTCTTGGCATCTGAGCTGATGTAGTGCTAAATCCAGAAGCTGCATCAAGATTACTTAAAGCATAGGCACTTGCATTTCTAAGAACCCAATCCGTGAATGAAGTACGTGCCATGTAATACTCCTTTACATCAGACTTACAGAGAGAAATCCAGCTATGTGTCTCCTCCAGTATAACAGGAAATCAATGTATTTGTTAATAAAGTTTCTCAGAGCTCAGTGAGTTCCTAAATGTTGTAAAATTTGAAAATGTGCAATCTAGTGAGGAAAGAAAGAATAAGAGAAAACACTTCACTTCTGAACAATGAATAAGAAATACAGAAATATTAGTTCTTAATGGGTATTTACCTGGATTTGCTTCTAGAATAAGGAACATAAAAGAGGACTGATTAAGCCCAATGAGTGTCATCTCTATCCAATTGGTCATTAATGTGAGCATGTAACATCTGACAAGCAGTTTTGAATAAAATAAATATATTATACACTCTGATCTGAGAAACTTACAATCTAGAAAAAAATACCCTCTTATATAAAGCAGCAAATATTTCGGCAATCTTTTTAAAAAAATAAAGTATCAAATGCTCTCCTGTGACTCCGGTTTTACTTTTTAAAATGATCTTTTAGTTGAATTTCTAATGGTGTGCAAGTTCTCATAGGATGTTTAAAATAGATATTAGCATCAAATAGAGAAAAAATAATTCTGTTTTCTACACACTTTTTGCTGGCCCAGTGATTGGAAATAAATGAGTAATTTGCATAGAAAAAGGATGCAGAAACCACTCACCCATACCAAAATGTTATTGAAAATATATGAAACTATAACCACTCAATTTAAGTCTACATGGTATGCTACCCAGACATTTCATAGTTCTGTTTTTCCTCAAGAAACTATCTTTTCTTCACACTGAAGATGAAGTGTATAAACATATATTTTGCAGTTTAAAATACATAGACGCTTAGAAACATCTTCAGCTGAAATTAAATTTCTTTCATGTTATATTTTACCTGAACATTTTAAATAAATGGAGAATAAACAGATACAGTGTCTTGCAGAATAAGATATTAATCTGTTTTCTATGGATTATACAAACAGCTTGTAGGCAGTAAAGGGATGATATTAGAAATAAATTATTATTTATAATAATAGAGGACAGATCTCTGTGTATTTTTTTCAAGTTATGCAAAATGAAAGAGAAATTATGCTGAATCCATTTCATTTTCACATTTTGTAAGAAAAACATTTTAGTAGAACAAAATCACTCTGGAATGGTTTTAGAGCAGCTGAATTTGGAGAAAGAGGAAGTAAGACAGTAAAGAGAAAAGGAAAGGGTAACATTTTAGGGAAGTTTTCAAAATGTATATTACTCTATGTACGTGGAATGTCAGTACCTGTAGGAAGACTGAAGCTGCCAAGGGCAGGAAACTATGGCTCTGTAACAGAATAAACCACACTCCATTTAGAGATTATATGTCAAAAGTGAAATGATACATACGCAGGATCTGGAACAGGGAAAAGAGGAAAAGTTCTGATTGTGAACTAGAGAGGTTTGAAAGTGCATTAAGATTGGATAATGAGCAATGACCCAGCAGGGGAGGAAAAGAAGAGAAATCAAACCAGCAGGAAGAATGTGGGTAAGTGAAGAGGGTCAAAGTGGGAGCTGGATATGAAGATTGTCAAAAGGTATAAAAATAACAAGAGTTCACTAGAAAGAAAAAGGTCTAAGATGGAAAAATAAAAATAGTCTAGGTAAGTATGAGATACAATATTAGAAAATGAGGCAGAAAAGTAGCAGAAGCATGGCTAAACTACCTTTAAAGCAAGGAATCAAATATGATAGGGCTGAATATGCAGGAAACTTGATCTGGCTGAAGCATATAGTTTCACGCAGACAGAAACATAATCCAGGCTTTACAGTTCAAATAGATTTAGCAAATGTCATTCTTTTGGCAACCATTTCTTGCTGAACACTCCAGTGTACCTCTGTCTCTCTGTTTAGTATACCCTCTTTGTCTCATGTGGTAGTGTTGTGTCATGGGTCTGAACAACACAGCTCTGCTGTAAGTCACCATATAGGGACAAAGAGATTGAGATATAAAATCAAAACAATTGTCCTTTTCCACAAACATGACTACAGAGACTCTTTAAGACAATTCTCTTTCATTTATGAAAACCATTATTTGTATATACAAGTTGTACAGATTTAGTCAAATTATTTGGAAAAATATTTTAAATCCCTAGGAAGTTAGAAGCTTCTTTACTTGATATAGAAAAGAATGGCATATAAATAGTTTGTATTTGACACAGAAAGCAAAGTTTTTCTTGTTTTCTGTGTCAATTTCTTCACTGGATTAGAAAGAGGTCTTGAAATCTGAGAGCTGATAATCTTTATTTTTTAAAATCATATCCAGTTTAAATGCTTAATGTAAAGCAGTACAGTTCAGTAATCCTAAAATTGTAGAATTTAGTAATATTGGGCCATATGTGCTGACCAAATATGTTAAGCCAACAGAAATGAAAATGATTTGTGAGGTTCACACAATTTTTTTTAACATTTAAAATGGATATTGGGATTTTAAAAGAGGTGTTAAAGAAGGTTCTTTTAAGAAAGGTTTTTTCCATAGATGGAAGTCCACTGTTCATCTTGCTTCTGTGTGCTTAGGCCATGGCTATGAGAGAAATTTTTGTACATTTCATTGTTGACAGCAACCTTGATTTTATTGTTGTTGCAGTTAAAATCACTGGTTTAGATCTGAACAGGCCAAACACATGGGTCCATACAGTTTATATGTGAGTATTTGGATACATCTCATTGTTGCAACATCCATGCCCACCAGTTGAAGAAACATTTCCAGTTTGCTCATGAACTGGCTGGCACACAGGAAGTAGGCAAGAGAATTCATGCAGTAAAGGTGAGTAGTTGTTCTCATTTACATTTTAATTTCAAAACTCAAATACAGAAGAATAGACGTTGACTTCTTTAAAAATCTCATTCAAGGAGTTCCATGGCATAAGGTAACCTCACCCATTCTGTGATTCTGTGATATAGTGACATGCTACAACATTTGAAGTGTAATTTTACTGTCAGCAGCCACAAAATAGGTCAAATTTCTGTGTCTACAACATACAAAAACACTACAGACAAGAAAAATTAATGAGATTTCACAAGTAGTTTTAGAGGAATCAGTTTTCTCATGTTTCTAGGTAGCACTGCTATTTGTTAGTGATGTTAAATTGTGGTCTTTTTCATTATTTTTTCCTTTATGTCCTTCTATACCAGTGATCACTCTTCAGGAGTCTTGCTATGCATGCAAAGCTAATTTCTATCTGGTCAGAAGATTTGTCACACTCACCATTAATAACAGAACCCCACTTTGTGTTTCTAAGTATGATGGTCTTCAGAATTTTTGTCTTGTAGCTTGTCTTATCAATAAATTATGTTCAAGAAGAGCAACATACTTATAAAAGAATCATTTCTTGATCAGTTCTTCCTTTGTAGTCTTATCCTAGCAGATTTTTTTTTCTGGGATTTATCAACACTATCTGAATGACAATGAAACCCTGCGGATATGATAAAGAGTATTTTAAGGTATGAAGTACAATTTGCTGTTTACATAGCAAGACTTTAGCTGGCCTAATGTTTATCTAAGCCATTATTGAAATTTACCCAGCTTGCAGGTAGAGAACTAGGGACTTGAAATGGGCATAAACGATCTCTGTGCAGATCTCTGCAAGTCTAATTATTATTATGATCTCAGTCATGGTCATGTAAAAGAGGTCATTTAAATCACAGTATCAGTTCAAACCAAACCCAGCTTACTAGCTCATGCTCAATATCACTCACAGCACACATAGGTACATGCACCTGGAACACCTTCTCTGTGCAGTGTTAAGTTTCTTGGTCTCGAGAGAGGTCTTCATTTAATGAGCAGGGATGCATGTATGGAACCAGACGCACTGAAATATTTTCTACAAAAGTTACTATTTTATAGTATAGTCATTCTATAATATCGGCTGTAAGGATATCTGCAAATTCAGATTCTTAAATCATATCAGACAGAGGAAAAGAGGGACAAGAGAGATTTGATATTACATCAGGACTCTTAGTCATGTACCACAATGAGAGTAGTAGGGACACTGATTCCTGATTACATTTAAGGGCATGCCTAACATTGATAACTTGAGAAAATATTTGATATTTGAATGTTCCTAACAATCAAATTGTATGAAAAGATTTCAACTTTGACAGTTCTATCACTGTTTACCCTGAGGTTGTCCTTTCAATGCGAGGAGCTGTGTCAGAATTTGGATGAAGATGGCCAACCAAAGGAGGAATTAAAGCATCTTAAAGTAGAGCCATGAAGAGGGTAGATATATATGTTCCAAACAAATGCAACAGGTGAGGTAATTTGGATGTACAATAATTTTTTTTCTGCAACTTCAGTTTACAAAACATAATTATCATACATGGTCACTAACTGCAGGATTTCAGCTTTTCCATATGATTAAGTCAAAAGAGAACTTAGCTTCTGCTTCATGCTAATTTTGAAGCTTTTCAACTACAAGTGAAATCCCTATAAGCCACTTGGAACACAGGAACTCCCAGATAGTGTTTAAATTTGAAATTCAGTAAATGTCAATTCATATTGAAAATCAAGTACAAAGAGAGAATATGTCTCTCTTGACTATTATTTCTCTATAAATACATAACAACTATCATAATGCATAAGTACATAGAAGGTATTGAGGTACAGTAAATTTCTGAAAAACTTCCATCTTAAAAATTGGATTTCAGTCACATAAAACACATGTTGGGAACCATGATTACAACAATCATCACGTTCACTTACTTCATTGTTACTTAGTATGACAATCAAAATTATGCTGAAAGAATAGGACACATAGATCAAATAAAACTAATTAGAAACTATAATGTCTCTGTCTTAATGCATTTTAATAAAAATAAAAATAAAAATAAAAATAAAAATAAAAATAAAAATAAAAATAACATTTTACTCATGAATCTTTAATAATAAAACCTAATTTAGTAAAGTGTCTTTCATTTGGATGGTTTCCAACATTTTTTCTACTTTTTTTAAAATTTATTTTTTAAATCTCCAACACTCTTATTAACTGCAACATTCAAAATATAAAAACCAAAAGGCACAACAGCTGTGATTTTACCCTTTTTTCTGGCCTCTTTTAGATGACATAATTAATAGTCTTAGAGAACTAAATAATTTCCTGTTATCGATGAAAGTTTGTTTTTTTGGTTGGTTGGTTGTTTAATTTCCTCTATTTAATGTAATAGATGACCACTTATTTATTTTACATGCCTTTTTATCTTTTACTTCTTTAATTTAGTGACACATCCTTAGTTTATGACAATTGTGAAGTATACAATGAAATTGTTGTTATTTACACTTGTAAAATAAAAATGTTGCTCTTTTTTTTCCCTAAAAAAGTGGCTCTTTTTTTCCCCTCATCTCTCATAAGAACGTAAAGCAAGGTATATTAAACAAACTGAAAAGAATTAAAAATCTTTCAGATTTATGCATTAATCCTGAATACATTCTTATATTAGATCCTGCTTGGAAAAAAAAAAAAAAGAAACAATCACGCTATGTTCAAAATAACTTTATTACAGATGGTACTACCAAATTAATCACATTACAAAGAAAAAATTAGTACTAAACACTCTGCATTGCTTTCAGTGAAAAACAAACACAAAAGAATGTGTCACTATATAAGAAATGTACTTGAAAATAATCTCCTAATCTGTGACATAATTAATTTTAGAAACCTTTTACAATTTAAAAATAAAGTCAGAAACAGTAATAGTCATGATCTCTTCAAAGCTAGGATAAACCATTTAGGGGGAGAAAATAAAATATAGATTTATAACATTTTCATATATTCACTATTTTAAATCAATAGTGTCATTGGGAAAGAAAAATTAAAGAAGAAAAAAGGTAGATTTAAACTAGTAAATTAAGTTAAATATGAAAAACCACAGTTAAAATAAAAGCCAAAATAATTTTGAGGAGAGCAATTACTGAAAGTATCAAATATTTTAACAAAAATTAAATAATTTCAAATATGAGAACACTGAATTTTCTCAGCATTGGGGTGGCCTTACATCTAGTATTATGTGCAGTTTTGGGCTCTGCAAGATAGGAAGGATAAAAAAATATTAGAATGTGTTCAAAAGAGACCAACTAAGATGGTGAAGGGTCTAGAGAGCATGACACAAGAGGAGCAGCAGAGGATACTGGCTAATTAACCTTAGAGAAAAGGAGACTGACGGGTCACCTCATGACTGTCCAGAAATACTTCATGAGAGAAAGCAGAGAGGGGGGTTGTGAGTTCACTTTTTTGTCTGGTGATAGGACATAAGGTGATGGCTTAAAGCTGTGTCAGAAGTTCAGGTTGGATGTTAGGAGAATGTTCTTCACTCAAGAGGTTGGCCAAGCAGTAGCACAAGTTTCCCAAAGCAGTGGTCATGTCCTCAAGAAGCCTGTCAACATTCAGGAAGCATTTAGTCCCTTCCAATCCAAACCATTCTATGATTCTATTTTCTTTTCTTTTTAATTTTTTTTCCTAAACATCAGCTATTTTTACTGTACAATAACATGTTTAAAATATTCATACTGTTGTATAGAAGCTCTCATGGTCTTCTGCTAGAATAGAGCTGCAATCACTTCACATTCCCTTAATTCTCATTTCTTTCTTGTTATGATCATATCTTGTCCATCTAGACAGAATTATGACTTCAAATTGTGGGTCCAGTCAACACGAGCATTTTAATTATAATTTTAAGTGACTTCTTTTCTTGCCATTGGTTTCAGTTATGATTGCAATTACAAAAAAATTTCAGGTATTGAATTATTAATTTCTTGTGTCAATGATTTTGCTGCAGTTTCTAAATGCTGAGAATTTTTAAATGATGAGTAAACACACGGGTTGCATTTGCATTAGCAAATGCAGTAGCAACTGTATGCCAGCATCTGGAATGAAGAAACATCCTTGAAAAAGTGAATTGGTCAATAACATCTATCCTGTAGAAATCAACACAGAAAAACAGAATCTGTTCTCATTCCTTGCAGCGTATTTTCAACATATGGTTATCTTGGTCTTTCACTACCTGCCACTAATGCTGATGTTGGAAAGTAACCATTATCAACCTCTTCTTAGAAGTCTGTCAGCAGCAGAGAAAAGATATTCTAGCACACAGACAAGCAGAATCCCTGATGCAGGGATACCTTGCTAAAACCAGAGAAACAGTGAAGAATTATTCTTTTATACGGCTGATTTTGATTATTTTCTTCCTTTATTTTCTTTTTTCTTTTTTTCTTTTTTTTTCTGTTGAGGGTACCCAGAATTTGTCTCGTAAAGCAAAGGTCTATAAGTACATTTCCCAGATCCAGAAGCTTAATTTCTGTGACAGTTGGATACGGAGAAGTGTTAACCATAAACCTTTTCTATATGGATTAGTTTCACTTCTGGGTGAACACAGCTGTACAGTTGTGACTCTGAGCAAGCACGGGTTTTCCATGACAGTTATAGTAGGACAAAAAGGAGTGTTTATAAAGCTGTCTCTCTACACATTCAAAGACAGCTGAAAGCAGTTTATCCCTTCATCCAAACTAATAAATTCTGGTTTATGCCTGGCTTTTAGTTGATGCAGAGTGAGCTCCCATCTGCCCACAATATTCCAGACTGACAAGAAAATATGTATTGCTTTTCCCAAAAAAAGCACCCTGCTTGCCTTGTCAGCAGTGCACTATTTCCTCGGGGCTAAATCAATTAGAAGACCTTAGTGGCATTTAAGCTTCTCAGCTCCAAACTGCAGTCTGAAGAATTTCATAGTGCCTTTTCCCCAGGAAATTGTTCTATATACTCTAATTCTTTAGAGTCATTGTGTTCATCTGAGAGATGACAGTCCTGCAATTCTGCATCTTTTTCTATCCTGAGTGCTCATTATTAAATTACTAATTGGAAAAACAACTTTAGAATCCTGCTTGATCTTTCCAATCTCATTTTTCTCACAGTATCACAAAAGTACCTGTTACTGCTGTTCTCAACTCTTTACTGAAATATTGAGATAAGCCCAAGGAGTTCCCCTAATCTTGCTTGTTGGCAACGGTACTAGCAGTGTAAAAATTTGGATCTGAGCTAATTGTTTAGACTCCTTTAATAGTTACAGTATAACCAGGTATCCACATCAAAATTTTTTTTTTGTTTTGATGCATTTGACTTATTTTAGACAGCTAAATTGGTTGAGATGATTTGTGTTCTAGATATATCTATTTCTGTTGCCTATGAACTTTGTTTCTGTAATTCTTTGGCATTGACACATCTACATGACAGGAGTTTAGATGAGAAGAATTACACTCCTGTTATTTGATCTGGCTTGGAAACCTCATGACATGAGGCTTTTTTTCCATGAGACCAACTATCTCAGAGAAAGTCATATGAGAATTGTGGTTAACAAGTGCTTTCAATAATTATTGAATTTTTACTTTACGTGCTATGAGTAGACATCCCAGGCATTAGTAACTGTATATGTAAGCAAACATCATGTGGTATTGTTGCCTTGACTGTATTCTGCAGCTCTGACTCAGAATTTTTGTGTATCGCTACCATCATAAGAAATACTTTTTGCAGTTAAATTAAACCTTCTTGAATTTTAAAATTTAGAACACCTGAGGAAAAAAAAAAAAGTTGTTTTCTTTTGTCTCTAGACAACTTACATCATGATACCATGAGAACATTCTTGGGCAGGAAGATTTGTGTAGGAGCAAAAATAATTACACAGCTTTACCTGAGAAACACAATTCTACAGAGGTAAGAACAGCAGATGTAGAACACTAGATATGGCTCCAGATTCCTAAATTATTATTTCCTCATGTTCAATAAAAATCAGCTTGTTTAATAGCTAAAACACACAATTTTACACATTCATTTTTAACTTTTATATTTTGTTGGCCATTAGAGAAAAGCTTTATGACAGAGAATAAAGACTGACCTGAGTATACAAACCTTGTGAAAGAGAGTTGTTGCAGTTCTTCACGTTTTCTTTTGTGGAAGACCAACTTTGGTGTTCTGCAGTGGGCAAGAAAAAAATGTATGAAAAAATAGCAGGTAAATAAGTACGTCATTTAACTTAAAAATATTCTTTTTCCTACCTTTCCTAAATTGCTTCCCTTGAGGTAAGAACTGTTAACATAGAGGAAAACTGAAAACTAGTGTAAGATATTATCTAAGAATAAACGATAAGCAAATAGACACTTAATTACTTCAATGTCATTAAGACACAAAGAATTTGTTTCAGTCCTGAAACCAAATTATTCTGAGAAGGGGTTGCTAATTGTGAGCAAGCACAGCTTACCTTCTCAAGGCGTTTTTGTTCTACTGCACTTTTTGTGAAGGCATTTAAATATACAATTTTAATCTAGCAAACAGAAATGTTACATTTATATGAAATGCAGTTAATGATGGAAATACTGCTGAAAATTGGAGATCTATGTTGAATGCAACATTACAGATATACCTTCCAGGACATAAAGAATATACCATCAAAAGGAAGGCATTAATGTTTCTTCATCCTTCATGTTTGGTTCCTTTGTCTCCTATGCCCTACCACATGTCTCCTGTAATTGTTTTAACTGATCCAAACTAACCTTCTAAGTTGTTGCATCAATGAAAATCCACGTTAGGCGTATAACTAGCACATGTGCAGTCTCCAGGAAAGTGGCATTTATTTAAAAGAATAAGATGCTATTTGATATAGACCTTCTAAGGTTCAGTTATATATTTCTTTACTCTTGTGCAAGTAAGCATCCATGCCTTATTTTAGCCTTGAACCTTAAAAGTTCCCTCATGTGCAAATCTTACTTACTTCCTACTTTTTAAATTTTTAATTATCCTTCATCCCTTGGTATTATCATTAAAGCAGACCATTGAAAACTTTCCTTAAAATTATTTGTGTTCATTCTAAGAATATATAGTTGAAGTAGTGGGATTTTTCTATGCTATCATAGCTCCCCAGGCACACATAATCAAAAAATATAGGTTTTTCATAAGCAACTTGAGAACTGGAAAGGAAAATAGTACACAACAATAATTAATGTTTCTTTCCTCCTCTTTGCTTCCTACTAGATTAGCAAAATAAGGTGGACAAAGTTGATTTGGATTATAAACTTTCCTCTTCCTGTTCTTCACAGCATGTCCTCTGTGATATTTTTCTATTGCCTTTCTGAAGTAAAGGAAATGTTCTGGCTTATGTCTCACAAGGGATATTTCAACATCTGCAACCTCTGGAAGACTAAACTAACCAATATCATCATCTACCTAGGTTGTTTTGGCATACTTAACTGCTGCTATAGCTTAAAGGATCTATAATTTCTATTCTCACAATTTTATCTGTTAATTATGGTGTATATAGATCCAGATTATACTCTACTTTTTTTTCAAACCCTTTAATTCTCTCGTGTTTTTTCCCTCAGAGGAAGAGTACAGAGTGGATAAAATGTATTACCTTCTACCTCTCCCTGCAAACACTGTGCCTCTTGTGTTAGACAAGAAGTTCCAATTCTGTATTAAATTTATTTGAAAGGTGTATTCTAACCTCTAACATGTAGATAGGTAGTGAAGAATCCTATATTGGGAATCTCTAACTAAAGTAGGAAGGAGGAAGTAGAAATCCTGGCCATAATTTCTGGTCAACATGATCACATTTACAGCTGAAAATATTCTAATTCATTCAAAAATGGTCTCTGATAAAAAGCCACAGTAACTAAAAAAGCCTTGTTGGAAGGATTCTGTTTTAGATCTATATTTAGCAAATCTGATGCCAGTATTCATTATATTGACAGTGTTCTGCTCAGCCTCATACAAACAAGCACTTTCATTTTTATCTGCTTTTAATCAACTAATTTATTTTAACCTTTTAACATTTTTTAATATTGAAAATTAATATTTCAACATTAATGTGAAATATCTTTGACTTGATCTATTATGTGCTCATTTCTGTGCAGTATCAGATGGAAGGACAGTTTTCAGTCAATTAACATTCATCTTCTGACAATGTTTGTACCAGCAGTTTAGTACTACAAACTTTAATTACCACTGCTTTTACTTTGAATCTGTCTACACATCAGTAAGAACAACATACATTCTATTCACATCTCACATCTATCAGTGCTGTGTAGAGAAATGTTTGGTTAGTTGGTTGTTTCTTTTTTGGAAAGGGACCATTTTCAGTAAACTCACTAGCAAAAGCCTATGCTGACTATTTCACTTAGTCTCATCAAGAATAATTGTTTCCTTTGTCTACCCAAATCTCAAGACATCCTAAGAAGCAGGCTAGCATGTCACTTAGAGATTCATTTTTCCTAACCTGCCGTATTTTCTTAGGATCTTGTACCTGGTAAAGCTATATTGTAATACAAAACCTTTGAAATTGACAGGGCCCTGAATGTTCCAGTGGACTCTACAGTCTGTCCCCTTCACCTTCCCACGGGACGGGGCTGCCACGACCCTTGTCTGAGCTGCAGTGCACTGATTCAGCCTCAGATATCTCCTCTCTCACTTGAACACAAATAGAGGTTAAGCTAACCCTGTTCATAAGCCAGAGCTTAGAGCCCATGGCATACTCAAAAAACATCTGATATTCTCTTTGTTCATTATTTATATCTCCTAGATAAAATGGGGAAAAACCGTGGTGAATTCTTTAACATCTTCAATATCTGCAACTAGATTTCAATACACATTAAAATACCCATAAACAGTGTCAAATATGAAAGAAACATTCAATCTAAAATCTTCCGTGTTGTAGTGAGAAAATAATAAAGGGCATATAAGAACAGTTTGTACCATCAGATGCTCCAATCACAAACCCATGCTGTTAGTTTCAGAGAGCTTGAAGTGCCCTCCAGCATAACACAAAAGACAGAAGAATAGAAAATGCAGTTGGTTCAGTATTGATCTTAATAGGAAGTCATAATCCTTTATACTTAGTGGGAAAATTAATCACATGAAAGTATCAGACAGACAAAAGTAAGTTTCTGAGTAAAGTAGTGACAGGGAAAGGTTGTGAGTTTTAGTGCAAAATTTGTTAAAGCCCCCACAATTCCCCCCTAAAAAGCTCGAAAAACACTTCCGTTCCAATATTTCTAGGGGACGTGTGGGATTTTATCAAAGTGTAAAGACGCTGACACTTTTATCCTCAGAGGACCTGTTTCCTTGCGAGGAAGGATTTCCTGCCTGTGTCACAACCTTTTTCAGAAAAATTTTCACTTTTTCAGGAGCTGTATCCGTAGCTTTACATGAAAAGGTCTGACATATGTCATCTACATTTCTGTAGACTTCATGGCTTGGAAAAGACTAATTAAAGGTCAGTATTTGTTATAACAGATCAGTCTGGCAGGAAATGAATGGCCATGATATAATTCTTTTAGTAGAATTCCCTATAACTACAAATGAGAGCCAGATGCCGTCCTGATAGAGAGCTGTCACTGTGTTACCTCGTGCAGGAAAGATTATGTTACAGCCAATGCAAACACCTGGGAGTCCTCCCATCCTTTCCTCTGTTAAAGGTCTACTACAGATTTAAATATATAATATCTGGCCAAAGCATGGAAAAATTAATTGGACAGTATACTAAATGTATTAGTGAAGAAAGAAAGCTATAATTTCTGGAAAAAAAAATTAAGAGAACAGCATTTTAATTAACAACTCTAAATGAGTACATGAAAGACACTAATGTGTGCAGTGCAGTGGTTTACCAGAAAACACTGATCTTACAAGTGTGCTAAAAGAATAGGGCATTATAGATACTCCAGGGGGGAAAAAAAAGAGAACTAAATATTGTATACTAGTACTAAATATGCTATATTCTAAAACTATATCAGGGGCAACAAATCTTTTCAAAGAATCATAGAATGTGCTGAGTTGGAAGGGACCCATCAGGATCATCGAGTCTAACTCCTGGCCCCTCACTGACATCCCAAGAGTCACACCATGTGCCTGAGAGCATTGTCCAGACACTCCTTGAACTCTGTCAGGCTTGGTGCTGTGACCGCTTCCCTGGGGAGCCTGTTGCAGTGCCCAACCTCCCTCTGGGTGAAGAACCTTTTCGTGATATCCAATCTCAACCTCCCTTGACCCAGCTTCAGGCCATTCCCTCGGGCCCTGTCACTGTCACCACAGAGAAGAGATCAGTGCCTGCCCCTCCTGTGCCCCTCACAAGGAAGTTGTAACTGCAATGAGGTCTCTCCTCAGTCTCCCCCAGGCTGAACAGCCCAAGTGACCTCAGCCACTCCCCATAAGGCCCCTCCGGACTCTTCACCATCTTTGTGGCCCTCCTTTGGACACTCTTTAACAGTTTAATATCTTTTTTATATTGCGGTGCCCAAAACTGCACACAGGACTTGAGCTGAGGCCTCTCCAGAGCAGAACAGAGTGAGACAATCCCCTCCCTTTCCTGGCCGGCAGTGCTGTGCCTGATGTGGCGCATGACTGGCATGTAAACACAGGCACAGAGTAGGAATAAATATGCAATCGAAAGGTCTCACATGTTGGAGAAAAATATAATTTTGCTTGTAACTAGTTTCTTCAAAGTCAAATATACCTTGAGAGTTCTACATTAAATGATACAATGTCCACAAGCTTTCCAAGGGAACATATGTTTCTCCATTCTTGAATCACCTCTTGTTTTGCTCCAACCTTGAATAATCTGAGGAAGTGCAACCTCACTTTACTGCCTGTGAAAATCATGACAGAAGTCCTCTTGCAGCACATATTTGGGCACATGCAGGAGATGTTAGTGACTTAGAGCAGACAGCATGGATTTACCAAGGAAAGATTATACCTGCTTGATGTAATTGCTATCTATGGTAAAGTTCTGTGGTTGGGGCAGAGCATGGATATTGCTTACCTTGAGTGTAGCAAGGCTTTTGACACTAGGTACCACAATATTCTTGCATCCAAGTCAGGATACTCTGTATGTGTGATCTGGGTGAATAAAAAACAATTTCTATGGTTGGATCAGGCAGTTGTGGCTATTGGCTTGTTCTCTGCCTGGAGGCTGGGAAGAAGGAACTGGAGCACTGCAGGAGCATATCCTGAGATCTGTCCTACTTAATGATTTTGTCAATAATCTGGAAGTGGCAACAGAGGGCACGCTCATGAACCTTGCACGTGACATCTACGTGGAAGGAGTAGTTGATATGTTCAAAGGTAGATTGTCTATTGAAGGGACACAGAAAAACTGAAGGAATGGTCCAAAAGGAACCTTATGAAAATCAAGAAGAATAAATACCAAATCCTACACCTGAGACTATATGGACTGGGGACTATCTGCCTGGCTGGAGTGCTACTATGGAAGAAAAAGGCCCTGGGCTTTATGTCGGACAGTGAGTAGGCATGAGACAGCACTGAGCCTCATAGCTGCCCCTGCTTTCAGCAGACAGTTAAGCAGAAAATCTCCTGAGGTTTCCTCCAGTCTGAACTATCCTGTTATCCTTCAATGGTGAAATGAATTTTATCTGCAAAATAACTCCAAGGAACACATGACCTCTTTATTCTGCTTTCACACAAAAGTGAGAACTGTGGCTAGGGATATCTCCCCTGTCTGAACTTGTGACATCATTGCATTTTCACAGCATTTTAGAGCAGTTACTAGTATATTTTCATAGTGTTCAGGAGATCCATGAATATCCCAGACGTAGGAATAATCTTGGGATGGTATTTGGGGTCTGAAAATAACAGCAAATTTAAAGAGGAAGTTTATTGTCTACCACCATCACAGCAAGGAACAAAAAAACACAACTGAAAGCACTGCGAGAATGTCCAGCACTTTGGGCAGGTTGAGTTGCATTATTTTAGATAAAGCATTTTCTTTTTTAATTATATGCAGATTTAGCATATATTTTTCACTCTCAAATATTTTTTTGATGTAAAACATTCTGATTGATCAAATCATCATGGTCTTTTCTAGAAAAGCAAGTAAGAGTAACACAGGAATAACTCATAGACTAGGTAAGAGGATAGTTATGTGGAAAATACATGTTCAAGTTTCTGCTCAGGTCTTCTCTATGGGAGACAAATACATGAAAATTATATAGATGTCCAGAAATGCATAAAGGAAAATACTGACTCTTTTTCCAGGATAAATTTTTTTTTCTTAGAAAAAAAACCTAGGGATTTTTTTGCCCGTGAAAATTTTAATCAAAAGTATTATTTTCTTCCACAGAAAATACATGTCAGAAACTCTCATTATTTTTATATTCAGGATTTTCAAAAACATCCTGCTGTTAAGTCTCTATAGAAAAATAAATCTGTTGAGCACTATATCTCTAGGAGTTTTGTTTTACTTAGAAAACAATTCATTGTATCTGAGAAAATGTGATTTACATGAATGAATTTTATTGGGGTTTTTTTCTGAACCATTCAGTAGCAGATGTGATCTCTCTTTCCTGTTGGTCATAAAATTCAGAGCATTTTATTTTGCATAAAAATAATGTTTAGTTGTTTTCTCATTGAACACAAGAGTCAACGCTATTAACAGAAACTCCTTTGAGGACACCACTCCACTGCCTTCAGTTTGTAGCTACAAAGAAGCATCCATTCTGACTAGTCTTCTGGAAATTGATTTAGGCTTCTGACTAGTCTTCTGGAAATTGATTTAGGCTTAGTGGTGTCATGGCTTGGGATGTTTGATTTTGTTGGTTTGGGGGTTTTTTTTTCTCTTGTCAATAGCTCTTCAGTACCACTCCTGCTTTCTCAATGTAAAGTAACACAGCTTAAAAGAAGTATTTTAACATTCTGTATTTAACTTTCCCATCATTTGTACTTGTTTACACTAGGTTTATGTTTTGAATATCTTTTCTGAATTACAAGTGGTTCCAGTGAGAAAAATGGTGTGAGATAGCTGTGAAGTTTTCCACCTCCATCATCAGCTGTATTTGTACTTGACACGGATATTTTTCTGTCCTGATAGCTCCTTGCCTGGCATTCTGAGATTTGCGAGTTCACGGGCATTCTGGGGATAGTGACATACATATAACAATGTTAAATTATCCTGTTTTTCAGATTAATCAAAGCATTTTGAGACAGTCAGATCTAGAGTTTTATATCAGTATAAATTTTGAGCATTTTCAGTATAACAGGCTGCCAATCATTAAATTTTGCAAACAAATGCTATTCAACAGCCTAATTCTTCACAGTTGCAGTACTTCTTAGGGCTTGTTTGTTCTAAATTATGCTGCAGTTTGTTTAATTATGAGGAATCCGTCACTGTTGTTCCTTATTGAAGAGAGCAAATCTGGAATGTCATCTGATTTTTCTGTCAGTGGTACAAATATTTTTCTTTTTTAAAATTGTTTGTTGGCTAGTAAGTAAATGCTGACAGGCATGCTGTGACATAGCTTTGTAAGAACAGGCTGATAACCTGAAGGAATTTAGTTTCTTTAATTAAGAATTATATCTGTTTAGATCCCGAGTCCCATCTGTTTCTGTCCACACACTATTATCACACAGCTCCTGAACACCCTACTTACCCTAGCTGCCTGACATACTGGGACAGACATCAAGTTGTGGATACGTGTGTGGCGGCAGCTCTCGCAAGGAGCTCCAGATGGCAACACCCAAAGGCTATCAGAGATCACAGAATATTCTGAGTTGAAAGGGACCCACAGGGATCATCAAGTCCTACTCTTAAGTGAATGGGCTGTAGGGGGTTGAACCCACAACCTTGGTGTTACCAGTACCACACCACCCGGCACTCTGTGGTTTGGTAACAGGGAGTTGCTTAAGACGCAAGTAGATTCCCCTATGTATAAATCATGGAGGCCTTTTGAGGTGGGTTGCTTGTTCTTTTCACTGGGATTTGTCCACCTCCAGTCTGTTGAAAAATATGAATGTTAATTGTAACACTAATGGATTTTGGGAAGAATTTACTGCTGTTTTTTGTGTTCACTACAATTAATTAGCTTTGAAACTGAGTAAGATGGAGAACTAATCTGTAAACACCGTCAGGGTATCTGAAAGATGTGAAGAATAGGGACCTATTAATACTTCAGAGAACAACTGACATACCTTTGGCTTAAATAATGAAAATCTGTAAGGAATATGAGACACTTTTTTTTTTTTGTCAGTTCAGTTTAAAATAGGCTGTCCCAACCCAGCAATGAACAGACATTCTTAAATATGAGACCAGAGATAACAGAACTGTTTTGCCTAGTAGGCAAGTATAAGTTCTAGAAAATGTTAAAAAAGGAACTGCAACGCTATAGTGAGGCACAGAAGGAAGGCCAGTGTTTAGAATTATGAAAAATGTTCTTAGTTAGCTCATGACAGACTGATCTCCAGTCTCCTGCTGAAAATGCCCCAGTAGAACATAAAGGCCAGTATTTGTGATGGTAGGGAAATGTAAGTAGTATAGGAAACATTGAAAATGTTGTCTAATATACTTCATAAGACTGCAAAATATATATTGTGTAATTCCAGAGGCCAACTCCTAGTAGTGATACTTTCTAGCTTTTGTTTTATAAAGCAGGACATATTTATGATTTAGTTTTGAGTGCTACTGTAATTAAGCAAGATTTAATACAGAAGGTACTAATATGGTTTTAAAGTTTATTGCTTTTTGTGAAGCCACAGAGATTTTAAAGGTTACTTGTATGATTTAAATGTAGTGGGGTTTTTTTATTTGTTGTTTGGTTGGTTGGTTTGGTTGTGGGAGTTTTTTAGTGTCTTTCCATCATAAAGTAGGTGTCTCTGCCCTAAATGTCTTTCAGAAACTTTATCTCTAAACTCAGATAACTATGAACAAAAGTAGAATTATAGCTTTGGGAAGCAAAATTTTAGAATATAGGAAGGCAGCATAAACTGAGATAATAAACAATTTAAAATTATTTTCCATCAAAAAATATATATTTAATTTCTGAAATGATTAAATGTAATAAGAATTAAGAAATAAGATTGCCAGATTACTTGCAGAACAAAAATACTACTATTCCATAGATTTGTTGCAACATATTTGGTAGTAGAGTTCCTACAACAACTTCTATCATTATTTGTTAGGAATTATTCCCTAAAATTAGGCCACCTGGAGGTACAATCTTCGTTTAAGTTTTATTCCCATATCTTAACTTTTTCCCTTCCAGTTCCACTTTGTTTTGTTTTCTGAATTTTATAATTCATTATTTTTTTTGTATTGTTGTTGTATTTTAAAAAATGATGCAACAAACACATTATTAGGCCCTTTTTGTTCAAATTCAAAGTTTAAAGAATAATTTTAGATTTTCCAAGATTAATTTTAGATTTTAATTTTCCAAGTTCATACGTTAGGTTTAAAACTATTATTATTATTATCGTCATCATCATTAATATCACCATCATCTTTATCATCATATAGACTGATTTCTGTCACAAGTGTCTTTATTAATGTGACATGTGTCACAGGTTTACCAATGCCTCAAAAAGAAACACAGTTCTATAACTATTCACCTTTTATTATGCAACATATATTCAATTATTATTATACATGGAAGAAAGAGAAGATGCCAGTGAAAGACTTCATGAGTACCCAAGAGTGACTTTTTTTTTCTGTCATGAATATAAGGATTCACACATTTTTTTCTTTGAAAGGTGAAAAAAAGAAGGTCTTTAGTCAGGCTTTCTGACTTCTAAGACAAAATTCACTACTACATTAACACATAGAAAAGGACATTGTTATGTGCAGTGGTTTCTGGGTTTTTTTTATGTAGTGTTCTTGGTTTTTTCATTGTAGAAGAGGTAAAATGCCCAAGTCAGATAACAAATCAGATAACTTTACAATAAGGTCTGAGTGTTTTTAATATAAGTCTGTTCAGTTCTTTTACTTTGGAGATGAAATCTGAAATTAGTATAACTCCTGTCAGGTCTAAGACAACCTGTGTGGGATAGAACAATAATCACAGACTTCAGATTAGAGAAAGGGGTATTCAATTTTGTTGTCCCACAGTGGCAAAATTAATTCAATTGCACCAGTCAGCACTCTTAAGAATCCCATAGCTAATGAGTGTTTGCTTTGGATGTTCAGCCTCCATCCTCAAGGATAATTTATGTATTTTACGAGGGAATGGGAAGACTTTGTGAGCCTTACTAAAGACCTTTGAGCTCATCTCTTGACATTTTTACCAGTGTGTATGACAGCATGTGGGAAAAACTTCAGGCAGAATTTATGCATGAAAAGACAGATCACCTAAAATATACACTAACATTACTTGAGATATTTAGTGAAGAGATTAAAAAGTATTTTATTGCTTTGTTTTTCTCATTTTCTTTTTTGCAATCATTATTATTTTATTTGTCTATTGTCTAGGCAAATATTTCAGTACATCCCTGGAGTTCACATCCAACTTGATGCTTTCCTGCTCTAGACTTTAAGCTTCCCAGCAGTTACTTTAAGATGCTTCCTACTAAGGAACTGAGGAAAAATAATTGGGGTAATCAGACATTTTTTATCTTGTAACTCAATTACTCTTTATCATTATGGTTTCTCCAGGTCTTTCACCTAATCACTAACTGATCATTTTTTAATTCCTTCTCTTCCTCATACTTTCTCTACAGTCTTCATTTACCCATATTATTTAAAAAAACTTGATAATTTTGCAATCATTTGCATTTGCATCCTTGTAGAAATTAACTCTCCTCAGCATTTTCATAAGAATTCCCTCCAATGCACACATGTTTTTCTTTTTTTCCCACATTTTCTTCTTTATTTTCACAGAAACACAAGATTGCTCTCTTTTTCCATCACGTATTTGTACCCCTTCTTCCAATTGCCCTATCTGGGGTCATCCCAGACATACTATTGCTTACTTGTTTTTTCCATGCTCACAATTTGTTTCCTGCTTTTGATACAGGCGTGGTACGACACTTGGTGTCTCCACAAATGCTGTGTTTTATCTCTTGTTTTTACTGCGTACACCTAAAGGCAGATGAGAGGAGAAGCACCAATTACCAGTCTATTTTGTATCATGCAGTTACGGGAAGCCCATTCAGCTGCTGATGCTGCACACAGGCAAAGGAGGAAGTGTTATGACATCTTCCCAAAGGCATTTAAGAGTCACCTAGGAACAGAAGAGGAGAGGACACACAACTGAACTAAAAGCTTAAGAACTGAGTTTGCTTCCCAAAAATGTTGTCAAGAAATGATTTGTGGGGAGCAATGAGCAGAAATTTCAAAGTGAATAGCTCACAGTTGAATTCAGTCTTCTGGTTTCTCTTACTGCTTGCAGCCTTTTATCTTATAATGTGAAGCTATTGCTTGCTGAATTTTTAATTGTTGTTCAACTTGTTCTCAATATATTGTAGCATATTTCATTGTGTTCAAGTGAGATGTGATTTGTGCTACAATAGTTATGATCACTTTTCAGTGTTAATTGTAGGTATTCAGAATATGAACAAACCAAAGAAGACATGAGCTTTAATACTCTTGCCATCACACAGGTTTAAGAAAATTCATATTTAGGCACAATAGAGGAATGTTGAAGACTTTCTTCTCATGCAAAAACATTTTGATCACTGTGTAATGACTAGATCACTGTATGACTCATTGGTTAGGTAAATTGTACACCTATATTCACTTAGAAATTGTAGGTCTGCATATACGATATTAGATACAAAGACTAAGATTCATATCAGCTAGGTTCAGCTTTGCAAAGAAGGTAAGGGGATAGTCTGAACTCCTCGTCCAAGTTATGTCTATCATGAATGGAGAGAAGAAGCAGATGATTTATCCCAAAGATGTTAGGCATCTACCTTACCACAGAATCAACGGCTCTCTGAAAACTTCATTTCCATTAAAGGAAGTCTAAATAAAAGCTTGCATTTAAAGCATGAACTCCTGTTCAGCTCTTTTAATTCTGTTTCAGGTGACCCACTTCTTATACAGCAGAGAATTGGCCTATATAACTTAATTGTTTATGAACACTTCAGAAGATTTACATCAATGTTTTTACAGTACTAACTTCAAACTTATCAGAGATTTCACACATCAAAGGTCCTATGATTTCCTGAAAAATAAGGAGTGCTGAGGAAGAAGTGTTAAAAGTAGACACAGTCTGTTCAGGAAAGAATATGTTGGCTCAGACACTGCAGATTATCCATATTAAGGTCAGATTTATTTTGCCATCCAAACTAAAATTGTTCTGGAATAGAAATGATTCCTTAGGCTACAGAGGCATTTCTGGAGTGAGCTTGATTGGTTCTTTTCAGGATTTTTATTTTGTTTTATTTTATCTTTGTTTTTGTTTAAACTTTTTGTGAACTAAACCAGAAGATTTAATGGTTTCTACCTAATTGATGGAAGATCTAGCTGATAAACAGTTACTTAGCTGTAGATTTAAATCAAGAGAGAACACTGAAAAATCAGAATAGGAGATTCAGCAGTGATATGTAGCTTCAAAAAATTCCAAAAGGCTCTTCTAAAACTGATCACAAATAACATTTTCTTTGATTTTCTTTCGTTAACCTGCTGGTATACTGCTTGTGGAAATAGTGGAGTCCTGTCATACCCCTATAAAGATTGCAGCAATGTAGGCAGTCTGAAATGACTTAAATCTAGAACAATGATAGGGGGATGTATATAGCAAGGAATATTTTGTTTTTAAATCTAGTTACACGGTTTGTGGTTAACAATATGTATTCTCATATTCTCAAAGAAATATGTGAGCAATATAAAGTAAAATTTAAATAGTGAACAAATTATAATTGGTATTTGAATTCAGTACATGCACAAGCATAATATATAACTATCAAAACCAATGTTTTCTAATTACCCAGGAGTCCAGAGTGGACTGTTTACTTAATTTATTTTTAATCACTTTATTTTGGATTTTCTCAGCTGTATATGCAAATGACATACACAATGTCACCTCTGTTATAGATGTGGGTGAAAGAAGGAAAACTATTAATTGATCTTTGGGCACAATTGATTCCCCCAAAGCAGTAGGCCTTAATTTGAGTCTATACAGATAAATAAAATGAAACTACACATCGTTCTCAGGCCTGATGTTTTCACACACAGAAGGAAATAATAAAAAACAAGTTGAATTATTTTAATTATGGTTATACAATTCTGAAATAAATGGAGAACCTGGAATTTGATTAAAGAAAAGATACAAATAGGCTGCATATATTTAAAATAAGAAAAAATCTACAATGACAAAAAAATCTCCTTTCTAAAATGTTATAATAGGAACAGATAATTGTAGATAAAACTTCTTGCCAGCATTTAACACACTCATATTATCAGAAAAGGAAGAATTAATCAGCTTTGTGATTTTGGAAATAACTACCCAAATACAGAAAAAGTAGTTTATGTAAATATAATAAATATATTTCTTCTAGAAACTCTGTGGATTTTCCAAGGGAAAACCTGCTTCATTTTTTTTTAATATTAAAAGAAAAAATCTAACTCCTTTTTCTGCCTTTCCTGTTGCTTCACTTAGGAATATGTTTTCTCTTCAGTTTGCACTACACAGAGCCTAATTGATCCTGAATTTCGTTGTGGTACAGTGCTGTTCCTTGCAGACAGCACTGTTAAATTTTTTTTCCATTGAATATGTATTGGAAAGAGACTGCATAAATCAAGACAACTCACTGGATCATGAGTTCTTGTGGTGAAAAAATGAGTTATGATGAAGAATATGATAATCAATTACTTTTCTTATTGTAATGTAAACATAATTAAAAAAACCCCTCAATATAAGTAGAAATGTCACATTCAGATAATTTTCTTATTTTGGAACACACTTAGGTGTGTTCAGTTAGAATGAAATTACATAATGGCTTTAATGCTAACTATGAATTATCTCAAGAATAATTACTTCATTACAGCTCTGTATCTATTTGGTTTTTTTCTTCCCCCAAGCATTTCCTTTTTAAAAGCTTAAAATAATAATTTTAAAATGGTATAATGATTATGAATTGTTAATATATTTCAGCTGAATATAGCCTCACAGAGGGTAGTTACAGCAAGCTAACCTAAATAATGCAGAAATATATTTATTAAGCTGTGATGAGAAGGTTCAGGTAAGCCAATCTTAATAATGTCTGTTTTCATCATTGACAAGATTTTAAAATTGTAAGTAAACATTCAAAACCTGCCCAAATTCTTATAATATTTAACTGTCTTCATACATATTTCAGCTCAAGTGAAACACTTTTTTAAAAAGAAAAATTGTGTAACCTACAACTTTACTAGATTTAATATTTCACTGTTAAGAAACAGAAAAGCTACGTAGTAAACTTCCAATTACTTAACATAGTTTTGAGCATATCAGCTGGGCTTACGTTGAAATGTATTAAGAAATATGTCAGAAATAAGAAAATGATATATACAATCAGATGGAGAAATCCTGCTAATAGGGTCCTGAGGTTTATAGTAGTTAGAAAATTTTATAACCTTTGAGCAGACTGGAACTGCAAGAAAAAGGACATGGCAGCACAGGGGTTGCAAAAAACTCTGTCATTTTACCTATCGGTACCAAACCATAGTCTGTAGATCACATTCAGCAGCACTTGAAACACTTCAGGAGAATGGACTAAAACTAGCTTAATTGATATCAATTCTGAAATGACTGTGATTTTGCAAATGAGGGAAGAGACTAATCTGAATTGTATTTTATACATATAAATGCATGTAGGTGTGTTTGTGCATTTCTATGTGAATGTGCGCGTTTATGTGTATGAATGTGTCTGGTCAGAGGGAAATAGGACAGGTTAAGAACCATGAATTCATCTCTGAACTGTCCTGTGCATTGTGTCTTTAGATTGTCTGTAATAAAGGAGATACTTTAATTTAGACAGTCTGCAGGGCTGAATAAGATTTTTTTTTCTTTTTCTTTTAATTAGAATATTATGGCCTTACTACTAGGAACAAAAACCCAACAAATTGAGGATTTTCAGATATCTCAGTATGCTTGTTGACTTCCTTGATTTCAAGACAAATTGATATAAGGTGTTCCTTGATACAGACCTTATTTAAGGCAGATTGTACCACTATAATAGTTTTCCTTTTTTTTCTCATTTACAAAAATAAAAAAAAAACCTAGATAATACTTTATTGCCTGCAGTAAATAAATATATTAAAGAGTACAGATATCAAGATAACCATTAAGTAAGAAGCTGATGGAATTTATCCCCTCAGACAAATTAAGGTGTTTTTTAAGCTGAAAAACATCACATGATTACAAACAACTTCTCTTTGGAATGAAAAGTCAGGCTGTTCCATGTTCTGTCAAAGTTATGGTATGGCAAACGGCTGATCATGTAATAAATGAGGATGTTTTGGAATCATTCTCAATACAGAAAAAACAAAGATAGCAGAGAAAAACTATTTCTAAACATGCTAGACTCTTATGCAAGCAGGCAGAAATGGAAAAATAGAAAGCTAAGAGAACTATACATCACTATATATAAGAATTCCATATGACCTAAACTAGTGCTGGTATCTGAATATTTTTACGTGAAGCCCATTGCAGGAAATATGTTTCATTGAGTATTTTGAACTCAGATAGCTGAGTGCAACAATTAAGTTAGTCTTGAACATGTAGAAAAGGCATGAGGCCAATTCTAGAACATTTTGGTGGAAAAGTAATTAAGTTATATATCTTCCTTTCTTGAAATGTTTTCTGTCTCATTTTTTAATTATTAGATGTCACACAACTAGAAAGCCAGAAAGGTGACAATTGAATGCAAAGTGTAGAATGTACAATTGGACTATTTTAAAATGAGAAATTAGTAAGAATAATGATCTGCTTTGTACTCATTTTCTTATTTGTATGCAGTAATACGTATTTAAAGACACAAAATTTAGTCTTGGCTAATTTAAATGCTTTGAATTGTACACCATTTTCTTTTAAAAGAGAAGAAAATTCTCAGACTCATCTTCAAATGGAAGAAAAAGAGTACTTGAACATTATAGACATTTCCTATAATATCTGGTTTACACAGAACACTGACTTTTGTTTCATCTTTTGAAAAAAAGCAACAATTTCACTAGAATTTTGTCACATCTTTATATTATCAGTTACATTTCTGTACAGCAATAAACTTTTGTGGATTAACCTGTTGCCACACATAATGGTATGGATACATGTCAGTGACAATATGTTTTATTTTACTGGAAAGACCACAGCTTTTTCCACAGAAATACAATGTCTCTGTCAGTGAGCATGGTAGTTGTCATTTACCTTACCTGGTGTCCACTTCTAAGAAACCAAAGGGACCTTGACAGGCCTGAGAATTGGCCCCCTTTGAACCTCATGAAGTTCAACAAGTCCAATTGCAAAGTTCTGGGCTTGAGCAGGGATAATCTGCGAAATCAGTACAGACTAGGGGATGAATTAACCATATGGAGCATTTTCAGATATCAGTAGACAAAAAATTAGGTATGAGCCAACTGTATCCTGGGCTGCATCAAAAGAAGTGTGACCAGCAGACTGATGGAGGTAATTCTGTCCCTGTGCTTCACTCGAGAGAACCCATCTGGAGTACTCCATCCAGGCCTGAACATAAGAAGGATGTTTATCTGTTAGAGTGGGTTCAGAGGAGGGCCACACACAAAAAATCAGGGAGTTACAAACAACTGTCTTATGAAGAAAGGCTGAGAGTTGCGGTTGTAAGAAAAAAAAAGCTCAGGAATGTTTTATAGCAGACTTTCTGTACCTAAAGGGGGATTACGAGAAAGATGGGAACTTTCTACTGAGGCCTGGAGTGATAGGGCAAGGTTTTAAACTAAAAGAGGTAGATTTATATTACACATAAAAATAACATTCTTTAGTGTGAAAGAGGTGAGGCACTGGAACAAGTTGTCCAGAAATGTTGTTGATGCTCCATGCCAGGAAGTGTTCAAAGTCAGGTTAGAAAGAACTCTGAGCATCCTCTTCTAGTGGAAGGTGCCCCTGCCATGGCAGGGGGATTTGTCAAGATAATGTCCTTTGGAGGGTATTTCAATCCAAAACAATCTGTCACTTTAGCTTTAGCATTCCCTATGCCATAACAGGCATTCTTCTTATTATTTTCTATAACATTTTGTTCTAAAAGCAGATATATTGTATTACCCAAATCACTGTGCTGGGCAGTAACTGCAAATTCACATGATATTTTTTAAACATGCACAGATGTTCCCTGGCTTGTGTATCTTTGCTGCACCTCTCTTGCTAGAATAGCTTATATCATAGGTTGTCTTTTGGTTTTGAGATAGAATACAATAAGTCCAAGCCAGCTGATCTCTGGATTTATGAGTGTCAATACTTGTTTTCAATCCCCTGCTAAACTTACTTATCATAAATGTGACATTCTGGGTTAAAAACTTCATTGTAGGGTTGTTTTTTTTTTTAATTCTATTATTTAGTTTCTCATATGGTATATTTACAAATAAAATTAGTGTGTGTCTTCAACCTACTAGTTATATTCTATCTTATTGCTCCCTTGCTGACAGCTGCAGCAAGCCTGGCAAGCAATTATAGAGTACCTTTAATGAAAATAATTATCAGAATTTGTAGACATGCAATATCTGGTGGGGCAGCAGCATGAATGCTCATTCTGGGATTCCCTGGCATATGCAGTGTCTGCTACTTCTAAACTGTATTGAGTAGTTAAAAAAAAAAAAAGCTCATTTTGCATATATTCAATAAATATTTTTGTTTAATTTTCTTAAATATATGTATTCACCTGCATTGATTCTGCCTTGTACCAACTTATAGATTCACTTCTCTCTCAGACTGACTTTTTTTCCTAGGGTTTCAAGAACGATACAGAACTTTCTCTTGTAATATTTATTTTAGCCTGAGATCTGGATTAGGAGTAAGTACAATGGAGTCAGAGAGCTATACCTCTTTGTGCACCCAGAAGATGTGCTGCTCTGGCAATTGTTCAAGGTTATATAGTAAATTAGGTTACTTTTTATAATCACTCTCATCTTTGCCAGCTTATTGCTGCAGAAATTAGAAAGTCAATAATGAATGAGGCACCAAATTATGAGAAGAGAAAAGCTATTGTGGCAACACTGGAAATTCCAACAGGCATGACTTGTATATAAAGAATCATACACACACATTTCTCACACAGAACTTTTTGCTCATAGGCTCTCAAGCTGATTCGTACAGGTTAACGAAATCCAAACCATTCCAATATTATGAGGCCACTTCTACATGTTCATAGCATTTAATGCAATATATTAATAGTATGCAATATTATATTGCTCTGTGTCCTATACAATGGCGCCTGCAACTTTTAGATGTCTAACAAGGTAGGCTTCAAGGTGACCAGAAACAGCATAGCTTTCTTTCACAAAAAAATCCTATTTACAGAAAATATCAATTTTTTACATTTCATACTTTAGATTTTTATTGTAGGAAAACCTGTGAAAACTTGTTACAGCCTGAGGTTTGCAAGTTTGAAAAAATTGTATCCATTCTGTAGGTTTTGTATGCCACACTTCCTAGCTTTATAAAATTGTGATTTTTTTCAAGCAAAATATTTCAAATCTGGTTCAATTGAATTGTGTTTACTAATTGTCTTACAGAGGTAATGAAATCCTGGCCTTCAGGATTAGCAAAAATCATATTCAGTGCTGAATGATGAAATCATATGTTGCCCACTTATTATTTTGGAGAGGTTGAAGGTGTTTATTCAAATGTAATTGATTTTTAGTGGCCTCAAAGGAAATGTCAGCAAAACTCACGTTGATCTCTTTTTCACTCATATTAGATTTTAGCTGTAAAACACCTCATTTAAAGAATATTTTTTAGCTGAATAGCTGTGGTAGTCCAGACATTAACAAGACTGAAAACTTTCTAGATACAGGATAAAAATTCAAGCATTTTGCCTTGCTTAGTGTCATGTTGGGTTGTAACATAAATTACATAGGCTAACACTATCTTGTTAGTTTTAAATCAAATGGGGATCTCACTAAAACAATAAAATAAATAACGAAAAAGTTTGATACTACTTTCTGACACAGAGCAATGAGATCACAGTAAAGCAGGACTCTTAATCTCACATTTTTGCAATGCATGACCCCTTCCTATCTTACTCACTGTAGTAGTATCACTTGGATTTGACACCTATTTTATTTTTGTGACTGATGTTAAAAACACTTTCTGTAAAGCATACTACGTAATGTGTATTTGTAGAGCTGTGTGCAGTTTCACAATATGTTTTATCTTCCTTCACTTTGGGAATGAGGAAGTATGAACTGAGTTGTTTGCATGAGCAGAGGATTCCTCACTAGATTTGTCTTAGAATGACTGTGGTTCTGCTGAGCATTTAAGACGCGGCATTTTATGGCCAGGAAACAGTCCAGTAGTACAGCTTTCCAACATCTATGAGGCTGGCAAAATCAAAGCTCTCATTAAGTCAACTTTTTCAGTGAGGAATGAAGACATGTTGGTACTGTTCGCCTAGTCTACTTTTTTATTATAAAAGTAAAAATATAACTAAAAATATTCTGGTTTTTTTATTATAAAAATACTTGTGTTGTACATTGTCTGGATATGGACTGGTTGGTAGAACTCAGAAGTGTGGAAAATAAAATTTTAAAAAATCAGAGATTCCTGTCAGGAAACAAGAAGTCCTAAAGACATTGCTGTTAAAACAATACTGGCAACACACAACACTTTTGAGTCAAAGGAGTTCCAAACCAAGTCTGTTAGTCTCTCTGCTTCCCTCTATTTACATGAGGAATCCATCAGTAGCTGGTGACAACAGCAATATGGGTCATTGTATCTGCCATGATCTCTGTGAAAGGCCTTCAAAGCCTCTTCAAGAAAAATATTTATTTTCCACAGATTGTTTTTACATTTCATGGGTTTATTCTGTTCCTATGGAAAGTATTTATAGTTATAAATAGTTTCCTGTTTTCGAAATAGTTTCCTGGTTTTGTGTACCTTATGCATGAGAAATCTTATGTTTCTTATTGCACCTGATTGCTTCAGCAAACATTAATACAGATTTAAGTAGAGTGCATTTTGAAGGTTTTTAGAAAAAAAAAGAAGGAAAATTATTTTGATGAAAGTGAAAAAAATACATTCTATTTCATATGCTGTTGCTTTTACACCTGGCATAAGTATCTCGGAGATCAGCAAAAACAATTAGCAAGAGGTTAGCCTGGGTTCCTGACAAATAACTTTCCTTTTATCTCCTGTCAAATATTTTTCATTATTCAATGAATCAAGTAAAAAGTAGGTTGTCTAAAACTCTAATAGTCTGGCTTTTCAAGATCGTATTATAATAGATATCAGTCACTATTTTGTCCTTTTTGCATCCCTCACTATTTTGTCCTTTTTGTATCACTGTTGTACTGAACTGTTTCAATGTTAAACCATGTAATTTAGAATTGTTAAAGTTGTTTTTTTTAAGTCAAGACTGACTTAACCTGTGCATATCAAATACTACTGTCAGGAATAAGAGCTTTAGCTGACTGTCAGAGATCTATTATGAATTTGTAAATTGTTGCACAGCTCTTATACCAATAGATTAAGGCTATTACATAACATCAGTAAAATTGAATACATGAATTGTAACTGATATCTCAAGACAAGCATTTTTCTTATAAATAAGTATTAACTTGATTTTTAGGAGCGGAATTGGAAATTTCTGCACCATCGTTTTTCATCTTCATTTGTAGGCAATCGTTTAGGACACACTAGAGTTATTTTAAGGACTAATTTGACTCCATAAAAAATGGAAACCAACGTCAACAGTATCACTTTAGCATAGAAATGTTTCTGTTGTCTTCATATTTTAAGACGAAGTTGTTTTGTAAAGTCGACCTCAATTTTGACATAAAACTAGGTTTATATATGAATTACACTTGACTTTTCAGATCAGATGTAGCCTGAAGGAAAGTGGAAATAGCTGGGAACTGCAATTCTGGGATATTTATGGCCATTCTGCAATATTTACACAACAGCCACTAGCTTTTAAATCAAATGGGGATCTCACTAAAACAATAAAATAAATAACGAAAAAGTTTGATACTACTTTCTGACACAGAGCAATGAGATCACAGTAAAGCAGGACTCTTAATCTCACATTTTTGCAATGCATGACCCCTTCCTATCTTACTCACTGTAGTAGTATCACTTGGATTTGACACCTAGGCAGAAAATTCAATTCAGACACCTGACTAAAAAATAATCTCACAAAACTTTATATTTCATTATAATTATTAATTATGTAAATAATCATGTGACATTATGTAACAGTTAGACTTGATAAAGTCTCTAGCTTTATATATATACAGAGATATTTAGAGCACTATGTGTTCAGTAATTCATTTTCAACTGTATTTTTCAATAGCAAGCCTGTGTGCACTTCCTGAGGAGAAAACACATATAATCCTGTTTCTCTGGAAAATGTTTTGGGGTATTCTTCGTTTATCAATGAAGACAGTGTTTATTTGGCCCTTGATAGGAAAAAATAGGTAAAACTGGAATAATTAAGTACTTTATCTTCAGCTGTAGAAAATTTCATCTTGGATCAATTTTTTTCATACTAGCTAATAATAATAGGTTTAGCAACCCACATTAGCTTCAGGTAGGTGTTTTGGTTATTTTGAAGAGAAGGATCAAATAAACTGACATAAAAATAATTGGTAAAAAGAGAAATACGAAAATTATTTTTTACTGTCTGGAGTTCACTAGTATTGCACTGCATTATATTTCTGTTTGAATTCTAGTCAGATTCTTGATTCATTACTTCATTACTTCAGGTACAGAGTAAAGAATGAAAAAAATCCATTTGATAAAAAAGAAATGCATCATAATATTTACATCTCAAAAGAAAAAGAAACTGTAGATCCTAATTCATCTTGGAACGTTTCATATTCCAAGAAACTTTACTACCAGCTAGTCCTTTCAATCTAGTTCAAATAATTGGAATAATTAAAAACTATATTTGTGTGAGATTTTACAATATTGAACTGTAAAGCCTTAACTTTTAAGCAAGTCAATGAAAATAAATTACTATTATGGATTAAACATTTTTAATAGATTTCTATTCTATATTTAAATAAAATGTATCAAGGTAGACTGTTATATTTTGAGCCCAGTTCTAAGTTTTCCCAAAGAAGGGCACAGGTGTTATACAAATAAAAATTATTTCACACTTTTTAGAAGTTCAATATGAAACTCATAAGAAAGAAGAAAAAAAAATTGATTTTCCAATGTCACCCTGGTTTTTGGTAGATCTAAATAGCTTTATCCTGAAAATTTATCATAGGCTGCTTCTGAGCCAAATTTTACCTTTGTATTTCTTCAGTACTATATTATTTGACCTTACTTTAAAATTTTTCAACACATCAAACCTTAGGAGCAGGGAAACACTCAGAAAAGTTCCCAAACTGGAAGATGTCCAACTCTGATGTGATATATGACTACTGGAGCCCTCAGTTCAGTTCATTGCAAATCCAAAATCTTCAGCTGCTGTTAAGTATAGGTTAAAGCACTTTAATTTTTCACTGAAAGGACGAGGAATGCCATATACATTAATTACTTCAAAAAGCAACTCCTGAACATTCCCTTTCTCAATTTCTACTTCACCACATTGATGAAAAATGGACTGTGAGCCTTAACGTATACATTTGTTTTTGTCTTAAAGTAAATAGAAAGTCATACAAAAATGTGTTGGATATTATTTCTTGTTGCCTTTCTGATAATTCTATTCATTTAGATCCTACTATTCTCTGCCCTTGATAGGCTTAATGAATATGAACATGTTGAGAATGGATACAATTTCAAATCACTTACCTAAATGTTAACAAAAATTTTTGCAATGTATATTTATATTATTAGAATTTCATTATATGCATTATATATATAATTAAAATTTATTCTTATTATATATATGTATATATATATATATTAATCATATAATGTTAACAGATGAAAGACATATGAGATAAATATTTAAGTAAAGTTCATATGAAAACAAACCTTAAAATATATTGGTCATATGAGCGATACCTTGTATAACACATATATGCAGTATATAAATAGCAGCATTTCTTTATCTAATCTTTTGAAAGAACCAAGACCTGTAAGAGCCTGTGGTTTATTGAAAGTTGAGTTGTTTATATCACTTTTTAAATCCATGTAAAGCTAAATTTTATCTTCTCAGCTTATCTCTATTTTCTAAATAGAAAGGTTTTCTAACAAATGTCTTCTTTTTTTTCCTCTTCCTTTTAAATATATGTTTGTTCTGATACCATATTGCACTTATTGCCTTAGACTTTAAAAGTTCCACAGAATAGGATATGTCTTACGCTTGAGGATATAAGGTATATACAACTACAATGAGTTTTGTTGAACAGTTTGTTGGTACACTCTTTCCCTGAGGCATACATTCTGAAATCATACATCCTGAAAATGGTATTCAATTTTCTTTTCCCCCTGAGTTAGCTAATGATCACTTCAGAGAGAGAAGCATGTATAACATAACCTGGATGTCTCAAAATTATTCCTCTGTGTCAAGACTTTTTGAGAAACAAATTGCAGTATTTTTTTCTCAACAAAGTAGTTTCTAAGGGGATCATTGCTACTTTTTCACTTTTGCTCCTGAAAAACAATAAAGTCTTCGTCCTCTAGTACATGCTTAAACTCTCAGTTTGATGTATCATAAAGTAAATGAAATTTCAAATCAAAGGAGAAAAGACACGGAATTCTGCTGAAAATATGATCGTGTAAACAAAAATGCATTTAAAAAGAAAATTATTTTCTTCCTAATTTTCTACACAGTGTATATTCCTAAAGCATGGACTGCTTACTCTCCAGGAAGATTTTAAAATCCTTTGCTGTTGAAGTAGCTGTAGTGAAAGCCAGTTTCTAGTCATACTACCATCAGTAGATCAGATGGCTTTGTGAGCACTAGATGGTGTAGGACACCTCTTTTCCTTTCCAGTAAAAAATGTGTGTGGTATGGTACGAAAACCTATGGAGAAGGTAGGCTCAATATCAGTATGGCTTACTTTAGCTACACAGGGACTCTTACTCGATGAAAGATGGTTGTTTTCACAAAGTGTTTCTTTAGCAGAAAAATCAGAAATACAGCTTGGAAGCACATTTGGCAGAACAAAAGTTTTCCATCACAGCTTTGGCTTTGAAGTTTTGCCAGTATTCACATCACAGACCCTTTCATGAAACTGAGATTTGATGAGAGATGCTCTATATTATTTACTATAGAGAATTTATCAGTGTTGTAAAAATAGCCAGATTATAATTTGGTTATGTCTTGTAAATCCATCCAGATTATAATAATTTGTTTAACTCTTCTCCTAAGAATCAAATCTAAAGAATACTACTGTGAATCAGACTACAGGGACATAGATGAGAACTGAGCAGGCAAATCTCAATATGAAAAAGACAGATCTAATAGAGAAAAAAAGAAGATAAGTGTTTTCTCATTAAATGTACTGTGTTTTTAAAACTAAATTCTAAATCTATATAAAATATACATTTTCCCTCTTCTCATCCTCCCACTCCCTGAATTTCCAAAGTCAGGTTTAGTTTTCTTGCTACCATCTCAGAATATTCCTCTGTCTCACTTTCTCTCTACTAAGAGTAAGGAAAATCATCAGATACTTCCTTATAAATCTATGGGAGAGCCATCATTCAATTTTTTCTGAAATAATATTAATTTTAAAATATTTTTTCTTAATAGAAAGTTACTTTTCTTTTGAGTTTTATTTCAAAACTGTTTAAATTCTCTTTGACTTTGATTTTTTTTCTCCTTGTATTTTCCAGGTTTTGTTGCTTACCTAAGGCCCTAGCCTCCTAAGGTTTATTGTCCCAATCCTTACTACAGAGGTCTGAATGGCTGATATCTTGGATTCCAGAAAGTGTACTCCCAGATAATGTCAGTGGCTTGTGGTTTTTTGGCAATACCTGTAAAATCAAGCAAAAGATGGTAATAACTGTATTCTCTCAAAACTTGTGTCCTGTAGTCCAAGGTAATTTGCATTTGATTTTGAAGGCAATGTGTTGATTTTGGCTGGAATAGAGAGGATTTTGGCTGGGATAAATGTTTAGATTGGATAAGGAATCTTCATGGAAAGGAGTGTCAAGCATTGGAAAAGGTTGCCAGGGTAAGTGGTGCTTACCATTCCTGGAGGTATTTAAAAGACATGTAGATATGGCATTGAAGGACATGGTTTGGTGGTGGACTTGGAAGTGCTGGGTTAATAGTTGGACTCTCTGACATCAAAGATCTCTTCCAGGTTAAATGAGTCTATGATTCTCTTAATACAAAATATTTATTTTTACTGGGAAATAGGTCTCTAACAATCCTTGAGAATTTTTTTAATGCAGTGAAACTTTGCAATGCTATGAGAAAGAAAAGATAGCTCTCCAGAAGTCATTTAAAATGAGTGGGTTTTTTATTGCCTACTTTAAGAATCTCTTTGATTTATTTAGTCTAAATTAACAGATTAGCAGTTTCAGTTAAATATGTATTGAGGTTAAAAATTTTTGTACACAAAAAGTAAAATGGTTCCACTTAGTTAAAAGATACATTCATGTCTCATTAGATCAAGGTAAACCTAAATAAATATCTTAGATATTAGTTTAAAGAAAGAAAGAAAGAAAGAAAAAAGTCTTCCTTTAAAGGCAGTGTAGGAATTTTCCACATGGCAAAAGATAATTAAAATATGCTAAATAGTAATATCTTCTTCTTATAAAAAACACTAGCTATGGTATTGTGCTAATGAAAGGATGATAAAAGCTAGTTTTGAATGAAGCCATGCATGAAAGAAGGGTGTTTTTTTTCTTCATGAAGTGTTGGAAAAGAACATTAAAACTTCTACTTGAGCTAAGATATTTCTTTGTCCTTCAATCCTTGTTTAACTGCACCCTTCACTTGCATAAACCAACAAAAAGGCAGGCAAATAGCACAATAGAAAAAAGATTAAGCTTCTACAACAGGATCAAGAGGAAGTGACTTTCCAATTCACAACTTCACATAAATTAAATATTCTAAGATTAGATGAAGCTGTAACACAGTGAATATATTCGAACTAATATTTTCTTGAAAAAGAATGTAATGGGGATATTAAAATGCTATTATCACTGAAGATATTAACAACATTGTTAATAATCTTCTGGTTTCCTTCTCTTTTAAAGAAAGAACATGAACTAATCTCAAAAAAATATAAAGAATAAATTCATATTTGTTGTCATTTCTCAATACACATTTATTTACTTCCTCCTATCCATTATATGCTAAATTGTATAAGTTAAGCTTTTTGGTAGGATTATCCTAACCTAATATTTAAGCTTTTACATTAAAGCAGGGTTTATTCTGTGGGGTGCTAGAGGTCATAGTCATTGCACATTCCACAAATTAGATTCAACATAAATATCATAGGCAAAGTTTCTACTCGTACTCTATGAAATCCAGATTTTTTAGCTGGTGTGCCCCGTTTAGGTGCTGAATTCAGGATGAAATGAACCAGTCTGTGGCCAGACTGATTGTGCCAGTTGTATCTCCACTGACCCTAATGAAGACCCAGACAGATACATTTGAAGCAGATATTTTCTGTCCAGGTGCCTAGGACTTACTCCAGGTGAATGTGTGCCAAAATATCAAAAAGCTGGGTATTTAATTTAAGATTGTACAGGCACCTCCTAGGCACTAGAGAGAGCTAAGGTAATACCACATTCAGGGCATATGGCTGAAGGTGCTAGATGATTACATGTGACTGGTCACTTTATATTTTAGATAGTTGTACTTAGCATTAATTAAAGAATTTAATTCTATTCTTAAATGGCTATTTGAAAGCCTGCTTATATTATACACTTCTAGGACTTCTTATTATTCCAAGAAACAAAGTATACAATGTCCTCTAAGGAGAAAATTACCACAGTTCTTACTAAGATCCCCTTAGAGAAGAGTACAGAGGGAAAAAAAAGAAAGAATGCACAAAAAGAAGAAACTACTGTTTATTGGTCAGTGGTTTTTATTTTCTTTTCTCTTATAAGAAAATAGACTAATTATTAACTGTAATGATTCTCATTGTTTATAGCTGTGGTATATTCTCTCAAGAGCACAGCTGAAAAATCCAGACTGCTAACAAAATGGAAAGTATGTCCCTTAATTGGCTTCATGGGAAAAAAAAAAAATTATTCACTGCCTAGCTCACTTCTTTCTAATTATGGATTTTTTTTTTTTACTTAGGGTTACATTTCTCAAGAGTCAAAACATAAAAATACTCCTAACAAATCATGAATTCTTCTTCCTTTCACTCAGAATCAATTCTGGTATGATACTCTAAGCTGTTGACTCTTTGTAGAAATAGAATACACCTCTTAGGTACCATGAGAAAAGCAAGAAATGATCTCCGGACTAACAGGGTTATATTCTCCTTTAGAATCTTTATATAAATACACCTGAACCTGCAAAATACAAAATACAGATACTTTACTGGAAAAAAATACACCTTTTCTCTAATGTCTAGTGGACAAATGCCATAATCTGTTTCATAAAATCAGGACAGCAGAGAAGTAAATTCTAAAGCGTTGACGAATTTAAGCAAATGGCTTTATCTTTTTGTGTGCTTTTCAATCTCAAAGGAACTGTCCCTGTGTCAGATGAAGTCAAATGTAAAGGAATTTCCAGAGCAGAAAACTAAGATGTGTGAGATTATAAAATTGAGGAATGATCAATACTTTCCAATCAATATGTTTTTGATTGAATAGCAAAATATTGAAAAAATTATTTTACATCTGACAATATTCTTAGACCAATTTACAGTTTTCCATGTGTTAAAGGCTTCAATAATCACATGACTTGCATAAACAGCATATGTTCCAATATGTGTTTTGATTCAGCCATTAAATGGGAAAAGTACAAATATTATAAAATGTATTTGAGATGCAGACCTTCAATGATTATTGCAAATGGAAGTATGAAATCCTCAGAAATTAATTATCTATTTGATTATCTGTATTTACATTTCCTGTCATGATATCAAAGGAAAGATTTCAAAATGAACACACTCATGATCTTGCTCTTAAATTTCTACAGGTGGCAAGCATAGGATTAATTGATATTTAGGTGAATATGAATCCATACAAAAATAATCACTTTTAGAAATGTTACATTAAAGTGACAATAAGAAGTGTATTCCACCTATGTATTACACTTCTGTAGAGAACAAAATCTCTGAAGGAAGAAAAGAAGAGAAAGGGAGAAGCACAGGCAAAAATGCAGAGAGCTATTAGCAAATACAGCTGGAAATACATCTAACTGCCTCTAACAACCTTGTCCTGTTGCTACAGTACAGAAAAGATACTCCCAAATCCACTGCTGGAGAAAAGAATGTAAAGCATATTTAAGACTGAATGATGCAACTATTACTGCGGCTAAGGAATGTAGCTCAGAGAGGCTGTAGAGTCTCCAGCTTCCACATACACAAAACTCAATTGGACCTCATCATGAGCAACCTGCTGCAAGTGACTGCTTTGGGCAGCAGTGGCTGCCTGGGCAACCCCAGAGCACCCTGCCGGCCTCAGCTATTCTGTGATTGCACAGCTCTGACTACCCTAAGGACAGCTATTCACCTCCTTGGTGAGCATTTGGTTTTACAGAAAAGACAATTAAAGGATATTGGTGTGATTAATGAAAATTTTGAACAAACTCTAACTTCTTAACACTGTATAACTATTACATGAAATGTGACTACCCTCAAGCCTTTTTATCTAGAGCAGAAATTTCTGCCATTAAGTTTAGCAGAATAAGTAGAACATACATTGACTACAGCCTCTGTCACACTTGATGACAGCAAAGGAAAGATCAGATTCCAGAGTCTTGAGTTCTACCTGCTAAGCGGTTCAGAATTAATCTCTTACATCTCTGCATACTAGTAGTTGGTTTTCCTGTCAGTTTGGCCTCCATTCAGGTAGGTTTGTTTCTCTGTGAAGATCAGTCCTGTATGCTTTTCTCTTCACTTTTAGTTTGAATCTCAGGGATTTGAAAGAAGCGGAAAAAAAATCTCTAAGTTCAAATATTCCACCTAGTACACAATTTTCCCTTCAATACCCATATTAACCTTTTTTTTTTTCTTTTTTTTTTTTTTTTTGCAGAACCCTGCATGAACTGTAGGATGTGAAAGTGTTCTCTTAGGAAAGCACATGTTCAGAGCAATTTACAGAAGTCTATTATATATTAGCTTGTGGATTCAAGTGAAGAAGAAAATGTTTGCAGATTCCAGCCAATCTGCTCTACACATGCTTTCCTGTGCAATGAGATTTTTCAAAGACAAAAGGCCTGACAAGAGGCCTCCTATCTGACTTAGAGTCCATCCTGCAAAGTCTTATGTTAATAAGTGCTTCCTGATATTTAACTGACTGTATTTTTTTAATATAAATATTACCTTCCACAAAAATGCAGAAATTATTACCAAAAAATCATAAATTATTTATATTGAGGAAGAAAGTTGGTATTCAAAAATTTTAACCCATCTATACTATTACAAACTGCTGCAATTATAAGTAATTATGGGTGCTTATTCTGAGAAGCTTCAGAAAAGGTGAATAATAAATGGTGCTGATATTAATAAATAATTTTTCTCAGTTTTTATATTCCAGCCAAGATATTGACAATTGCATCAATCTTATGTCTTTATCTGCTTAATCTGTGAAGCTTTCCTTGGCAAGTAGTCTCACAAACATCATCAGAAATCAAGATCAAATCCAAATCCAAGAAAATGTACTAAAGCAAATTTCTGTAAAAATTAATCTTTGAACCTGAAAGCTCAAAAGTTCATTTTGAAGAAACTGTGATAAAAATGTCTTTCTAAAATTTTCAGGATGTCACAACATAGAGATACGCATGAGATATATGATAGTATGGACTAAATAATAATTGAAAGTATTTTGCTAATTTTGGGTGTTAGCACAATGCTTAGTATTCCTCTAGGCCCATAATCCTTCAGGATTTTGACAGGATACTTGTACAGAGTTCTGAATTCTGATGATTTACAGTGATGTAAAGGATTCAATATTAGCATGGGATGGCAAAATATTCTGGGGTTATGGTCTTTCATCTCATTGCTTAACATAGATACCAGAAGTTGATTCTTGATAGTTTGTGTCACATATATATGTGAGATTTATTTGCTTGTGTTGTTGCTCATCCCAGTTGTGTTTAAGCCTATTGCTGTGGGTTTAAGCCAAGCCAGCAACTAAGTACCCCTCAGCTACTCGCTCACTCCCTGAGCAATGGGAGAGAATTGGAAGAGAAGTAAAAAAACTCGTGGGTTCAGATAAGGACAGTTTAAGGTAAAGCAAAAGCTGTGCACCTAAGAAAAGTAAACCAAGGAATTCATCCACCACTTCCTATGGGCAGGCAGGTGTTCAGCTATTCCCAGGAAAGTAGGGCTCCATCATAGGTAAGGGTGACTTGGGAAGACAAATTACATCTCTATGAATGCTCCTCCTTCCTCCTTCTCCAGCTTTATATGCTGAATAAAGTTCCATATGGTATGTCATGTCCCTTTGGTCAGTTGGGGTCAGCTGTCCTAGCTGTGTCCTCTCCCAGCATCTTATGCACCTCCTCACTGGCAAAGCATGAGAAACTGGAGAGTTCTTGACTTAGGGTAAGCATTACTTAGCCTCAACGAAGACATCAAAGTGTTATCAACACTCTCACTGTATTCAAAACACTGCATTGTATCTGATACTAAGAAACAATTAACTTTACCCAAGCCAAAACCAGGATACTACTTAACTCACCCCATCTGATAATCAAAAAGCTTTTTGATTGAAAGCATTTTTGCTTTCAGTTCTAGATGCAGAGCTATAGGGGTTTATTTTACTCACCATATTCAACCATCACTGAATGTAAATTATTGTCCACTTAGACCTATTACCACAGTACACACAGCAGATCATTAGAAATTCTTTGTACAGTCAATTAACATTGACATCTAATAATGCCTCTGTATAGTAATTGCATTTTAATTATATCCCACAGGACACACATCCAGTTTGAAGTACTTGCTTAGTAGCTGGGCTGAACGGAAAGTAATTTGTTGCCTTTTTAGATTTTCTTTTCTTTCTTTTCTTTTTTCCTTCTCTCTTCTTCTCTTCTCCCCTCTTCTCTCCTCTTCTCTTCTCCCTTTTTCTCTCCCCTCCACTCCCCTCCTCTCTCCTCATATGTCAAATGTTAGTTGGTGACAGTTGCAAGTTGTCGAGGAGGTACACATAAACAGCTTTACACAAACAACAAACTCATACAAACTTTAATTTGCAACCAAAACCCATGGCCAGAACTAGCAAACAAAAATTGTAAGCAGACGACACTCTAATGACATTTAATATGTTCCAGTTTGGTGAACCAATGAAGGATATTTTTACCACAGGGACAAGAACCATGATCCAAATTGCTCACACGCTCACACACACAGGAGGCCTCTCGCTCGAGAACTGTGTGCTTCACACCAAAGGATTGAGGGATCATTCCAGGATATCCAGTAGTAAAATAGTCACTCACCTGAGGTGGATGCAAGGGCACTCAATCCTGGGAAGTCATCTTGGATGTCATCCCAGTCCCTAGGGGCTATTTTCATGTGCTCTATGGAAAACAGCACAAAGGTGTTCTGGTGGGGGCTCCATGTATAACCTGGTTGGCAGGAACCTTGTTGCCATACATGGTCATGCTACAGAAACCTCTCTGGGCTGAAGCTTCCCATTGCCTGGGCACCCTGCCTGTTGAGCAAGGATTCCTGCCCTACTCTTTCCTACCATCACGGAGGGGAGGGTGTCATGGTGCATCTGCCACAGCCGTGGTGTGGTGCTGTGAGGCACTAAAATAAGGGTGCAAGGGGCTGACAGGCACCATTTATTGTCCAAGGGGGTGGGTGCTCCTGCCACAACAATGTTCTGCAAAATGTGCATTAGTTCTACATTTCCAGTCAAATTCTGAATCTATTCTGCTAAGTATAGCACAATTATCTAAAAAAGGTACTATTCCTCTCTTAGAATAAAAAGTCTTTATCACAGAAAAATAGAGAAAAAACTAGGTGTCTTGGATGTCCTGAATACTTTACGGTTAGCAACTTAACTCTTTTTCATCAAACATGAGGTCCCATGGCCTGCTGTACTGCGTTTGAGTGGGTTGCAATCAATTTTCTTCATAGTACCTCACGTGGTGTTGCTTTGTATTGTCGATAAAACAGGGATGTTTTAATTATTGCTGAATATCACTAACAGATGATGTTATGCTGCCTCACCAACAAATTGGCTGGAGGTACAAATGAAGCTGGGAGTGAACACAGCTGGGACTGTGTTCATTGACCCCAAATCGCCAAAAAGATATCCCAGTCTATATGACATCATCCTCAGCAAAAAAACCTAGGGGAACAAAGGAGAAAAGGATGACTTTTGATATGATGGCATTTGTCTTCCCAAGTAACTGTAACACATGATAAATCCCTTCTTTCCTAAAGATGGTTGAACATCTGCCCATCGATGGGAAGGGATGAATGAATTCCTCATTTTGCTTTGCTTGTGAACACAGGTCTTTTTTTGCCTGTCAAACTGTCAGTACCTCAACCCATTTATTCTCCTAATCTCCCCCACATTGTACTTCATGGGAGTGGACAAGGATCTGTGTGATGTTTGCCTTCCTACTGGGATTAAATCACAAAACCTACCCTTTAGTCAAAAAAGTCTGTAACGGCTTAGAGATGTTTTTCTTCATTTTGCTCACAACACAGACACATTTTTTGTCAGTAAGACCCAATCTTATAAACTTCAGAGAAAGGAAGCAGATTTAGGAACTAACTTTGGGCTACCTCTCTTATACAGCAGCAACTGCTGGAGAACCTCCGCTAAGGAAGCAAGATTATCACTGACTCATAGGCCTCAATAACTTTAATTTCCATATGCAGCATGGCTAACAGTCTAATTTTTTAATTTGGGCTCCTAACACATGCAAGAAAATCAATTGTTTCAGTTGGTCCTTGCTTGAAATATTCTACTTGGTTTCCTACAGAATAAGCAATCAGATGAATGGAATTGTCTATGTGCCATATTTGATATGCTGGCTGCAGCTGGACTATACTGATTTACATTACATAACTTCTTATAGTATGGAGTAGGTATGACCCGGACAAATTTTTTTCTGTTAAAATATCAGAGAATCAAGGGTATTCTAAGTTGGAAGAGACCCACAAGGACCATCTAGTCCAACTCCCATGTGGCTGAAAACCCAACTAACTGAGTTGTCTTATTACTTGTCTTATTAGGACATTATGCTGGGATATAGTTTATACCTAAAACAGTTTGGCATTTTTTTTGCTAGGGGTTCTCTTTTATTTATGCTATGCAGGGTTCTGTGTACATGCAATGACCTGAAGAGTTGTTGCATAAATGGTTAGTTCAGCTCTGAAAAGAGAGTTGCATTAACAAGCACAATGTTCTCCTCTTCCAACTCTTTCTCTAACTATGCCCTCAGTTCCTTCCCCCATTTCATCCATTTGCATTCTCTGACTTCCTTTTGTCCCTTGAGGCAGAGCAGGCCCAGGGATTAAACACTAGACATGAACACTGCAAATTCAATTCTCAACTCCATCAGATTTCCTCTCTAATTTTGGAGCAAGATAGACAGAATGACTTTCAACAAAATGAACTCAAAGAGAACTTTCAAGACACAAAAAAATACACTTGTAGTAATGCCTGTCCTCTACCATTTGCTTAGCTGCTGCCTTCACAATGCACCTAAATTTGCTGGATCTGTCTGGTAAGATTTAAAATTCCATCATTTTTGAGACTTGCACCACTGTTAATACCTCACTTTCTGTATCTCAATGCCACTGTCTAATTTAAGATTTATAAGTCTTGGGTGATGTCCCTTTACTCCTGAAAGATGTGTCCATTACAATGTTCCTGAAATGCATTAATGTGATTGGTTTTCCTACAAAATTATCAGAACTACTTATCCCTTCAAACATGACTGCCAGGGAGAGAGACAACTATTACTCTATTGATTTCACTAGTTTTTAACAGAATAGAGATTTATCCATTCAAAAGATAAAATATATAAATCACTTCAGAAAAAGGATAAAACCTCTGGAATCCCAAACGGCTGTGATCAAACCCAAACTACAATATGTATGTCTCATTCTGCATGGGTTGTTGGGAAGGGTAAGTGGAATTTCTGCCCCAAAAGTTCATCTCTGCTGATAACCCACTCCAGACTGACAGGAGATCTGAACTGGAATCTCTTGAGTTAGGGACAGGCATTGAATATGGGTGTCTTACCTTCAGTGTGACTGCTTTAGTGATTAAATTATTTAAATGCTTAAATGCAAACCCCAGATAATACCTTGTTTTTCCATTCATCTTCCATTCCCCTCTCTCCTTTTAAATTAGCAGAGACTTGGTACTCTTTCAAAGGATTAATAATGCTTCTGGATAGTTTCTGTACTTTGGAGATCTGATATCAAAGAACACTCTTGATACTATAACAGAACAAATAATAAAATAGCTATTCCCAAGACAACTATCATATATTTCTGTCTTAAATTATTTATAGACTTAGAAAAAGGACACCGTAAAATGAAAAAAATACAGTGTAAACAGAAAGATCTCTAAGGACAAGACAATAATCTGTGAAGGCTTGTAGAACATGAAAGAATGTGTGGAAGTAATGATTAAAATAATAAGTCCTACTGCTTTTTCCCTTGGTCCCTATTTTTTCTCTCCTGTCTGTAGGCTTTGTTTCAGAAAAGAATTCAAAAATTCTGATTATGAGAGCCAATCAAAATATGGTGATCTATATGAAAATCAAGAAAACATTAGATTTGTTTATGTAGTTTTATATGATAATATCACTCATATGTGAAATGAAGATTCACCTCCTATATTGCTTCTGAAAAAGGTACAAGATAAATTGGACATGTTGAATATGTAATCTAAGGTAGATATCTAAGTTATGCTGCATAGACTTCCTGGCATTTGATTGGGTGACACAGTTCCATTTTCATTTTAAAATGAAGCTATGAAGAATGTTTTTCTCATTTTTTGCAGACTCTTAATCCACGTACATGAATACATTTCCCTGATTTTTAGTGTAATGTATTTTGCTTTATACATTCTTTATAGAATTACAACCTATAAAATTATATGGTCCATATAACTGTCTGTTTGGTTTCCTCCCACAGTGTCACAGTACAAAACAGCAAGAAATATGACTTAATCAAGTGTTTAAGGAGTTTTGCACTACTTCTAAAGCACTGAAGTGAAACAAGAAGCTTAACTAGATGGACATATTTAGTTTATTTTTCTCTCTCTTAAAATGCATATGTATATGTATCCATTTATTTTGACTCTTAGATGGCTTTCATAATCTGAACATTAAGAAACAAATACCACTTTCAGAATGGATATTAAAAAAAACCCCAAACACAAGCAGACCAGATTAAACCCTTATTTTCCTGATTATTATTTTTAATTATTTTATTTTTATAATTTTTTAAGATTCCTATTTTCTAATTTCTTCTTTCCACTTTCCATCTGCACCCAAATGAAAGCATATACTTCAGAAAAAAAATTTTTTTAAAGGTATAATCATGTATATAATCAAGAGAGGCTGTGGAGTGTCCACCCATGGAAATATTTGAAAGCTGTTTGGACATAATCATGGACAGCTTGCTCTAGTGGCTGTGCTTGAGAAGAGGGGGTTGAATCAGACAACCTCCAGAGATCACCTCCAACCTCAATCATTTTATAATCCTGTTCTCATGTCAGACAATGGTGTTCCTCCTGCATGTGTCACTATTTCCTTTTGTGTGATTGTGTGTCTGTGTGTGAACGGGGATGTGTGTACCTATGTATATGCCTTATTCTCAATAAAACATATTTCCAGTATTTATAATGGCTAACTTTTATTTAATTTGATAACTTTTACACTAAGTAATTAACAGTGAAAATAGGAATGCTGTGCCTTTTTTAAAAGACTCATGTCCCTCAAAAATTGTTGTCCTTAATTACATAGAGCATTGCAGAAAATATAGATAATTGAGTGAAATTACCGTGTTTCCTCTTGGACCACTTTCTAGCTGAAAACATTAATAAAGAAGACAATCTGTTGTTTCTGAAGTCTTTAGTACTTACATTTCACTGTCTTCAAATCTAGGTTAGGGGCACTGTTCCTAAGTCTAAGAACAGTAAAGGTGGATGACACACATTGTCTTTCCATATTTAGCTTTGTTAGCTACAGAGCAGTTCAGCATGTTCTTCATTTCTGATTCTGATTGTTCCCAGAAGCTATTAATTTTCCTCTTTTCTTCACTCTAAAAGCAGATACATTTCTGAGGCTGGAAAAATTATTTCTGTCTGCACTGATATGCGTATAGACATAGTGGTGTGTACACGCTGAAGAGCTATTAGGAAGGTTTTCTCTCTTCCATGCAAACATTTTTTGTTGCCATTTTTATAATGAATTCTGTAGAAAGTCACTTAAGTTCAAAAACTTTTTGAGTCATCTTGAATAGAGTTCATGAGGAGAAAGGTACTCTAACAAAGGAAAACACAATCTAAGCAGAAAGCTGGGAACTGTACATGGACACATTTAAATTTGCAACAATGAGAGCATTTAAACAATTAGAATGATTAATCAGAGAGGCAATAGACGCATACTTATTAGCATCATTGATGCCAGGTTGATCCAGAATTAGAAAACCAGTGCTACATAGTCACGAGAATTGTGTGGAGTCATCCACAGTGATACCGTACACGAAGACTCACTGGGGTGAATCTACAGCCCTCTAAGTGCCCTCCAAAAAAACCCATGAAGAGCAAAGGGAAATGACAGACTATTTCTGTGCTTCAATCACAAGTAATGACCTTTTCAAACACATTCTTGAGCTCCCTACTTTAAACAAGATATGGTGCCTGACTGGTGAAGTTTGTAGAACTGGAAGAAAATATCTTCATAAGCAGGACGTCCCAAGAAATTGGATTGCCAGGCTCACGCATGTGATGAAGCAGCATTTGCATTGCTTCAGATATATCATTTCAGCTACCTGTACTTTTCAATACAACAGATGTTGGTCTTAAAAAAAAAAAAAAGTACCCAGTTCTCTGTCAGGGAGTAGATGGAAATAGGCACTGAAAATTGCAGTGTATAAATTGCCTGATTTCTACTGTGAACAGATGTTTAATTGTTATTAGAATTACTTCTGCTATTAAATTATAGAAACATGATCCTTCATCTCATCCGCCAAGGACACTCACTACCTGTGCACTGAGGTAGTCCCCTTTGCTCTTTACCTTTAAACGAAGTACAATTTCCTTTACTGAGCACCAGTGTAACTCATTAACAGCAAAGGAAATCCAAATCAAGGTTATACTCTTAATATGTTTTCAATAGAGAACATCTTATGATTTTTCTTGATTATTCTGTAGCCTTCATGATTTTTTGGACTGTTGGGACGCCTAATAAAATTGCTGACTTGAATGCAATAAATTTTTAGTATATATAGTAAATAAATTGGCATTTCAAAATTTTACAAAGCACTAGAATTTTATTCTTACTTTCAAGGGAACACCCAGTTTGTGTTCTATTATATAAAATACAAAAATTTTGTTCCAGTCTAAAAAATAATTTCACCCCTTTAAAGGAGGAATATAACATTATCTGTTCTTCAGGAAAGATAAAATGCAGTATCTTTAAACTGATCTTCAGTGGTGATTTCAGAGCGCTGAATTGGGATGCACACAGTACAGCTCCACAGAACTGGAATACAAATTCCTTTTTCTCTTGGTCTTTTTTTCCCCACTGTTAATAAAAAATATTTTGCTGGTTTATGTGTGATTTGTTTTACCGTGTTATGTGTATCATCACCATATTATTTACTTTTCTTTCATGGTATTATATTTTGACAAATATATATACAACTTTGAAATTCATATTACTTATATCTCTTATAAATACAGTGGAGACTACCAATTCCTGATAGCAATTGTGCTCTCAATAAAAAGATAACTCTTGAGCAAATATATATATTTTTTGCCTACTTACAGCACTCAAGAACATATTTTAATGCATCTGGCAAAGTCTTTTATTGGTCTTGTGAAAGTAATTGATGTTCTTTGGATTTTGAACCCCTGGAGAATTTCTTACCCTCATTCACCTTATTCCCATTGATGAAGTGCTGCAAATAGTTTGTATACATTCATATGTTTTTTGGCAACATCAGTGGTGTGGAACTACATGCTAAGAGGAGGGAACTGACACATTGTCCTTAACTGTGGTAGAAGGAGCAATGCCAAACCAACTGTAGAACCTCTCAATCTCTAATTGCTCCTTGCAAAGTTAACATTTTATTATTATTTCTGAGAAAATATTTTGAAATGTCATTTGACTTAATAACTTGTATATGCATTGCTTTATAAGGTTCTCTATGTATAAAATTCCTGTCAAATATTCTTGATACTGCTGCATGAAATCAAGATTTACATAAAATCCACACCCTAAAATTCCATGCAAGCTGCAAAGCCAGGATTTGACAGAATTGTTCATAATTGCCCAAGAGAAAATGTTATTACTCGTAAAAGTCTTAAAAGCCCATTAGACTAACAAAAACATATTTTATTAAATTAAATTAATTGTTAAATTAAAATTATAATTAAAATTAAAATTAGAATTAATATTAATCCTGTAGGTCCAAATGCTGTGATATTAGTGTGGGTTTTTTCCTTTTTTCTTCTGTAAACACTTCTGTTGCAGAACTGCCTATTTCTCACCATTGCCCACTCAGTCTAAAGTACAGATTTTGTCATTGGGCAGGTGAATATTACCAATTATGTTTCACATATATAAACATACACCTATATGTACATACCTACATAGTTATAGATAGTACCATTTTCCAAGCTAGTGTTCACCCAAACTTTTATTTCTACTGAAAGACTATTTTCTTCATTGAGCATTAATTTTAATTACATAAAACAAAATTAAAAAAACACCTTGTAGAGTAAACCCCACAATTTTGGCCATTGTAGTGAATCAAATAATATTTACACATCAATAATCTTTTCTCTGTTTCCAATAGCATATTTACTTCTTCCAACAGCCTCTGAGTAGATTGATTTAATTAATATCTGAATATATTTAATGAATATCTGAATAAAAATAAGCAAATTCTATATAATTTAGAAGTCAAATGGTCTAAACAAGCTCTGGTTTCTGTGACAAGTTATTTTTCACAGTTATAATAAGTAGCATATTATGGGAAATATTAAATCATATTTACTCTTCGTTAGAAGTTGACCTATATTTTGCACTGAAAGGTGAATCTAATGTAAACTGAGAAAAAGCAGTTGAAAAAAACCCAAATGGATGTAAGCATTAATGTTCTTTCTGATAGGCATGTCATATTTTGTCAGAAACCCAGTAGTCATTCATATTCCCACTAATCAATCCAAAAAGGTGTAATTTCTTCATTACATGTATGCCTAAGGGAGAGGCACCCAATTTGACTGTATTATAATATTCTCAATCCTCTAGTGAATTTTCTGAACCATAGTGAATTATTTCAGGATCACTACTCAAAAACAGAGAGTCATGAAACATTACTAAATGGTGCCTAAACAATGCAGATGAATAATTATAGGAAAGCAAATTAATTTGAATGATTAGCTTGAAAAGTTTAAGCACTTGTTATAATTGCTGACAATTTGACATAATTTACTGTAATACCATGAACTTATTTTTTATAATATCTCTCCAAATAGTCTACTTGATTCTTCTCTTTCCACATCACAAGAGTTATTGATGCATTAGAGATTAGGTCTGCAGAAGACTGAAAATAATTGTATACAAAATTGCAAATATATTGCAAATCTTTATGGAAAAGAAATACTAACTTTTTGCTAAGTTCAAATTCAACTTGTAAGGGTCTATATCAATCCCTTACACTATGTGACAGAACACACAGGGAAACACACACAAGACATGAAGGAATGAGATAAAAGACTAGACGTCTTTTTTCTTTTTTTTGGTAAAGTGACCTTTATCTGCTTGCCTTCTACCATTGTCTTACTTTCTATTAATTTTCTTCTACTTTTACCTTTCAGCTCATTCATATAACACAAATTCTTTGAAAAAGTATTGACTGTGTAAGTATTGATTTTCTGTTGCAGGAAAAACAGTCTTGATTCAAGAATACTTATTTATTACTTATTACTTATACTTAATAAGTATTCAAGAATACTTATTACTTATTAAGCCAAACTTCTGATCACTGATTTATTATGGAATCATAGAATCATAGAATATGCTAAGTTGGAAATGGCCCATCAGGATAATCTAGTCCAGCTCCTGGCCCTGCACAGACACCCAAGAGTCACACCATGTGCCTGAGAGCATTGTCTAAACCCTCCTTGAACTCTGTCAGGCTTGGTGCTGTGACCACTTCCCTGGGGAGCCTGTTCCAGTGCCCAGCCACCCTCTGAGTGAAGAAACTTATCCTGATCTCCAACCTAAACGTCCCCTGACTCAGCTTCATGCTGTTTCCTTGAGTCCAGTCACTGGTCATGAGAGTGAAGAAATCAGTACCTGTCTCTCTGCTCCCCACCACAAGGAAGCTGCAGACTGTGATGAGGTCTCCCCTCAGTCTCCTCGAGGCTGAACAGACCAAGTGACCTCAGCTGCTCCTCACACAGCTTCCCCTCAAGCTCCTTCACCATCCTTGTGGCCCTCCTTTGGACACTCAGCTTAATGTCTTTCTTATACTGTGGCACCCAAAACTGCACACAAAATATTCAAGGTGAGGTTGCCCCTGTGTAGAGGAGAGTGAGAAAATCAACCCCCTTGACTGGCTGGTGATCCTGTGCCTGATGCACCCTAGGACGCAGTTGGCCCACTTTATATATATATATACACATGTAAGTATTATCTATCTACATCTATCTGTATAAGAATTATCTATATAAGTACAGAGAAAAAAGAAACATGCATAATTAATCAAACATTTAGTGAAGTACTTTTTCTCTCTCTTTCCTGGGTTTAACTTAAACCAAACAACTCTCCTACCCACTTCCTAGTTTCAGTTTCCCTTGCTTTCACTGTGAGTTACAGTCAGCCAATTCCTTCAGCAAGGTGACAGGAGTGCTGGAGGTTTACAACAGTGCATAACAGATTCTTTCTGCCACTCTATCCTTCACATGTATTTTCCTGGGTTCTTTCTCATTTCTGTTTGCCCCACCACAGGTTGTTCATAGGTTGCAGTCCCTCAGGTGTATTCCTGTCCTGACTTGAGTCCTTCTCAGTGGCAGTCCCTCAGGAACAGGATCTACGTCCATGAACCTCCTACCATGTCTCCAACAATATCTCTCTCTATGTGTCTCCCTCCCCATGGATGACTCCCCACTACGCGTTGCATTTCCTCCATGTTTCCACCACATATCTTGCTCTTTTTCTCATTTCTCCCTTTGTGTTTTCTCTGCATCTCCCCTGCTTTTCCTTGCACCAAACTGCTTTATTATTCCCCCTTGTCAATAGGTCAGAGGGAGAGAATATGACATAAAGCTTGTGGGTCGTGATAAGAACAGGAAGATCACTTACAGTTACCATCATGTTTCAAAAAAAAAGACTTAATTTAATTTCTTGATTTATTGCCAATTAAACACAGTAGCATAATGAGAAATAAGAACAAACCTAAACCCAGATTTTCCCCACCCCTAGCTTCATCCAGGCTTAACTTCACACCTAACTCTTCCACCTCCTGTTCTGAAACTGTGCAGTGGGACAGGGAGTGGCTATTAGAGTCCATTACACTTCCTCTGTTGCTTCTTCGTCCTCATACTCTTACCCTGTTGCAGAACGGAGTCCCTCCTGTGGGAGACATTCCTTCATTAGCTTCATGGGTCCTCCCAGTGCAGGTCCCTTCCACAGGATGGAGTCCTTAGGAATAGACTGCTCTAGTGACCCTGACAGGGCTGCAGTTCCTGTTGGGAGTCTGAACCATTATGGGCCCTTCTCAGGCTGCATCTTGCTTCAGGGCACATCCATCTGCTCTTAATGGGCTCCTCCAAGGGCTGCAGGTGAAAATCTGCTCCATCTTGGGTCTCCGTGGGCTGCAGGGGCACAGCTGTCTCACCACGGTCATCACCACAAGCTGCAGAGGAATGTCTGCTTCAACACCTGGAGCACCTCCTCCCCCTCCTTCTTCACTGACCCCGGTATTTTCAAAATTGTTTCTCTCACATTTCCTACCTCCTCTATCCAAGCTGCTCTTCTGCAACATCTTTTATCCTTTCTTAAATGTGTTATAACAGAGACAGTACCAACATCACTGATGGGCTCAGCTTTGGCCAGGAACAGATCTGTGTTGCAGCCATCTAGAACTCTGCTTGACATGGGAACAACTTCTGGTGTCCTCTCACAGAAGTCACTTCAGCAGACCCCCCACTATAAAGCAATTGCCATGTAAACCCAACATATTAATTATAGCAATCTAACCCAAAAGGAACAAATTATGGAATGCAAAAACTGCATTATAGAAAATATGATGTTCCTTTAGAGAATTGTGGTACTAATAAGGTATGGCTTTTCTAACACACATTCTTGAAATTGCTGAGGTCTGAGACAGTGCATGTGTGTCTGCTTAGGCATTGTTAGCCAAAGGCACTCAGCATTGGTGATTTATAAAGGTGCTTGTCCTGGGTGATTCTATTCAGCACAGTTATTTTTATTAGTAGAGTGGCTGCAGAAAACAGCAAATATGAGAAACGGTGGAAGTATCTAGTGCCAGAGTAAGTACAATATAATTCATAATTTGGAAGGCCTACGGCCTAAGGCTGTATTTAGTCTATAATGGAATATTAACATCCTCCATCTACTTCTAGACCTTTAACTTAATATTGAGGATGTTTTCTACAGATAAACATTTTTTTTCAAATTCTTCACCAAAATTGGTAACGAAAAACAGCAATACCAATCTCCTGAAATATGCTTATATTACAACCACAGAAAACCAATGTTGTTTTTCAATGGAGGGAGAGTTTTTTGGTGGTTACTTTTCTAAAAGATATGACTATAGAGGTAAAACTCACTCCTTTTTGCATAACTATAGCCTACTTCCAAAAAGACATGAATAGGAAGATACACCAGAAGGAAACACACGCAATACTTGAGAAATTGTTTCTATCTGAAAACTTTCAGAAAAAAAAATTATCTGCACAAACTTTCCTGTTCCACTCCCTCCTCCCCCACCCTTCTGAAGATATATGCTCACTTAAAATTTCAAAGGCTTACTATAAGTGATGGGTCACTGCTTTTACTAGGCATTCTGCCAATTTGAGGATACATGCTTTCAGTCAGTCTCCCTAATCAACTCTCCAGCCCCCTCAGTGGTTCATCACTAACTTTGCCATCTGTTAACACTGGTTGAAAAATCCCAAAGTGGCTAATTTTCCAGTCTAATCACTATTTGAAAAGAAGACAAAACCAAACAAACAAAAAAACCCCCCACCTATCTTTTCCTTTCTCCATTGCAAATGTAGTTTAGTTGTGTCTTAGCTTTTGCCAGTACTGGAAGAGCTTTGTTCTGTATTCTTCAGCAAATTAAATAACCCTATCACACCTGGCTGAACATTGCATTGCTGATTTTTATGGGTTTTTTTTCACAATAATTGTTCAATATCATATATTGGGCCATTTATTCAAATAGTTCTTTTCTTAGGATTTGTAGGTGAGTATATAGGAGAAAATGCAACCTGGTAATTTTTATTTTAAGCAACAATTAGTTTAGTGTTTATTAGTTACTTAAAATATTAATGAACACCATCAATATTGAGGAAAAAATTCTATTAGCATTAATGATGTTTTATAGGAGTCTTGGATACAATTTATACCACAATCTTTTATTTTACAGCAATTTAAAAATATGCTAAAAGTGGTATTACCTACCCCTTTACTGCATGTGCAATTTGTGATAATACACTCAGTATGAAACGAACGTAAGGTAAATAATGCCATTTAAACTGAAGCTTTTTCAGTCTCTAAATGTTTACATTTCACATTACAGTCTATATAAAACATCACACTTGAAAGCAGCTAAATTTGTCCTCTTTTAGGATAAAATTGCCTAAGCTGAAATTTTACTGTAAATCCTAGAAACCTGCATCTTAGAATGATAGTTATGGTATTACCAAAAACACAAGAGAACGTGTGTATGTGCGTACCATAGTATCTTTACAAAGGTATGGAATAACTTCTATGGCCATCTGCAAGAAAGTAAAATTGCATTAGAAGGATGATACCTGTGTGAGGAACTTTCTTTCACTGAAAATCCTCAATTCTTTTTCAGGATAGTTAGGGAGAACTTATGTAATGTAACATACTATTTATTTCCAATATGAATTTTTTGATTGATAAGATTCTTTTCTTCAAATATTATTTTTATTAAGGACTATTTCATTTAAGAGCTTGAGTACACTAAAACTGCAAGATGTTTCTGTAGACAAATATTATATAATCTGAAGGGTGTTGTCTCCCAGTCAGGATGGGGAAGGCAGTACAGCCCTTTTATAATCTTAAAAGTGCCTGAATGTTTCTGTAATCTTCCTTGGTAATGGAAATTGACATCAGCTCAGTGATATTAGAGTAATACACATAATTGGGAAAAATATTTGCCTTATAAATGAAGGGAAAAACATTTCACCAAAAAAGTTAGAATATCTAGGTATTTTACCTGAATAAATCAGAATTGTAAGATTTTTGTCTTTATGTGAAAGCTGAGGATAACAGTAACTGCATTGGGCACTAGATTCTTTCTTGAACAACTTCCAGCATTGCATAATGATCCTTTATATACTTTGTCACTTTAAAATTTAGTACTTGGACAGTTTTCAATGGCTTAATAATTTTTTCAATGTCTCTGTTTGCACTGGGACCATTTTGCATCATTTTATATTAAAATGTTTCATACTGATGCATGTTGCCTATGTGAAAGCATTGGTAGCTAATACATATAGCTAATGGGAGTACTCTACTTTTATTATTAAATATAACTTCAAGGGTCTTGTCACTTTGATATGTGTCAAAGCAGTCAATTAAAATTTTTTGTAGGATATTTTTAAGTGTCTTATTTTATCTTCTGTTGCACTGAAACTTGTTCATACTTAGTCTAGTGTACTTCACCCTGCAGAATTATAACTGAGGTAAATAATTATTTACTTTCCTTTTTGTTTCATTGCAAATATCAACCCACACCCTCAGCATGAAAATTTAAATTTATCCTACTAGCATGGTAATTTAAAAGTAATTAAACATTGCACATAATTGACTGACAAGTTATCTCTGATAAACACTTTGAAGATGTGTTTTTTTGCTTACATAAAAACAGTCCTCAAAAGGCAAGGAAAGTTTTAGTGATGATCTTAATAGAGTCAGAGCTCCTTTGATTTGAAGCTCCAATCACTCAAGGCTTTATTAAGAACTGTAAAACTTAATGATATTGCAGATCTCTGGTCAAACTTGTAAAATATACACACATATTCATGCACCTAAGAAGACCTAGATATTTCACACAGATAATTTCAGTTCCTGTTTCTGGATTCTTTGCTTGCTGAAGGAATCCAGAATTCCTCAAGAGCTTTCAGTCCCAAAAGAAGACTGAGTATTTCAGATGTCAGAAAAGAGTCTGCAAAAGTTGCCACATGATTCAGAAATCTGACAAAGGGAAAAGGATTTATAAGGACTTAATTTTAAAAATTTGCTTTTTAAGATGAGATATTCCTTTCCCATCTGTGTTGTACATATGAAAGGGGCATGGCTTCCATGTCAGTGACATGAACCTTACCTGTTTCTGTTGTCAGATCACATAATGGAGGTCATGAAAGTGTAACACTTCTATGAGGAAAAAAAGCACCAAATCAAAAAACGTTCCTTTATATAGTTTACCACTACAGTTTCACTCTGTTTCTCTCCATATGAGTCACGGAAGAATAGAGAAACCACTGTGCTGCTTTTTACGGGAATGTCAGAATTCCCAGTGCCACAGCAGCCTAGTGAAAGATGGAAGCCAAAATGGAAAAAACCAGTTCCTCTGTTATATTTGCACATATGCAGGACTTAAGTGCCCTTTTCTGGCACTGGTTTTCACTCCATAGATCACAGCCATGTATATACTTCTGGTTGTAGGCAATTGACACACAGCACCTCAACACTGCAATTTTCCCTGGATCTTTAACAGAGATTCAATCCTATACCAGAAGAGAGAGGATCTGAATCTTCAGTTAGAGTGTGGTTATTTCTAATCACATGATAATATGTTTATTTCTAATCTGTATTTAGAATCCAGAAAATTCTTCTTTTTTATTACAATTGCGGGGTTTTTTGAACACTTATGTGTTGTAAATTTGGACCTTGTATAACTATTTTCATCACTATTTTAATTTTAATCCACATGGATCTCAGCAAAAAGTCACTGTAAGATGAGAATATTTCAACAAGGAGATTAATTTCTGGTTCTTTTCAGAACTGGCAGCTTTCTGATGTCTCATCATGCAGCACAATTTCATAGGTTCATCTTTCACTCTCATGCCCCATTTGTGCTGGGTAGGTAGGTTGATAAAAATTTCAGACAGCTTGAACTCCCATTATCAGTGACATTCATGGTCTTAGTATAAAAACAGAAACCTTTAATGCAAATCCAACATAAATCATTAATACCTTCCATCTTGCCAAAAATATATGTTGTACTACAGCCTATCTCTAAAAATAAGTTTTTGTCATTCAGTCACTGATTTCTTAGAGATGTGGAAGAGGATGTAACTCTCTGTGGTAAACCTTGCAAAAGTATTCTTCTTCTCTTTCTTTCTCTCCAGTTTCCATGGCAACCCATTGAGACTAATAGAGGCCCACAAAACGTCATGTTCAGATACAGAACAGAAGTAAAACAGGTTCAATTTGTAGTTCAAAATGAAAGGCAAATTACAGTGCTTTAAAATCATTCTTATATGTACATGTTTAAAATGTATAAGTTTAGGCAGAAAATGTCAATGTCTTATAAACTATATGTACACAACATAGTCCTTATAGAATTCATAAAGATTTAATGTAGAATATTTGTGACTTTTAAACAGAAATTTTTAGAGTATGACAACAAATTTAAGAGGCAATAAATTGCTGTATATCAAATAATGTGTCAAAGTCATCTCTGTTTTCCTAGGGATTTAATTGATTCTACAATGTGTGAGAGTTTGTCTAGGAGTATTACAGTGGAGATTCTGGGTAACTCTTGGACAGAGGATACTTTGAGAGACAAACAAAACAGTTGGAATAAAACCCAAATAAACTGACAAAATGCCACCACAAAATGAAACAAAACAGATCTACTCAAAATGTGCCTACACTTTTCAGATGTAAAACTCTCTGAATCTTCTCAATCTGTGAATTTTACTGAAATCAACACGGCTCCAACAAAATTCTTCCAACTGCATGTCATTCAACTACTATGCGAAGGTCTAACTGTGAGTTTAATTAATAGGTGAAAGGATATTTCAGTAAATCAAAAAGGCAAACCATGCTTGTCTTGAGAAGGATGTACCAGTTTGACATATATGAAAAGTAACACTGCTACCAAAGACTGAGTTCCCTCTTCCAACCCTTTCCTGTACTTACGTAGCCTTCCACAGAGCTCTTTCCGGCTTGATGCTGAATTAAGTAGGGACATTGATTTATCCTTTTCTAAGTCCTTTTCAGGTGGATATTTTGCCTATACGTTGGGTCAAATGTTTGTGCTGTCACATTGAAAAAAGGGGAAAATGAAAGTAAAAAAAACCAAAACAAACCAGGATAAGAGGAAAAAACCTTTAGCTGGTAGGTCTTGCTTAAATGGACTTCAAATAATAGTACAAAGTTTAGTTATTATAATGATGAATATCAATAGAGCGTCATTGTAATAAACAAGGTTATTGTTAATGTGGTAGAGATATATTTTATTTTATCCCTGTGTTTTACATGATCTAATGTTAAATGTTTAACACTTTCACTGCAATTTTGAGGAGTCAGTATTCTACAAGGAATTATGAGCACCATTTTCCTTAAAAGTAGACTCAAGTGAAAACAGTTTATCTTCTTAAAATTTTGTTAAGGCCAAGTTTATTCACTGCTCTATTCCCAAACTGGAATATCAAGCAGGGAAGAATATCTTTTTATTGTTTATTATCACGTTGTAGAAGGTTTATGGTGACTGAAATAAAGTTTCATTGACATAAGTATTTAAATTAATGATTTTCTGCGACTCCATCTGTAAGTTCTCCTCAATGTGCTGAAATGAAGACATTTCATTTGCTTTTCTTTAGAAGCCTTTTCATAGAATCATAGAACCGTAGAATGTTTTGTCTTGGAAGGGATCTTAAAGACCATCCAGTTTAAGTGCCCCTACCATGAGCAGGAACAACTTCCACTAGACTAGATTGCCCAGGTCACCACACAACCTGGCTTGAACACTTCCAGGGAAGTGACAACCATAACTTCCCTCGACAACTTCTTCCAGTGCCTCACCACACTCACAGTAAAGAATTTCTACCCAATTACCTGGTTTAAACCTACCTTCTTCCAGTTTAAAGTCTTTGCACCTTTTCCTATATTTGTCATATCTTTCATTCATATCTTCTGTCCTTCATATCTTAATTTTCTTTCCATATCTTTAATTGTACCAGCTGTGTACTGGATCATGAAGGTCAATGTGAGTTTGACTCAGTTCATAGATTTAAGACATGTAAAGACCAACAACCAAGGAGACATTTTTTTCTGAATTAGTGAGAATCTATTTAATCCAAACTTCTCTTGAGGGCCTTTAAATCCATTTAATCACTGATCCTTAAGAATTAGCCTGCTGTACTGTAACCTTTGTAAAATGAAAATAAAAATATCTCTTCTGTCTGTTCTGTTTCAAAAATTATGACCAGGGGAGACAGTACATCTGTACAAATTTAATAATCTGACTCGTTTCAGGTCTTCTCAGTTCAGCATACTGGACCATGAAGTATGAATACAGTCTGACAAACAGTGTTACAGTAGGAGAAAAGAAGAAATATATTATTTATAAAATCTAATGCAGGTTTCACAAAATCCAGATTTGCTTAACAGGTGGATTTTGGAGATCATGGATGAAACAGAATTTTTTTTTCCAGGAAAGAGAATTAAATCCAGAATTTATTTCTGACTTTCACAGATTAGAAATTTTAACTGTACTGAAATACTTTTATTGATGCCAGTGGTGCTATTACCCTTCTGGCATCAGTTTTCAATTCATTAGTATATTTACTTCATGCTTGTCACTTAAAAAGGGAAAAGAGGATCCTAGAGTGATGCTCTTTGTCTAATTCACACCAATTTTAGTTACTCACTGAAGGAAAGCTCTGCCACTGTTGCTGTCTGAACATATCCTACACATCTAATGTTGTTCTAGGAGACTGGCTCTTATGCTATGTAATAACCTGAATCCATCAACAACTTTTTTTTTTTTCTGATTTTATGGAGTTAATCACAAGTCCTGCTTCTGACAGCCAATAATTGGACATTTTTTATACAGTGTGTTTTGTAATTCACTCAGAGACAATTGGTTTGGTTTGTTGGGTTTGTTTTTTGTCTTCCCTTATAATTAATCAATACTTTAACATGTTTAACCTTCCAATTTCAGCTGGAGAATTATTAGTGAAGATGTGACTACTGCATAACAAACCTACAAGTGATAGGTTTGGCAAATAAATAAATGAATACAGCAGTGACACAACTTTCAGCATTACCCTCTAATGAGTATGTGAAAATAGGAGTGAAAAATGAATGTATCTCAAATAAGCTTTGCAGAAACTTGTCACTGTCATCATAGGAAGCTACAAAGAGAATGTTAGCAGCCCAGGGAAGAAATCATTATAACAGTGAAATAAAGAGAGATTATTTCAAGGAAGATAATAAAAAGGAGAAATAAGAATTTTCAGGACAATGAACAGAAAATATAATAAAAAGAAATGTACACCCTACCCAAAACTATGAGCAATGAACATTATCATACTGGATATTTGAGAAAGGACTATCTCATTTGCAAGACTTGAGGAACCAGCCTCACCTGTGAAAATACCATCTTCATCAGGTTAGGTAAGACTGGATGAAAATCCCTTTCAATTTCTCCCAAAAAAACTGTACCTCACATGGTAAGGAGAAAACACAGATGATAGGATACCACCCTTAAGTCTGGAGAGTTTACAAAGAATAAATGAAGGTCCTGATTCCTGTATGTTTCTCTAGGCTATTCCTTTTTTTTTTTTTTTTAAATGGTCCTTACAGTCTACAGAAAAGTATAGAAAATCTCCAGAAAATCCATGATTCTCTGAAGAAATAGGTTATGGAGTCATATTTCCTATGTAGTTTCTGCTTGACTTGCATATTGGATTTTTCGTAATTTTCAAACCCTGTTTTATCCTTATAAACTGTATAAACCTGATTTTGTTAGCCAGTTACAGTTATCATTGACCCTGAGATTAGCTCAGGTGGTTAGAGCATGGTGCTAGTAGCACCAAGGTCATGGGTTTGATCCCCATATGGGCCATTCACTTCAGAGATGCCCTCGATGACCCTTGTTTGTCTCTTCCAACTCTGATTATTCTGTGATTGTGTAAAGATAACGCATTTAAAGCCATTAATAAATATTCCAATATTCAAGATGATATAAAGGCCCAAAGCAACTTCATAAATTCTTTCTCTCCTTCACAATGTTTACTAAGAGCCAGTAGTATCTAATTATGTGAAAAATCTTAACTACATATCCTAATTTTTAAGGCAAAGACATGAAGAATGCAAAACCCACCAAACTTGATGAAACATCTTTATGGCTCATGTTGTGAGCAGATCTCTAGTGAGTTGGGGAGGTTTTTGAGATTTTTTGAGAGGTTTTTTTGTTTGTTTGGGGTATTTGTGGTTGGGAATGTTGTTTTTCTCTCTGTGTGTGCTAAAACCTACTCTATAATTTGATTTTTCATGGTTAGGACCTCAAATAACAATGTGTTACCCCTCTTTCTTTGCAATTAAATGGAGCTGTGCTTTTTAAAACGAAAAATACAATACTTAATTTATATAAATATGTGTGTGCATGTGAAAATATAACATTTCTGTTCTATACATTTATTATAACTTATAAGAAAGAAAATTACTTGATTGGCAAGGGTTCCTCAGTTTGTGCCTCACCAGAAATAATAATTTTTTGTTTTTTTGTTTGTCCTGATTATCATTTCTATGACAACCAATTGTAATATCAAAATGGAGCATTTTGTCTTCAAGTAGGGAATAAACAGCAGGACAGTGATTAATTCTAAAAGTGAAAGGCTATTCTGTAAACTCTCTACAAAAATAGTATTGTCACTTTCAATAATTTTCTTTCCCCCCATAATTTCTCAATCAACCTAATTCAGTTTACAATTGAAATGCTTTTCTGACTGCCAATCCTTAAATTAGGCCTGGGATTTGGGGGCTTATTTGTCATGTATCTGACTCATGGATCACCAATAATGAAGATTTTTGCAGGCCAACTAATGCCTTTGGATTCACTTGTGCAAATCCATTACTTTCAGTCAGCTTTCATAAATGTAACTGAAGGGAAAACACTAAAAACAGTGGAACTGAAGAATAGTTCTGCAACTGGAACTTTCAGCTAACAAATATAGTGGTTATGTCCAGGCCATGATATCATGCATTACACTCTCCAAGATCCACATTGTTTCTGTCTACTTAAAATTAATTTCTGCTTATAAGACCTCCCTGTTGACAAATTTGACTATACACAAATAACAGGTCCAAATAACAGATTGTTTTCACAAAGTCAATTTTGAGACTGAAGATGAAGCTCTGTTTATGAGGTACAATTTGGTTTTTAAAAAAAAAAATTGTAATTTCCTGCCTGCTTTTTTTCCCTTTTTAAATGAAAGGTTGCCATTTTCATCTCTGTACTGTCTGTCCAGCTGTTTGAGTGGTGTTGCTAGAAACATCAGTGATTCCTCTATTCTCTTGCAGTTCTCCATGAAGTACTAGATATTAGTGGCCTTAGGGCAATAGAAACATTTCTTCCCCTGACCACCCTTATCCGGGGCTCCCTCCAAGCCACGCACAGCCCACGATGCCATTCCAGCTCACTAGTGCCACTTGTCCCTGCCCCAGAGATGCTGTTCTCCAGCTCCCCACAGCTCTGCCCTGTCCAGCTAAGGGTCCCACCCGCAGCCTCAGGGAGGGTCTCAATGCCTGGGGCTGGTGCTGCCCATGGTGTCCTCTGGCTGCCCTGGTCCTGATGGGCAGTGGGACAGGCTCCGGCTGGAGCCCCTGCCCAGGTTCCCAGCTCTCAGAGAGCCTCCAGACCACAAAATGCCTTAAGACAGTGTCGTTGATGTTTATGTGCTGGACTTGTTTTGGTAGTTTTCAGTTAAAGAAGATGTCTGTTATGACTGCTGCAATTGTAATTCAATTGTAGTGTTGATTTTATTTGACTTGCCTAAAGCAACCATTGAATTTTAAGTTCATCTGATAAAAAAAATGCTAAAATGTTTAAGGCAGGAGGATAGGAATTAGCCCTAGTAAAACTGAAAAGCAAGCCTGCACATCTAGAACAGTCTTCAGTTAAGTGAAAGCAGTATTGACATGGTACTTAGATGGTCACAGAGTTTATACTTCACTTTTTGCTTACAGGCAAGGCTAGTAACCAATGGTGGGTGTTCTTCCTCTGAAGAATTTATTTAGGCATAAGTCCTTCACAGATGATCTATCAAATGACTTCATATCCTTTAATCTTGATAAACATTTTCCTGCAATTTATACATAGTTTCAACCAAGAGAAAAAGGCTACTTTTGTACAGAGGTTCCAAAAGCACACCTTTAGGATGGGTACATACTATTCATTTCTTTTAAAGTAATGCCATTTTTTAAGTATTATGATTTTTTAAAATTTTTTTTTTTAAGAAGGAAAATATTTAGAGTAATGTGTCTGAGAAAGGATTGAAATGATACTCAGATCTGGATTCAGTGTTCATTCTTACCCCAAATTAAACCATGGTTACTAGTAAAATACTTGCTTTTCAGAGCTGTCAGGTGTGTAAAACATATATTAATTCAGTGAATTCTGTAATTATTTGGCATATCTATAACCTAATATTGCATGTCTAAATGTTAGTTATTCAAATCAAAGCAAGATGCTTACATCTCTTATGACACTACTCATTATATGCAACTTTTTAATCTGCTCTGGATTTGAGATTAAAAGTAGATTTAAAACCTAAATCTAAACATTTTCATCATCACGTTTATTTCACATATTTGAAATATGTTTTCTAAACCATGAATAATGTAAACATATTAGAACTAAAGAGAAAATAGAAGAAAATAGGGATTAAAAATTGTCTGATGCCTCTTTTTTTTAAGGTATTAGAATTTCTTGCAGAGGCTACGTACAATTTTCCTTTGGAGTAACAGACCTTGGCTTGTTGTTTGACCATATAACACTAAAGTAATCTATGGTTTAGCCAAATTATGCCCTGCCACTATCTATGATCATTTGGTACATTTTATCCAATGTGATATCCACAGATGGTGAATGTTCCTTCAGAGCCTTCTCAAGTATTAGACAAAAAGTGAGAGAAAGAAATGATGCTAATAACAAAATCCTTTCAATACATCAGACTACTTTTTCATCATCAGAGCTGAAGTTTTAAAAAATTATATTACTAAATTGTCCTTTCAACACCACATCCATTTGTCCTCCTAAACTGAACACCAGAGAACTGGCAGTCTTGAAATGATAGAGACCCATCATTTGTGTTAAATGATTTTTATAATAACCAGTATAGGAGACAGGAAGCTCCTGTATGTTTTAATGTGTGATGAAGGATGTCATAAGTTCTTGGATAAGCTCAATGAATACTGAATTGTCAAGCTTCATTTTTTTTTCATATTTCTTCTCAGACAGTCTGAGAAGGGTAGGTCTCTCACCATACATCACAGCATCTTCTCTTCCTATCCACTGTAAGACATTACAGGATACTTGTCTAGTTGGACAGCCTGATCCATAAGCCTAAGTTTAAGTAGGACTGGTGCTCAAGTGAAATGTTGTTGTTCAATCCTCTATCATGTTTCAGTACAAGTATGCCTCTCAACATGCTTTTGCTCAGTGCTAAGTAACAATTTCTTAGGCAATGGTCAAGTATGGTCAGAGATTCTGTGAGTCAGGAACTTGCCCTCATGGACAGTACAGATGAACCTATTTATGAGGGGAAGAAAGCTGGGCAAACTGGCAGAAATTGCTGTAATTCAGGTTCAGTTAGTAGATTTCAGTCTGTTTTATTTACTTGTACAAATACAACCATGGGCAAAAAGGCAATGAACTCTGATTCGTGATAGGTACTGTAGCATTCAGAAAGACATCTTATTTGTCAAAATAGTATGTTTTCACTTCAAAAAACTGAAAGAGACAATATTAATTATTTTTAAAATTATACCAGCATATTTAAAAAACTGAAAGAGACAATATTAATTATTTTTAAAATTATACCAGCATATTTGAATTTTATATAATATATTTACATTTAAATCAACAGAAACAGGATGAGTCTATGGGACTTTTGTTTGAATGCTAGAGCAAAGTACTTAGGGGTAAAACTTCAAAGAATAACAGACACTCCATCTGTCCACCAATGTGTTCTCTTACTAAATCTCTTACTAAATCACGTTATTTGAGTTGGGGACAGCTTAATTAATGTCAATGGAGGAAACTCTAAAACTATATAAGAGCATAATATTAGAATATTTTATGAGCTATTCACATTGAAAAACTTTACCAGGTGTTAAAGAAGAATATTGTCTTGAGACCAGTTTTAATGTCAAACTAATTTACTTCAGCAACCTATTATTTCTTCAGGATTTGTTTCATTGTAAAGTAACAGATGAATCCAGGAAACAGAAAAAAATGTTATAATAATATTGTAATTTTCCTGGTAAAAATATTTTGCTAGTCACCATATGATAAGACTTTAATCATATGATGTACCTACAAATTTCTATATAGGCAAAAAAGAATTAATTTCTCGGGTATTCTAATATTAACACTCTCTTAATATAACAAATTTTAAAACTGCCTGTATCTGGTCCACTGAAATCAGTAAATTATTGAGAAATACGGTAACCTATGACGGTAGAAGTAACAAAATCTATTCCTTTGCAATATGAAAATTTTAAAAGAAAGTCCTACATTTCTTTGTATTTCTTTTTTATTGTAATCTATGAAAGAGAGGAACTACAGTGATGAAGAGGGAATTCAATTATTCAAAATACTTTTTAAATTAAATCTAGAAAAAGATGAAAAATTTAGAATTCATTTCCAGACAAAAATATTTCTCTTAAGATAGTATTTTAAAACATTAGGTGCAATTCAGGTACTTAACAGGAATTTTTTACTCTGTTCAACTACCATATCTCTCAAAATTTATTTCGTGAATTTAGTTCAGTCACTTAATCCCAATTCCCTGTTTGGAAAAAAAAAATCCTATAGCTAACAGAAATAAGAAAGAATAAAAATAATTCATCTCCATCTGCCATTGTTCCTTCAGTTGTGTTTGTATGGCAATAGTGGACTGATCATGACTGGATGCCACGTGTCAACCAAAACACTCTAGCTCTCCCCTCATCAGTGGGACGTGGGAAAGAGAATATAACCAAAGGTTCATGAGTCAAGATAAGGACAAGGGAGATCACTCAGGAATTACCATCATAGGCAAAACAGACTCTAGTCTGGAAAATTAGCTTAATTAATCACCAATCGAATCAGAGTAAGGCAATGTATTGGGTTTGCATGGTTAAATGTAGATAAAGTTATCTTCTACAGGGCTTTTGGCCTTGAATGTCAATAAAAGTTAGTTGGACTTTGATCTGAGTCATCAAAAGTATTTCAGCACCTAATCCAGTGGCAGTACAAACATTTCTGAGCTCTTGTGTTTCATGATCTTCTGAAAATGTTGTTCACAGTGATTTTTTAGCTGAAAATACAAATATCAAGGTATATTATAGAAGGAAAAAGGTGATCAAGAAAGAGAAGTGGAAAATCTTGTACTTAAACATTAACTGAGTGCTATTAAGATTAATTGGACAAAGATATAGTCTAATTTCAGATTTTTTTTTTAATCAAGATAGAGACATGCTTTACCTTTCAAGGTGAATTACTCTTTCACTTTTTAATGTTTTAAATTATAATAATCCAAGATAATATGAGCCCATGCCGTGAATAAAAATGTAGAATCTCATGCAATGATCCTGTTTCAGTATTATGTACTACTTTAGTTGGATGTCCATAAGGAAAATGTAGAAAGAAAGGACATGGTGAAGTAATCCATACAGTGGCAAGATTTTTATTAATGTCAGGCAGATTTTTGGCATTTTTAGGATTACAAAGTCTATTTCTTTTGATTCATCCACTGTAAACATATTTTCTTGTAAATAGAATAACAACAAAAGCCTGACTCCATATTCCACTTCAAAATTTCAAGTGTCTGTAATGATATTGAAATTTTACTGTGAAAATATGTCTCTTCATCTTTTATACACTGAATTCTTTACAAGTAATAGAACCAAGGCAACATTCAGACTGATAAATATAAGAATCTGGTCCATTGCCAAAAGCAATTTTTCCTTTACCTCAATAGGCTTTGGATCATGTTACACAGCAATAACACAATCTGTTATGTTTATTTCTTCACATTGAAGCATGTGGGTTATATGCAAGTGTGTGTCAAAATGTTTTGAGATATTTCATACAAGTTAAATCAATGCTATGACAATCACTCTGAAACAAAAACCAGAAATTAGATCAGGTCATTAATATTCGTGCTAATTTCTTGGTTTTAATACTACTTTATTTGAGATCTTGCCTCTCGTTTTTCAAGATCAACTCAAACCACCAGATATTTTGTTAAAATATTGAATTTCTTTAAGCGAAAAAATTTCCTTTAAACCAAACCAAAGCAAAAATTAACATCATAAAAAAATTCAAGTAGTCTTTCTTGCAAAGTAGCTACACACAGTAGCCTTTGTCAAAGTTTTTTTCTTCCACTATTTCCTTTAAATATATTTTACTATTAATTATAATTATATACATCTATAAAGATCATTGCTGCTGCTTTGGATAGATATTAGTTTGTGTTTGCACAGTCCTAATACAAATACTCTTATCCATTTGGCTCTGAAAATAATTAGTAAAGATACAAGAGCATAAATCATAAATCAGGAAGAACTGCAGTTTGGAATAACAAGTGTCTGGCCATTTAAGTGTAGTTATCAGAGAGCTGGAGGAATTTTTGGAACATGACACATATGCAGACTAAGAACTTCATGCACAGTATCTTAATACTGGGAAGGAGGTAGAGTTTGGATATTGTGAAGAGAAATAAAGAGCTTATACTAACAAAGTATTAAATTTTAATTGTTCAGCCACCCCTAGCATCACCCCAAGCATTAGTATTTTGCAGTAAATAAATTGCCAAATGTATAAATATAAAATACAACCTTGCAAGAAATTCGGCTAAAATTCTCAAAGCTACTCAACTCTGGATTAACTTTCAGGAAGAGTAGGTCACCATGCTTTAATGGAGCTCTTTTAATTAGAGAAGCAGTGTTTAGTACTCTCAAGTTATTAATGTATCTACAGGATATTCAAGTAAGGAAACAAGTTGCAATGAGTTGCGATTTGTTAAACTTATCAGCCTATGAGCTATGCCAGTGTGGGGCTTAGAAATCTTCCATGGGAATAGAGTGGAAGTGTGGAAACATCTTACTTTAGACTTTCAAAAAAATTTCGAACCTGCTTCATCTCTCCTGACTGCAAGTTTACGTAGCTGTATAATTTATAAACCTTTGTTTCAAGTGTAAATTTAGACCCATGTATCTTTTTGTTTGGGAAGTAATGAAACTCTGTTGTATTAAGACATTTATTAATCTTGTAGAAGTTATTGTATCAATTTAATTAACTGAACTGATTTGTAAATAAAGTCTTTTTGCTATCAACAATAACTAATAGCGTATAGCTCTGTTATATACATTCAAGATACAAACAAATAAATCTTAAACAAAAGTTAATAAACAGGGCTGTCACTGTAAATGCAGTAATGAGAGACTTCTCTGTGAATACTGAAGGATCAAAATGAGAAGAATATGATAGGGCCAGAAATAGTTTCCTTTGTCTCCATCCTCCCATTTCTCATGCTAAATAAATGAATACTCCAACGAACCTCTTCACTCTTACGGGAGACACAATCGCAGTAGGTTCTAAGGTAGCTCTTGCCACTAAATGAATGGTACTTATTGCAGCATCACTAAGACAAGTCACTTACTGAAATAGCAGCTGAAAAGGCTCTGCAGGACTTCTATTTGCCCTTACATTGATACCGAAGAACAAGAAGGCCCAGGCAGTTAAGGCAATAAGCTGTTCTTGTCACCTTGAACAGTGAAGTACTGTGGTAGCTTGGTCCACCTGAGTAAGGGCACATTGACCAATTCAGTCTCACCCTTTCTGCCCATGTATTTTTCTTCCATCATTATTAAAAAGCTTAAAACAGAAAAAAAAATCTCATTGTCTCACTACTGTCTAGAATTATTTATTACTGCTTCAGTTGCATTCTATTGCTTTCCTTCTTGCTTCTCTTGTCTGCCTGATGCAGTGGTAACACAGTTCCTTGGATTTGTCAATATCTGATTTGATTTCCTATGAGTTTGATTTTCTGTCTTTCAATTTTTTTAATCTTATGACACAGTTATTCTGTCAATCTGATCTGAATTGTTGTGCTATGCACAAAACAAATAGGTTAACAGATGTTTCTGGAAGCACTGCCTTTCTTTTCCTTTTTTTAATCCTCTTCCATTTTACTACAAGGATGAGGAAAGAGTATGGAGAAATTGGTTATATATTTTCAAGTTGCTTAGATGCGAAAAATATTCTATTTCTCCTATTAGTGTAACATACTGTGAAAATAATTAAAGGAAGAAAAATAATCACTAGGTGCCTGCAACATGATACAATTACTTGGTATTCATGTTCTAGTAAATTTCACTCAGGTGAGTTACACCTCATCTTTGGCTAGGCGTAATTTCTTTTTTCTTTCCTCATTCATTGCTCTGCACCATAAATTCTACAAATATGTTGCTGTTGTTTTCTCCTCTTTTTCACTTTTTCATGCACTGATTACAAAGTGATACACTTCTTCCACAGCATTATAAGGCTCATTAATCTGATACATGGGTGACAAGCCAGTATAGAGATATAAAAGTGATGTTGTTTTAAGGGGATGGCTGGACTCATCAAACACTTACTGAAAAAAAATTGAATACTTTACTATATCGTCCACAGATTACAATTTTTTCATACAGGTTGTAGAGGAAAATATTTTTAGAAAGGTAGGGTACTTGAAATATCCACACATCTGAGGACTTCAAAATAGTATGACAATGCTAACTTATCAGAGAGGATGGAACATTTTGGTTAGTCTGCTTTCAAGCCACCTTACTATTTTCCATTTCTATGTGCAGCAAGAAACCCTTACAGATTTAGTGATTGTCATCCCATTTATTCATGCAGACATCATTTAACAGAAAACCTGCCATTTTTCACGTTCCCCCAGCTTCAGGCACTGGTAGGCAAACAACTAATTCCTTGTGGAAGGTAAACAATTCTGGCAATCTACACTCTAATACGTATATTAGTGTTATGCAATTGTAATAGGCACATAAAACAGTATGTGTCCACAGGCTCTTGCAAATGAAGTCACGGAAGTCCTATAAGCCAGAGGAACTAATTTTTTCTTTTTATTTTTTCTGGTGAGGAAATGTTTCCTCTGAGGAATGAGTGCATTTTTATTCCATTGACTTTATAGCATATCCTGAAAGCCAGAACTCTAATGATAAGGAAAGGAATGCATGCAGAATCTGTGAAATATATGGGTGGTAACTTTTCTTAGCTGTTTTCATTCCATTAGTTACTCAAAGCTCATTATATGAACATAAACTCTTCAGTCTGTAGAGTGTCATGCTAATAGATTTACCTAATGGATTTTATTTCATCATTTAAATGCTTTGAATGCAAGACTTGTGAGAGACTGGGGAGACTCAAGAGAAATGTCTGAGTTGTAAAAAATTTGAAAATGCTATTCAAAAGAAAATAATATGAAAAATATCTAATGGCCAGATCCTGTATCTGCTGGATTTCTCTGCATGTTTTAGAAAGAGGAGGAGGATCATTCAAGGGGTTTTTTTGGACCTTCCCATACAGGGAAGAAAAGTTACAGAATTTGTTTAGGACCATGTCCAGAGTTTCCCAAAATGAAGGTGAAGTAAATAACTTCAGAAAGGTGTCGGGAACAGATGAGGGAAACTGTTGGGACAGAAACAGCTGAAATGAAATATGAGAGAGAATGTCATTTGACAGAAAAATTTAATCCAGGGACAGCAGCATACTCCTGTCCAAAGTCATTTTATTGATACTTCATTTTTTTCCGATGACAGTTCTAATATAATCAAAGAAAGAAAAGTAAGTTAATCTCCAAATTAACTTTCTCTGAGGTGGTCTGGGAAATTTTGTTTTTCAAAGTGCGTTCAGTATGTCACCATAGAAAAAGCTAACTGCAACTATTTCTGTACTTAAAGTTTATTCAACAGGCTGTCAAGCATGCTATTACCTTCTGTAGACAATTTCCTGCATAAAACAAGTAACAGTAGGTTTGTTTGGTGGGGTTTTTTTAATGGTTTGCTTTTATTTAAAATAATTCTGTTAAAAGACGCCTTAAACATCCTCCACTCCACATCCTCCACATCACCATTCATGATAGTGGTCATACAGCCCAACTGGAACCAGCTCTGTACTTGAGAACGAAGAGAGTTTAGTCCATATGTTAACAATGCTGTCTATGTCATATTTACAGAAAGCTTTAGCTCTCTTACTGTAAGATGGCAGTGTGGACTGACTGAGTTGCCCATAACTTTGGTCAGCTGAGGAGAGCTTCTCAGGCATTTCCAACACACATGCATCATTAAGTATACTCTGCATTTCATTAAACATATACTATGGCCCAGAGTATTATATTTTACTATCAGATTTTGAGCACCATAATTTAGTTTTTTTTTTTTTTCTTCTGTAAAATGAAGTGAAAGAGAGTAATATCCTGGAATTAGAGCAAAAAAATGGGAAGAAAGATACCCATTATTTGCAGAAAAGAACACTTTGCAGCCACCAATAAGGCTTGGCTTCCACTTTTTTTATTTCCTGTTTCATTATTACTGTGAAATACATAAGATGTCTGTTTCTAATGTTCTCTAGGTTTTGGGTTTTTTCCATTTCCCATGTTCTCATCTGATGCCTTCTGTTAAAAAGAAGGGTAAAGGAATATATTCAAAGGAAGAATTTTGTAGAAGATCTAACAAAGTAGAAGTTTCTGGGAGAGCATGGTTTATATAAAGTGCCAAAGAAAATGGTGGGGTGCTTTCAGCATAGTCTGAATGAAAAACAATCTCACATGAGAGAGGCACTTTAACATGATGAATATAACTCTTTCCATCTATTGCACTTTTTCTACAGTGAGAATAAGCTTTTTGATTTTAATCTAAATGTCAAGCTGGTACAGACTTCTATGTATGTCAAACTATCTGCTTTGACATGATCTAATGTAACTTGTATCCTATAATGTATAATTCATGTTACAGGGAATGAGGCATTATCATTTTTTCAACAGTAAAAATGGCTTTGCCATGTTCACCATTCCAGAAGAATAGTGGATATTTCAGTCTCTAGTCTCAGTAGTGTAATGAATCAAATAAATTTTAAGCGATCTTATTAATAAAAATTCTTCCATAAGAAAAAAAGTATTTGTTTCAAATACAAGTGTGTAAGTTGAAAAACATGTAAGTTGCATAAACTACTCTCAAGTAAAGAGATACATACACTTCATAGAATGAGAAACAAGAAACATCTTTACTATCTTTCTTTTTCTACTGAATGTGTTCCATGTAAAAAAAGAAACTGACTACATGGTGTAGTAAATTATAAGAATATATTATATTTTATAAGAAGTGTATGACACAAGAAATGGGAAAAATGTTTAAATAAGGATGATTTCAGATAAATTCTGAAAATATTTAGTTTTGGATTTATCAGACCTGCTACAGGAGAAGATTTCCCAACCATATCTTCTTTTATTCTCTCTCTTTATCTTGGGATCACATCTGTTTTTAAAGGCCTAGTTATATTATGGGATTGGCTGACAAACACATGTACTTTCCAGGAAGGTTAAATGAATGATTGGAACATAAGACAGGTAAAATCAGATTTCACAGTAAACAAACCAAGACTGTATCAATAAGATGATAGCCTAAACAGGCCTGTACTATTATTTGAGAAGGTTTAGAATATTTCACCTGACCATTGCTTCCACTTTAAAGGTATGGCTGTCTTTAAAGCTCTGACTCTTACTTGCCTGCTCCATATGTCTTGCATCTTCTTGTCTATTTTAAATGGCTCTAGTTGGGCAACTAAATCCAAAGACTGTAGCACAGTCCAGTCAGACAGTGGCATACAAATAATCATTAAGAGTCAAAAGAAAGTGTCATTGTAATCAAGAGACACCTAATCAATACAGTCAATGAAGGAAGGAGCGTCAGCTAAGTAGGAATCTAGTGGTAAGAATTCACTGTTTAAATGTGATGATTGGCATTTAGACACCTAGTGCAGATGTGAACACTACCAGGTAGACAACTGTATGTGGGCGTAATCTTAATTCTAAAATGGTACATAGAGAGGAAAATCATATAGAGAAGGCTCAGAAGACTGAAGAATAAGGCCAGTTTTAAAATGTAAAGGAAAACTTTTCTAAATTAACTATGGTTAGTTCTTATTTATTATTAATAATCGTCGCTTCATATGAAAAACTTGCTGGTTTTTTCACTTACACTGTAAGTCATCTATCAGTATGCCATACCCCAGAGCTGATGTCTTTGCACTAATGCACTCAACACATGTAGTTAGCTGTGATGGCTATGGCTCTTAACCACAGAGGTGATCAGGCTTGAGAGCTGTTTAACAACTGAATCTTGAACAGAGGTCAGTTTGTTCCTCTTCTTTTCCAATTTTCCTCTTTTATGACTGATGCTCTTACGCTACAGTATCCCTCCCTCCTGGGGTTATGCTCCAGATAATGCATGTCTTGGTTTTGGTTTTGCTGTCATCCGTTTCATGTATTCTGCACAATGTCCTGCCTACTTGTAGTGCTTTTTCCTTATGTTTTGGTCTGAATTTCTTTTTTTTTTTTTTAACTTGAAGCTCTCCTAAATGCAAATACATGTCTATTCCCCTTAAAAACTCACATAACATACTTAGAATCATAGAATCACTTAGGTTGGAAAAGAACTTTCAGATCACTAAGTACAACTTCAAACCTAATATTACCAAGTCCACCACTAAACCATATCCCTAATGCCAGATCTACATACCTATGGAATACCTCTAGGGATGGTGACTCCACCACTTCCCTGGGCAGCCTGTTCTTTTGCTTGACAGCCCCTTTAACAAAGAAATCTTTCATAATATCCATTATGAACCTTCCCTGGAAAAACCTGAGGTAATTTCCTTTTGTTCCATCACTTGTTACCTGGAAGAGACAGACACTTACCTCGCTGCAACCCTGAGCCTCTTTTTGTCCAGGCCAAATAGCCCCAGCTCACTTATCAGACTTACATTCTAGATATGAACTTTGTTGCCTTTCCTTGGATACACTCCACTGTCTCAATGTCTTTCTTTTACTCGGGGTGGGGGCGCAAACCTAAGACAGTAACTTCTCTCTGGTTATGCCATGAAAGTGTTACAAAATCCTTCTGTGTTGTTTTTTGCTACATCATTTATATTTAGTCTCAAGACTAGCAAATACTAATTATATTCTTATCAATATAATTTTTAATTTATATCACAGGCCTCTCTTTATGTGAAATTAAATTTGAATGAATGTTACTATTAATGCTAAAAATCCTTCAATGTCAATTTTTAATCAGTATTAGATTTTCCTTTTTTTGAATGGGATCTACTTGACGGAAATGTTCTGACTTGGATTAGAGAGAAAAGCATCTTAGATTATCACAGTAAAGCTCTTTTAACATTATCAGTTATTAGTTTATGGAAGCCTGAGAGGATACGGATGTATACTAATTTCTTTGTCTCAGTTGTATATCTAGATTCACACTGTGATCAGATGAATAAAAGGCATATTCAGCAAAATGTTTATGTGGCAGACACCCCAGCATCTCAAAGTATCAGTTGTGAAGTTACCACATTTTTTTGTCAGAACTGGAATCACACTGAAGTAACTTCTAGGTGGAAACCAAAGATGTCTTCTGCTTGTAGAAGTGATGCCTTTACACTGAAATAAGAAGTCTCTGATATTGAAAAGTTTAATGCTATTGAATCAAGGTAACATTTGGATTCCAGACTTTAACAATATTCTGAAAAAGTCCCAAGCATATTGCATAAATACAAATCGTACATGTTCCTTACTAAATTGCTATAAAGTGTTGCCATAGATCCTTACAGAATTGCCATTAGATAGAATATCTACTTTAAGTAAAGGTTTCCTGTACAATTGAAATTCTTGGGAGAAAGCAAAGTATTATCTTTAAGCTTTTTCTGCCTTTAAGGATATCACCAAAGTAGTCTGGGAATCTAGTTCTTCTCTGTTTGCAGCCTGAGGCAGTAAACAGATTAAAGCAGATCAGATTACTGTCTCTCTCTGTGAAGCTGTTGCAAATCAATATTGTAATGAAGTGTATTATACATGCACCCATATTTTCCCCCAAGAAGTCATAACTGAAACGATTAAATTTGGAGTGTACTTAGGATACCTGATAAAGAAAAGTGTAGAAAGTTGATACTTGGAAGAGATGTGCTTCTGAGAAATAAATGCAGGAAATTAACGGTTTAAGAGTAATCTCTTTTCAGGGGTATTTTCACTTTAATATATGAAATGTGTTAAGCATTTTGAAAGGGAGAATAATATTAGTTGTTCAGGGAATGTCCTTCAAGTCTCACTAGCATGCAATATAGGAAGAGTAAACTGGAAGGAATTTGGCAAACTTAACGAAAAAATCTAAATGTCTATGCTCAGTACAAATGAAATTTAATAATAGGGCATAAACAGGAGTTTCTTTGATCCCTCAGTAGTGGGAGACCACCACTGGTGATCAGTGCTTATCATTACAGTAGGGAGGAATTTTTTATATTCATAGGTCACTATTTCCACTTGAGCTACAGGGAGCTGGTCCACAGATGAGCCGTAAAAATTACAAGCAGCTGGAGCCATGTGGAAAAGTATACTCAATAGTCTTATTAGTGTTAATAGAAGGGGAAGTATTACAGGACTGTTAGACTCTTCATGACAACAGTCTGATATCATGCTATCCACTCCCTGCAAACCTCAGAATTTATTTAATGTTTTGGTTTATGTGTATGACTTTGAGAGCTTTGTTAAAATGGTTTATAAATTATACGGGAATTAGAGCATTGTCTTCTGTCAGTGACCTACATAAAACATATTAGAGCTAGTCACAGTATATTAGAACACCCTGAAGAGAAGAAAGAGGATATCCTGCTGTTCTGTAACTAAACTACCTCCCACCATCACAGACTTATGTGCGTGAACACATCCTGGTTTTTGGTTTGGGATTGGTCAAATCAAAAAATAGCACCATCTAAACCTCTATGAAAAGAAAAAAATTCTATCCCAGCCCAAGTCAATAAAGAAACATGGTGTCTAGTGTTTACCAGTTTCAAGAATGAGTTTGAACAAATGAAACTTTTGGGATACCTGAATTATTTTTCTGATTTAACATTCAATTTATGTTCTTATTATTTTTACCACATATTCTATTATTTCTTGAGTTTATTCTTGTTCACTGTTTGTCTGCCTACAGATTTAAAATATATTAGATAACATTAGCAACAAAGGAGACTTTCAGAGATGCTGAATATGCAAATTTCCTGAAAAGTAATTTATTAACTTCCTGAAATATTTGTGTTCATTTTTTTTCCCTTCAGAAGCTGAGATGAATAATGCAATACTAATGAACAACCGAGACACCATTCCGTCTTGTAGAATGACCATTTTTAGGCAGTCCCATTAATAACACTGCAAGTAAATGTAAATACTCAGGACAGAAAAATAAAACTCTTATTGTCCTTTCCTGTGGCATATATACTTATGTATTTTGAGTAATTTGAAACAAACAATTTTAAATCTCTCCATTGCTCTTATTGCTCTGTCTAGACCTGGAAACCTGACAAGATTATAGTTTGATAAGAAGTTCTCTCTGCCAGAAATCCTCCCTTCCTTTTATCAAATAATATAAATTTCTCCCACCATTGTTAATTGCTAGCAAATGTGACTATCCAAGAATACAATAACAGTTTGAGTTATCAAGTGAGTTAGGTATGTGAAATGAATAGACCCCCTTAACAGTCAGGCAGGATTTTAGCTTGACAGCAGCACCATTAGCACATCCTGAATTCCCCAGTAATGATAAACTGAATCAATCAGATAATTGTTTTATTTCTTAGGGTAACTGTAAAGTGATCACTCCAGAGCATTTTTTAATATAAATAACTGATAGAGAAAAGAAGTGAGTAGCAGATGCAAAACATGATTGTACTTCTGTAGCAGGCATTTTCCAAATATTACTGAATATTTCAGGCTGTCTGAGATGTTACATTACCCCATTTTCACAGTGCTGTGAAGTTAACACTGCCTAATACTTAACTAACTCTTTATTTCATATGGACTTAAGCACCTCAATCAATAGATGCACTGCAATGTACAATTTTTATCAGTATGTTCAGAAAAAAGCACTTTTTGAAGACACTGGCACAGTTCAGGAAGATAAGCATTTATTTAAATTGTGAATGTGCAAATAATGATTTTGATGCTAACCTTGTCAATGAAATGCAATTGTGGTTATAATCTTGTACTTGTAAGAAGGAAAGATGCCAGATATGAGTGCTTATACATATTTAATGATTACTTGGGAAAAAAAAAAGAAATACCAACAGTCCTGCAGAAAGCCTAACAGTCTCTTAGCAGTAAAGATACCGACCAGAATGAGCCCAATGAGTGGATATAAAGTGCACAGCTGTATGTGTCAATGCCTTCAAAGGAAGCTCAGAGTCTCTGTAAACAGATTTTCCACAGGAAGCATAGCAAAATGTTACAGGCTGGAGCACTTTTACAATGCCCTGATGAAGCAGGTGACACTATCTTTGTCTGCAATGAACAAATGCTCATGCAGGAAGACAAAGAGCAAGGCCCTTGGCCAGTACTATCCCAAACAAATCTTCCCCAAAATGACCGTAGAAGCTGATGTAGAAGCTGAAGTGCACAGCATGGAGCAGGATGTGAGAACTTGCAGCTGAGTGATGTGAAGGCAGCAGGACCTTTTCCCTTTTGATAAGATCAGCCCTTTTCCTCTGGAGTACTGCTCATCCAGGAAAAGCATGGTCATAAATGAAAGAGAGACAGAATTTCACACCAGGTTTCATACTACACTAAATACTTCTTTTCTGAGTTCTTAAGCAACAATAAAGATGCAATGTTATTTACAATTTTAGGATTTTTACAGAGGAACTGGACTGAAATTTGGTATATTACTTGGCATAAACCAAGATCAGGGCTGTGTTTATGTCTGGGTGATGCTTCCTCTGGGAGTCAAACAGTCATTTAAAATGGCCTTTTGAAAGTCAAGTACCATGTAAATTAAAGTAGCTTCTAAAGATAACAGACCGCTATAGGGTCAAGTGATTCTGGAAAAGTCACATAGTACATTACTACCTGGAACTTGGATATGTTTCATACCAACAGATTATTACATGTTTGGTTTTGGTTTGGGATTTATTTTTGTGTTTGCATGTGTGTGTATGTTTATAAAGCTCATATTTGACAGTTGTTGTGGTGGTTGAAACTGCCACTGCTTTAAGTTTTTCTCCCCCTTCAGTGTATGCTATGGTTTTTGCCTCATGGTTGTTCCCCTAAGTTAATGTAATGGTTTATCTCCTGGTTACACCTCATTNGGTGTACACCCCATTATGTTAATCCCTCTGTCAATCATTTGTAAACCCTTACCCCAGTTCTGGAAAGTTCTCCCTTGTTCAGTTCCCCATTGGTGCTGGCTCCCTTTCTCCTCCCCTCTCCTTCCCCTATTGGATGTAACCCTGTCACTCCATCTTATCTCTGCCCCTGGAGCCTCACCCCATTGGACCCTGATGCTCTCTCCACCCCTTTCTACCCCCATATAAAATCACCTGCACGAGCTTTCTGTGGGTTCTTTGTCACTGGAAGTTTTTGAGTGTGGATCCACGTTAAACCTCAGAACGCCAAACGAAGAACCCCTCCCAGCTCTCTGTCTCCGCTGGTTGCTCGGATCGTGTGTGCGCGTGTGCCTGCCTGCACGCACCTCGCAGGGAGTGCCTGCTGTGTGCGAAGGGATTTGCAAATGCCGCAGGAGCGCCCCGACAAGGGACACTTCCTGGAATGTCGCTGCACCTGGACCTCGCCCCCTCACACACTTCCTGCCTTGAGAAGAGGCACTAGAGACAGACAGTAAGTAGGAAGGCTCCATCCAGAGCTGAAATTAAAGCTAACGAGGATAATGGAAATACTTTTGTCAATAAGCAATACTCAGTCATGGAGGTGAATAAGACAAATGGCTTGCAATAAGATAAAAGCAAAAATCAAATAATATTTTCCAGTGTTTTTGCTAATTAGAAGATGAATCCAGATGGAAGATAAATGCTTGAAAATTTCATTTACTTGAGTAGAACACAAAAAATTCAACTGTTAAAAATAACAAATTTTGATCATCTTAATGCAAAGAAGAAAAATTGTGGCCTATTTCAATGTGAAAACTTGATTCCCATACGTATGAAGCAGCTTTGAAAGGCATTGTTAATCTATAACTGTGAATGATCATTTTAAAAAGATAGAACTGTCATATCATCTCATGTGTAGAACATATGCATTATATATAGTTTGTGTATACTGAGGTATTTAGATAACCAAGCTAGTTTTAGTTACTCACCAAGGCACTCATAGCAGTAGCAGACCAGAGCTGAAGAGCTCAGTGAACAAATATCCATGACTAGAAAGCATTTGAAAGCCAAGAATTTTTCATATTGATAGCTTTTTGCTGTCTTCACTGATTCCCTTGATGCATGTCTTGATGCTGATTCCCTGCACATAACTTGCACGGTGTATATGGCACAGTGAATATCATGAATGTTTTGCATTATATTTTTACATTGTGCTTATTTATTTGATAGATACTGCTGTTTTATTGTGCCAGTATACTATCTCATTTTTGTTTAGGACTTATTATTGAGCAGCTATGATGGTACTGCCTATAAAATTTCAGGTCATATTGTTTTTCCAGTGTAAAATAAAAATTAACAGTTAAAGGAATTGTTGATCACTAGAGCAAATTCTTCTGTTACAATATGAAAAGAAGTTTTATTTAAATTCTGCAAATTTTTTAGATGTCAATCAGTACTTCTTGGAACATGAGGATGAAAGGTGGCTTTATGCTGTATTTTTTTGTGCTCATATTGATATTTCAGATTTTCCATATAGAAAACGCTAGAGTAGACTAAAATAAAACGCTAGAGTAGATTAAAATATTTCCATTTGGAAGCAACCTACAATTTTCTAGTCCAATTGCTTGACCACTTCAGGGCTGAAGAAAAGTTGAGGTACATTAATATGGCTTTTCTTCCAGTGACATATTGTTCAATTGCCTCTTCATCTCTGACAGGCAGTGGGCACAGACCACTTTTCAAAAAGCCCATTCAAGTCCTTGGCAACACTTTCTGTAAAGAAATGTTTCCTAATATCTTAGTACCAACTTCCTTAGTGCAGCTTTTAAGGGTTGCATGTGTCCTGTCATTTAATTTATACCTATTGTCATATTAACATATTTTAAAGAACCCGTTTTGTTGTCTGATGCAACCTCAGCTGAGCGTTGGCCTTTTATGGTTTTTCTGTACACGTGCAAACAGCAGCTCTTGTAATCTTTCTCTGAAGCCTGACCTTGCTTCTAGAGATCACAGAATTTGTTTAACTGACTTTGATGGAACTATAAGTACTCAAAAGTAAATTCCCAGTAGGGACCACTAACTAGCTTCCTGAGTAGCTTAAAGTTTGCTCTCTTGAAATCCAGGGTAGAAGCTTTGTTGATCCTTTTTCTTGTTACACCAAAAAATTTAAACTTATTTTTTGATCATAGTGGCCAAGACAGCCACTATGACATCTCCCATGAGTCTTTCTGTATTCACAAAGAACAAGTCTAGGAGCATACCTTTCCTAGTTGTCTCACTGAGTACATATGATGAGAAATTTTCTTCAACTTCCTTCAGGAATTCCCGAGACTAGTTTATCACAGCAGTCTGGTATTCCCAAGAGATACTTGGGAAATTTAAATCTTCTGTAAGGACAAGGGCTACCAATATAGAGATTTGTACTAATTGCCTATAGAATAACTTGTCAGTGTTATCATCCTGTCAGGGTGATTAGTAGTAAACACATACTGCAATACCTGCTTTGTTTTTCATTCCACTAATCCTCATCCAGAAGCTCTCAACCACATCATTCCTACCTGGAAGGTCTTTAAAGTACCCCATACATACAGTGCAATTCTTCCACCTCAGCTGCCTTGCCTACTCCTCCTGAACAGCCTGTATCCCTCTATCTCAGCACTTCAGTTGTGGAACACATTCCACCAAATCCCACTAATGCCAGGGTTTTCATACCTCTGGGAATGGACTAAAAGACTGATTGGTCAGAATTATGCTATTTCTCTTACATGCGATTAAGCCATTTTGTGCTGAAGGATAGTTACCTTCAATCTTGCCCTTCCCTGGTCACACAGGAACCAGGAGCAGACAAATTTAGGCTAGAACAGAACTAGCAACTTCGTGATAAGAAGGGATTCCTCAAACGGACAGCCCTTCCTGTGGCTAGCCCTGCTTTAATGCTGTATGTCTCCAAGGAAAGAGATCAAGCTCAATGTGCCTGCATTTCTTCCAGCATTCAAAATAAGTGTCATGATAAAAACTTGGAATGAGGCACTGATCTTTTAAACTGTTTAATAATATGGATAGAAGAGCTTGATGATGGGGTGTTAATTACATACTTTAAATTCAAAATATTATTGCCTTCTTATCAACTTGGAAAGACTGTTTATTTGTCCTCTGGAACAGGTCTTTTTCCAGATGGTGATGAGCCAACAGAGATCAAAGTTCATTTAGGACTGCATTTACTCCTGTTTTTCAACTGAGAATGAATAGTAGAGAGGCCTGAATCATATGGAAAGACATTTGTCACCAGCACATCAGATAACAGATGCCAGTCTGTATAAGTGGTTACTATTTTATGCTAATTTAAATTTTGTCATTTGGTGATGAAAAAGTAACTGGTCTACATGGCAAGTTTATTTAAATGGCTTTCTGTTATTATATAGTCTTGAGCACTGAGATCTATAATAAAGTTCACTTAATGTGACATTGAAAATAAGAATTAAGTGGATAACTTGTAATAAGTAAACAATTAGAAGTATGAGTCTTAATTTAAATAAATTGCTTTATCAAAGATTTGTCTTTTTTATCTAATCTTTCTTCCTTTTTCTAATCCTTTCTATCTGAACATCAGACAACCAAAATTTGGTCAACATGTTCCAAAATATTTTACAAATAGCATAAACATAACTTTCTCTGCTGAGTCTGAAGCTCTTCTTATTTGCAAGTCAAAACACAACAGTTAACAGCATGAAACTGTGGAGGCAATCAGACTGGCATGATTTTGCACCAGTTTTTAGAGGAAAACAAATTAACATATACACATAAGCCCACTTTGTGTTACATGCTCAAGTAAAAAAGAACCTCTTTGTTAGACAGACATAATCAATCACATTTTCAGAAATATATGACAGCTTTGACTGAATTAAACTACATAAATTATTTCAATGATGTGTGTCTTACCAATGGTGTACCTGATTGTATATATATGTGTAATATATGTAATATATGGTAAAATATAATTTGTATGTAATCAATATCTTCTCCCACTCCTTGGTTCAAAACTGAAGAAATAGATCCTGTGCTGTTTTTAACTCACCTAGAATGTTCATCCATACAATCTACTGTACTTGCTAATATGGAAAATACCCCAAACAGAAATCCTTATGCTATAATAAACATTACTTTTTTGCGAAGTTTACTGTGTAAGAACTGGCAATTCAGGATATACTTAAGGTGAGAAAAGGGCAAACAGGTAACTGGGGAGATTTTTGTTTGAACTTTCAACAATTTTTTCAGCATCACGTGCCTAAATCAAATTCATCAGATTACACAGAGTAGACAAATTATTTTTTTGCCTTATCAGAGCTACTACAGATCTTGTAGCAACTACATTTATAACTCAGATTTACTAAGCAAGAAATAAGTAAACAAAGAATGCACTTTTCATATGGTAATACAATTGGCATGTGTACATTGTGTGGCCAATTATGCTATTTTCTGGGATTACATATTTGGCAGAAAACCTAGACATCTACAGCCAAAAACTGACAGGGTCTGTAATTGCTTTTCTGGGATATCAGTGAAGTTAATATTCACACTTATTGTTCCTGTCAGTTTCTTGATTGACACACACAAGAAGAAGCATCAGCTGGGTATTTAGACTCAGGTTGAAGAAGATCTGGCCTGAAGTCTGGACAAAAAAGAATTTTAAAAACTTTTAATTCCTTATTTCAGCTGCAAGTGGTTCTGTTTTAAATACATCTATGCAAATAGTGAGCAGATATTTTACACTCTTAAAGAAACAGGATTATTTTGGACACCACATATTATAGTACACTGTATACTCAGGCATTGTGGGAACAGAAATTTAAATGCTTTAATATTTTTTTAATTTAATAATGAAGGAATATCAAAAGTAAGGAAATATTCACTGAAAGTGAATAGTAGAAAACTTTTACCTGATTAAACATTTCTTTTACACAATGACTAACAGTTCTTTTACACAATGACTAACTATACTGTGGATCTCCTTATAACTGCAAAATGTTAAAGCAAAAAACTCAGAAAGACTTAAAAATAGGATTTGAACTGGTTTCTGGTCATAGACTCATAGAATTATAGAATATGCTGAATTAGAAGGGACCTGTCACAATCATCGAGTCCAACTCCTGACCCTGCAGAGACATCCCAAGAGTCACACCATGTGCCTACGAACATTGTCCAAACGCTTCTTGAACTCTGCCAGGCTTGGTGCTGTGACCGCTTCCCTGGGGAGCCTGTTCCAGTGCCCAACAAAGTGAAAAATCTTTTCCTGATACCCAACTCAAACCTCCACTGACTCAGCTTCACGCTGTTTCCTCAAGTCCTGCCACTGGTCATAAGAGTGAAGAGATCATTGCCTGTCCCTCCTGTTCCCCTCACAAGGAAGTTGTAACTGCAATGAGGTCTCCTCCAGGCTGAACAGACCCAGTGACCTCAGCCTCTCCTCATAAGGCTTCCCCTCTAGACTCTTCACCATCCTGGTGGTCCTCCTTTAGATGCTCTGTAATAGCTTAATATTTAACTGGTCACAATATTTGAAACAGATTCTGACACCTCTTACACAGGGATTTAAGTAAGTTGCTTTCTGTTAAAAATTAGGAGGAAATACAACATGGGTATAATAATAAAAACAATAGTGCAAAATCCTTCAAATTTTTCTTACAAATTTCTGGAATAGGTGCAGAAGTAGAATAGTTCTCTCAATGGCTCTAATCCTTGATATTTTATAGTAATTTATAATATTTCTTAGTGTAATAGTAATTAAATCTGGAAAAGAATTATAGGCAAGAAAGGACACATAATATATGAAAGAGGATGTAATCCTGAGGCTAATCACAGTTGTAATAAGTGTGTAGGCAGTGATGTTAACCACAATGGAGGCTTGAACGTCTAAAAGTATCATATTAATTGAAAGCAGTTGTTGCCACACTTTTTGACTGCAGCAATGTGTGGAGTGTTATCAGGACTACATCTTGCTTACCTAGCCTGAAATAAAACCCTGCTCAGAATTGCCTATATGGTACTGGCATTTTAGCTTTAGTTTCCTTATTAAACTACTTAAAATACTGTCTTGGTTTGAGCCTGGCCAGAGGCCAGGAACTCCCCAGGCTCGTGGACTTCCCGTGCTTCTCGCAACGGGACAAAGGAGAGGGAAGGAAAAAAAAATTGAAAGCATCAACGAGATTTGTGAAAAAAAAGAAAAAATTTGAGAGAAAACCACT